>OFHU01003246.1:600000-1117679 GCA_900245905.1 Lacerta viridis | reverse complement strand
CTTGGGAAAACAAATCCCCCAGAGGAGGCTTGCTCCTGAGTAGGCACATACAGGATTGCATTCGTAATATAGTTGCTCCCTTAGTTAGCCTCTAGATTCATGATGAAACTCCACTTCATGCAAACTGAGCCTTAGGCTGCACAAGGTGTACGAAGCTTGTGACCTATCAAAGAGGAAAGATCCCATCAGCCATGCTTGGCGGCCACCAGAAGCACAGTAGATCTGTTCCTTCTTAATTTGGGGCTGCAAAAACAGGGGTCTGTCAAGCAAATGACAGGTCACAACCTATGGCTGGGGCTGTGTTGTGCCAGGCAGGCAACACAGATACACAGGCCTGTGTTGTTCAGTGCAATATTGCATTGCTCTATTTTCTGCTCCCAGAAACAAGCTTCTTTGCTCTGCAGATTCCAGTCTCCATACATCATGCATATTGATTATGTGGACATAAGATGATTTTATTGCAGTTTTTTGTCCATTTTGTGAGCCCAGGGCTGGGGCTACCTGCACTTCCTTGGCCTTTCGATCAAGCTCTGCCAGCCGTGTGCTCCTGCAGCATGGAGGTGATCACTTTACAGTCCGTTACCTCCTCAGGCAAGTAGCCCTCTGTGTCCCGAAGAGTAGGGTCAGCTCCAGACTCCAGGAGCAGTTTCACAATGTCAGAAAACTCACAGGTAGAAGCTAGATGGGAAAGGGCAGAAAAAACACAGGTTATTTGGCTTACAGAACACTTGATGAGTAGTGTGTTTCAAAATTGCAGAAGCAACAAGTTTTAAAGCCAAATGGAAAACGAAGTTGGCAAAGCAGAGAAAACTCTGCTTAAGATTGATATTCCACATTCTATCGACATGCCTAAGAACCACTATTTCAGTTTCTTGAAATGTATGTCAGGTCACAGTTTTGACAGTAGTTAGTAAGGAATGATTACTTGGATCTTGATTTATTACTAGAAAGGAATAGGATAAAAGTCTGAATCTTGGAACATGAAAAAAGCCAACTAACAGAGCTCAATCTTGGAGAACACTATGGCACCTCTGCTATTAACTATAGATATTACAGCAAAATTACTTCACAGGTAGCCAGGAAAGCATAGCTTGCTGAAACGAAAGAGGAGGAGGATGGAAGAGATGCAGGATATTAAATTTAAATCGTAACCTTTCAGAGGAAACACGAGACCAACCTTGACTCTGACATTTCCTGACTTTTGAGCAATCTAAAAAATGGAATTATTTTACCAGACCATTAACACATTTTTTAAAGGCTCACCCTTATAAAAAGACAAATTGTAGGCAAGACATTTCAGGGTGTGAAAAATTTTCTAGGCAAAGGGGGGTGCATCTTTTGCAGGCACAGTGGCAATTGTGACACATAATGTCTCAATGTTGCCATCACCCACAACTCATGACCTGCAGCCTTAGGAAGAAGAAGTGGATAAGAGATCAAGGCCTTCCAAAAGAGGTAGTAAAGCAGTGTTTTTCCTCCACAGCAGATGCCTTTTTACTCTGAATGGTTTCTGAGTTGTTTGCAAATATGCCACATAATAATTCTGGCTATAGACAAAACTGCTACTTTTTCTGGATTCATAAAGCTTCATGGAACCACCTAGCATCCATAACTCTGATGGCAAAGGCCATGTCCCATGAGTATCCCTCCATTAGTGGCTTCATAGCTTTGTGGAACAGAAGGCTGACTGCAGCAGCTGATGTGATGTATCTAATAGTCTTCTTCTGCCCATTTTTTGGACTTGTCTGCCTGATTTACAGGGGACACGAGGTGAATGAAGCAGGAAGAGAGACCACTCGGCTGAAACCAACCGATTGCAGCATAGATAATTTTACTCTCATGGCAACCTCCTATTTTTCAGCATCTGCCTTTGGCTGGGGATTGAATGCGGGTGAGCAGCTTTGAAAACTAAACTGGACAGTGGAAATAATGATTGATATAAGGCAAACTGGCATGAAAAATATCTTAGAATCCAAGTCATTGTGGCTAAGTCAACTTAAGGAAGTTCACGGAAGTAAATATGCCCATTCCACCCTTCCCCAAGCAGCACACTGTGCTCCTGCAAAGTCTCTCTGTAGGGTTAAGGGGCGCCTTAGGAACTATGTAGAATGACCCTGTATTGGGTTTGGATCCTAAGATCTAATGTAACCGAAGGAAAGTTTCTGTCTCTTCTTGACAGTAGCCCCTGCACCCCACCCTAGATTGTTTGAGGCCTCTTGTCTCCTCCCTGAAAGGCTTTAGGCAGAGGATTGCAAGTGCACTCCGTAAGTTAACTTATCTTGTAATTCAAGGCACTGTAAGTATCTCCCATGCAAATTTCCCTATGCTGGCATTATTGGAAGGACATGGGATGGGAGAGTAAAAGTCCAACCAGGCCACTGCTATGTAAAAACTGGCTCTGCATTGATCTTTATTCGAATTTGAGCAGTAGATGAGCACTGATTTCTTCACAAAGAAATTTCATTCCAACAGCACTTTTCCAGCAGAGGTGGTTAATATGATTCTATTCTCTCCTTCCTTAAAAAACATAGAAGTAGGAAGTACACTGCTAAAGAAGCTTCCACTTGCCAAAGAGATGAGATGCAAAAATATTACAAATCAGAATTTGCCTGTAGTCCTGGAGAAAAGTCAGGAAGACTGTAATGCATTAGAGCCAGGAATATTAAGTGAAATGTTGTACAATAGATTTGTGTATTGTAGCTCATACTGGATAGAATTATGAATTGCACACTAGACTAATGTAACACCATAGGAGGCTCACTCACACTGGAGAGGAAGCCTTTGCTTAGCCTGAAAGCATGATGGCTTTGGCTGGAAGATTTACCCGAAAGCAACTTTGTAACTGAAATTTCCAGTGGGAGCTAAACCTTCAAGAAGCCTCTCTGTTGAACACTAATTACTGTTTTTAATTATATTTCAAATCAGCACATTAGTGGTGTACTTCTTTTTGCAATTAGGTGTTGTAATTAGAAAGTATCTTGAATGTTTTGTTGCCTTCCTCAGCTGACACAGGGGGGAGAGGAAGCAAAGGTTTAATTAAAATAGGACAGCGGCACATTTGGAGGTTATTTAAAGAAGAATTTTAGCATTTTAGGAACTTATGCTAGGCAAAAAATCATTTATCTGTCTTGGCTGGAGTTGCTAACCACATCTGGCAAAAAGGTCTCAAACCAAATACAGTCATACCTCGGGTTGCCTTCATTTCGGCTTGCGTTTTTTTGGGTGCGAACGCGGCAAACCCGGAAGTGTTTACTTCCGGGTTTCGCCGCGCGCGCATGCACAGAAGCATTCTGCACAGTTTGCACATGCACAGAAGTGTTCTGCTCAGTTTGCACATGCACAGAAGTGTGATATCGTGCTTTTGCGCATGCGTGATATCGCTGCTTGGGTTACGGACTTTTTGGGGTCCGTAACCCGAGGTACCACTGTACTCCAGGTTCTTGCAAGCCAAGGCTTGTTAGCCTTGTGCCCCCATTCCCCAGGTGAAGACAACCCAGACTGTTTCCCCAACTTACCCACCTACCTGCCATCATGGGTGGCAAAACAAAATTGCCCCTGTGGGGCAGGAATACACAATGACCCACACAAAGAAGTGCCTTTCCTCAGAGCTAGCGAGGGAGTGACAGGATGAACTGTGTAGTCCTACTGCCCTGGTAACAGGGAAGCAATCCACCTGCAGGGCATCTTCTGAGAAGCTAGGAAACTTCCTCATTACATGGTGGTACAATATAAGGCAGAAGAGGGTGGGAGGCTGAATAGAAGACAGCTCAGAGCTTTGTTCCACTTCTGGAAGAAAAAGCTAAACTAGAACTAGGCTGGTTAAGCTCCTCCCTGCCAGAGGCTGTTTTTAAGCCCACAGGTTGGGTGTGGGGTAGCTTAAATGTGCTTTACCTAGTATAGATTTATCAGCTGCTGAATAGCTCAAAACCAGGGCAGGGACCAATATTATACTCCTGCCCGCAAACAGACAGTTCTGGGTCTCTCTTTTTCAGGAGATGCAGTATTATTCATCTCCAGTAGAAGCAGCTGAATGGTTAAAGCAGATCAGGGCTTACTGATCGCACCACACTAAAAGAAGCCACAAAGCTATTCTTCAAATTAAGGGCCAAAAGCTTGGGTAGAGCAAAAGGTTTTCTGCCTGGTGCCTAAAAATAAAGCATGCTTCCCTGGGGAGAGCATTCCACAAGTGGGTTGTCAGCACCAAAAAGGTACGGTCTTATGTTACTACCCTCCAAACCTCCCATGGAAGGGTAGCCTCAGATGATGATCACAGGATCTAGGTTGGTTCATGTGGGGAGACGTGGTTCTTGGGTCCTGAGCCACATAAGGCTCTTTGAACCAACACATTGAATTGAGCCAGCAAACAATTTGGTAGCTAGTGCAGTTGTGCCAGAATCCGTGTTACATGCTAACACTGTCCTGTGCTGGGCAACAAATTGGCAAAATTGCTTGGAAATAAATCTCCTAGAAAGGCTATAATGGAAGGAACCCTGAACAAAAACAATGGTCCAGGCCCAATAGAGAGATATGTGCAATCTGAAGTCTGACCCACGCTTCTGTGAACGCTATGCTATGTTTAGCGGAATACTGACAAATTTCCATGTGCTGGGAGTTCTAGGGAGAGATGAGAACACAACGATGTTATTAAATGCTTGGAGGAATTCTCAGGTGGGTTCAAGAATGATGCAAGATGTCATTTCTCATAGCGAGGGGCCCTTGGAAATCAGTGTGCTTTCAAAAAAGGTTTGAAAAACACGAGGACCTACTTCACATGAAAAGGTAGAGCACGCAAGGTGGCCCAGTTGATAGTGCACTTTGATTTCGATTTGGATTCAACCCTCCATTCTTCCACAGGCATAACTGGCGACCTTGTGCAAATCATTCTCTAAACACTGCAGTTTTAGATTTATGAAAATGTAAGTAAAAGTGACCTACTTCATAGGACTGTGGCAAGGAGGTAACAGATTGGAGAGATTGCATGGCATATCAGAATTGCTATATTGGCGATAAATAGATCTCGGTGGTAGTAGGAACCTTTACAGCTGGCAAAATTAATTATGGTTGGGATCAGCCCATAAAAAGAGGCAGGTACAACCTTAAAGATGCACAACTCAATCCTTGACATGTTTACTTGGACCCCCCTCCCACTGTGTTCAAGGGGCCTTACTCCAAGTACAATGACAGAGGACTGCAGCCTTCATTGATTAATCAGCAAGGGAAATTGTTAAACCAGTATGGCTACAAGTTAATAGCTCTTTTTTCAGCTCTTTTGGTTCCAGGGTTACCATTAAAGGGAATATATTAAAAGATTGCATTTTGTTCTAACAATGAGTGGCATTTTATATAGTTTCTTTCAGCATTGTATAAAATAACCTATATTAAAATTGTGTTAACATTTCTTTTATTTTAATCAATACCATTTTAACCAGTCGACAGCCCAAAATGAGCAAGCATCAAATTGTGGCAGGGTAGTTTTCTGGATTGTGTTTCCAAACAAACCAAAACAAAGAAAGCCAGACATGAATCCAGCCCCCAAATGCCACCACCTTTCAACAGAAGTGGGGGGTAGCTGCAGCACTACTTGAAAATAGCCTGCTTGCTTCTACAACAATGGCACCAGGGATCCTTTACAAACGGAGGTGCCGTGTGGATAGATATTTGGCATTTCTGAGGAGGGGCCCAAAGTGAGACAATGTGTTGCCACTGCACCGGGAAACCCAAGAGGGCCTCAAGCCCACCTCTAAAGAGTGCAAAATTTCCCCTGGAGATTAGAACAGCTGTTGGATTTACAGCCCATCCTGGGAACGTCTATTTATCAAGCACCAGGGCGGCAGCCCTGACACAGGCACAGGTGAAGATGAATTTTCATTCAGCACAGTTTGCCTTCCAAGTCCATTAATCCTCAGGGTTTTCATGATGGATTTCTCCTTTTATTATTTATTTTCACTCCAGCATCCCCTCCCACTGCCCTGCAACAGCGCAAAAAGAGCAGAGCAGATGGTGTTTCAACGAAGAAGAAAGAACCCGGGAGGATACAGAGAGCCAGCCCACGCTACAGTCAGGTGACTTCAAGTCCAAGGAGAAACCTTGATTTCCTCTGGGAGACACAGAGCCAATCGTTTGAGCATTCCCTTAGGGAAACAAGTGTGTGCATGGGGGGGGGGGAGACAGAGTGTGGGGGAGTAAGGTCTTAAAGAGGGAATTAGGTTGGCGCGCTCTCCTCGCGCGCTGCCGTGATCCTAGCCTTTTCAAAGACACAGTGCTAGTGCTGACCACTCAGTGACAGGGGCACCAATAACCAGAAGATATTGGACGGAAGGGGGTGGGTCCCCTTAGGCAGACCATTTGAGGGTAACATACTGGGGAGCTGTCCTTCATTTAACCTCCGAATGGCTCTGACCCGTGTTTAATCAGAACAAACCAGGATTTATAACCCATCTAAGGATGCAGCTTGACACTTTCTGTAATCACAAGAGCTGCTGAGGCAAGGACAGCTGTCAGGCCAAACATCCTCATCAAAAGATAGATAAACTCAGATTCTATTTCACCATCCTTACTGTAAAGGGATTTTGCTAACTACATGGTTTGTTGTACAGCTGCAGCAAAGGAGCGGAGGAGGATGCCCATAGACAAGAGGTTTGTGTCTATAAGTCTTGGTTACAACGAATGACTTTCTTATGCAGTCCAAGGAATGAATGAATAAATAAATAAATAAATAAATAAGGATTTTTCAGGAGAGCGCAGGCCTGAGCAAGTCACAATGATTAATTGAACAAACAAGATATTGTCAGGCTTCAAGTTATGTTTGATTGGTGCTATTGGGGGTGGTAACAAAGAAAACAGGATGCAAGGATATAGGCAGTGAACTCAAATGGTAAGAACCCAACATTGTTCCTTGCTGATAAACAACAGACACCCCTTGGGTGTATTAGCCACATCAGACTGTATTATACTGAAAGGAGAATAAAAGGAAATACAAGCAATCTGTCTCAAACAACAGAAGACTCCGCTGAATTCTTGGAATACACTTTTTTCACTATAAAATGTTTCTGAATAATAAAACTGTGCATAATGGAATTCAGTGAAAACAGGCCCGGTCAATCTAACAACATCCTGCTCCCTGTTACTACCTTATTTGGAGGGGAGAATATGGTTTTGTTTCCTGACGTGGAATTACACATATATTTTACACATATATTTGCACATACCCTCATAAGTCGTCAGCTGTCTAGATTCTATTACAAAATTAAAAGCAAACTAATGAGAAGCATTAGATGAATATTCAAGTCAATAGAATGCTGTATCTTATTTTGATCTATCTTTTCTGACAATACCTTATTTTGATCTATCTTTTCTGACAATACCTTAACTCAACCCTTGTATTTAAGCACTCACAAAGGAAGCCTCCTCCTCTGGACCCAACAGAGAAATGCAGTGAACTGCTGCAGAGGGATGAAGCTGTCTGCTACGCCTTTGCCAGTTCACAGCAGGCTATTAAAACATTTTGTAGGCTAGTAATTTTGCAGACTTATTCACAAGGCTGACATATCTGCAAAGCCCAGAGGAGGGTGACCAGAATGGCAAAGTGTTTAGAAACCAAGTCCTATGACAAATCTTTGGAAGAGCTGGATATGCTTAGCCTGGAGAAGCTTCAGGAGAGACATGGCAGCAGTCTTCAGATATCTGAAGGGCTGTCATGTAGAAGATGAGGCAGGCTTTCTCTCTGTTGTATTAGTGGGAAAGTCTAGAACAAAATATGGTCTGAAGCTCAACATCAAAAAAACTAAGATCATGGCCACTGGTCCCACTCCTGGCAAATAGAAGGGGAAGAAATGGAGGCAGTGAGAGATTTTACTTTCTTGGGCTCCATGATCACTGCAGATGGTGACAGCAGTCCGAAATTAAAAGACGCCTGCTTCTTGGGAGGAAAGCAATGACAAACCTAGACAGCATCTTAAAAGCAGAGACATCACCTTGCCGACAAAGGTCCGTATAGTTAAAGCTATGGTTTTCCCAGTAGTAATGTATGGAAGTGAGAGCTGGACCATAAAGAAGGCTGATCGCCGAAGAATTGATGCTTTTGAATTATGGTGCTGGAGGAGACTCTTGAGAGTCCTGGACCCATGGACTGAAAGATCAAACTATATCCCTTAAAGATCAGCCCTGAGTGCTCACTGGGCAGATCCTGAAGTTGAGGCTCCAGTACTTTGGCCACCTCATGAGAAGAGAAGACTCCCTGGAAAAGACCCTGATGTTGGGAAAGATGGAGGGCACAAGGAGAAGGGGACGACAGAGGATGAGATGGTTGGACAGTGTTCTCGAAGCGACTGGCATGAGTTTGGCCAAACTGCGGGAGGCAGTGGAGGATAGGGGTGCCTGGCGTACTCTGGTCCATGGGGTCATGAAGAGTCGGACATGACTGAACGACTGAACAACAACAACTAGAACAATGGGTGGAAACTGAAGGGAAGTGGATTTTGGCTAAAGATTCAGGAAAAACCTCTTAATGAGAACAGCAGAACAGATTGGCTTGTGAGGTGGGTGGGATCTCCTTAGCTGGAGGTGTTTAAACAGAGGCAAGACAGCCATATGACAGGGGTGCTATTGTAGCATCCTGCACTACAAATCCTGCACTGAGCAGCGGGTTAGAATAGTTGTCCTCAACGATTCCTTCTAACTCTATGATTCTATTTTAGAGACTGACTGAGTAAAGTTTAAGTTACCAAAAGATCCATCAATGGTCATTAAAAAACAAAACACCTATGGTGTTTGAAGCCATCTCCCTCATTCATGCAATATTATTATTCACTTTGGCACAGGTATTGTAGCAGGTTTAAAGGAGACAAAGTTAAGAGTCTTAGCTTGGAAAGCAATGTTTCCTGGTTTGAACAACTTATTACGAGTTGCTAAGCAGGCCTTTACTTCTGTTACATTTAGCTGTCTTGGGTATCATTTATTTACTCTACCAGATAATGTAGGTTAATAGGCAAATATGCTCACTCACTGCTTACCGTAATGCAATGCTGTTTGGCCTTCATCATCCTGGGGGGAAAAGAGAGAACAAGATTTAGTTTTATCCACACACATACATTTTAAAAGAAAGGCATTATTTTCTCTATTTCTTGGGTATAATAGTACAGGGAACATCTCCATGCCAGATTTAGAACAGCTCCACTGGCTCCCTGTCTGTTTCTATGAACAATTGAGAGTGCTGCTTTTAACCTTTGAAGCCCTAAACATTTTGGGACCCAGGTCCCTTATGGATCGCCTTTCCCCACAAGGGCCTGCCTGCATATTAATGGTAATCCCCCAAGGCTCAAGAGATTAGACCAGGCTTCCTCAACCTCGGCCCTCCAGATGTTTTGAGACTTCAATTCCCAGCATCCCTGACCACTGGTCCTGCTAGCTAGGGATCATGGGAGTTGTAGGCCAAAAACATCTGAGCTTGAGGAAACCTGGATTAGACTTTTTCAATGGAGGCATCCTGTCTTTGGAACTCTTCCCCCAGAGAGACTCACCTGGCACAAAGTTTGTTCTCTTTATGGCACCAACATCTTTTTATTATCGCAGGCCCTTAAAATAACTTATTCACACTGGCATGCTTTATTGTTACTGTTTATCATTTTATAGACTTTACTGCTTATGGGTTTTGACTGTCTCTGTAAACTGTGCTGTGCATTCTTTTCTTGATTGAACAACAGGGTATAAAATATAAAAAACAAGACAAAATGCCACTTGACTTACATTCCTGTGAGTTATTTGTTTAATGAGATACAAAATCTGCAGCTAAAATGAACACTAGAGATGATTTTAGTTGAATCCTTATCTTTTCAACATGGGTGGTAGTGACAAACAGATCTGCTTAAACTCAAGTGACACAAGCAACACAGGTGATGCAGTACTGTAGCTGGAGTTGCCTCAACTTTTGGGGGGACTAGGATAACTTTTTGCTCTCCCGTGTTCTTACACATTGGCTGTTAAAGAGCCTCTGCCTCCTCCTTGGCTAAACGGTACAGTCATACCTCTGGTTACGTCCGCTGCGGGTTGTGAACGTGGCAAACCCAGAAGTGTTTACTTCCGGATTTTGACGCAGCCTACGCATGCACAGAAGCATTCTTTGCAGTTTGCGCATGCGCGATATCGCTGCTCAGGACGCGGACTTTTCAGGGTGCAAATGACACCCCGGAATGGATTGTGTCCGCAACCGAGGTACCACTGTAATTGAAACCTGTGTGGTAGAGAACACAAGGCCTCACACCAGGTTCTTGCTTCAGCCCCCCCCTTCCAAACAGACAGCAGGGTACCCTGCAACTTGGCACTTGATACCCACTGACCCACCGGTGCTAAAACTCTTAACAGATCTTTGAACCACAGCCTCAAGCTCAACATTCATAGAATAGGTTGCAAGGTGCTGGGCTGTGCCACCTTACATTGACATGGGTCTTGAAACAACCTCCTCACCATCAGAACTTGGTTCACTTACAGGCCTGCATGAAGCAAAACAAGAGGCAAAGTCTCAAAGAGGAGTTGAAGATCTACCTTTATGAATGTACCTATGAACAGTAATAGTCTTAGGCTTCAATCCTATACAGGCAGTGGCCATTTTAGGTACATCCAACTGACAAGCAATCAATGACACACAGGTCCTTTTGGACCCAAAAAAGGGTGAAACAGGGGCAGGGCAGAGTGTGGTTATGCACACTCCATGGACGTGCACGGGGCCCAGGAACGGAACCCCTGTGCAAAATGGTCACCACCTGTACATACTTATCTGGAAGCAAGTCCTTTTGAACTCAAAGCACTCTGATAGGAGATAGAACCTTAAGCTTGAGCCACAGTGGATGATTATCAATCACCAAAATGTGTTGGGTATTTTGGTTTTCCTAAGACTTTACATGCCTATAAAGACTGAACTTTCAATATTGTTTTTATTTTTATTTTCTTCCCTCCATGCTGCTCTGTTTCAACCACCTTCTTAGCCAGACAAATTAAGCTTTTGGCATCAAGCGTGCCATTTAGATCAACCTGGGGCCCTCTAGGTGCTGTTAATTCCCAGCCAGTTTATCCCAATGGTCAGAGATGATGGGCACTATGGTCCAACAACATCTGGGGACCCAAGGATGAATGACACTGGTCTAGACTACAGTACCAGCTTGCCTGAACACTGTCAGCACAGGTCTATCCCTCCTCATTAGGCTCTATAAAGCATTGGTATCAAAGCCCATCCCTCTGTCTGCACAATTCGTTTTGCAGACGAAGACTGATACTTTTGCCCTCCTTTCTTCTCTCAGATTATGACATCTGTCTAATTTCATAGAAGCACAGAACTGTAGATTTGGAAGGGTCACTTGGTCCAATTCAAGAATCAGAGCTAAAGAATCCCTGACAAATGGCCATCCAACCTCTGCTTAAAAACCTCCAAGGAAGGAGAGTCCACCACCTCCCAAGGGAGTCCGTTCCACCGTCAAACAGCTCTTGTTCTTGCACTTGCTCTGACTTCTGACCCCTACTGTGCCCCACTTCAGAAGTCCTCAAATCTCAGCCTTCACTATGCTCGTCTCTGGCCCTTGAAAATACCTTCTTCACACAGTGTATAGTTAAACTATGAAACTCACTCCTAAAGGAGGCACTAATGGCCACTAACCTAGACTGCTTTAAAAGAGGTTTAGACAAATTCATGGAGGAGAGAGAGCTATCGATGGCTTCTAGCTGTGATGGCTATGCTCAGCTTCCACAGTTGGAGGTAGTAATGCTTCTGAATACTAGCTGGAAACCACAAGAGGGAAGAGTGCTCTTGTGCTTGAATCCTGCTTACAGGCTTCCCATGGGCACCTGGCTGGCTGCTGTGATAAGTTGCTAGAATAGATGGTACACTGGCCTGATCCAGCAGATTTTCTTATATAATATAGTCCGGCCCCCCACAAGGTCTGAGGGACAGGGGACCGGCCCCCTGCTGGAAATGTTTGCTGACCCCTGGTCTATAGGGCAGGAGGTGGTCTTGCAAGTTGCAGATATTGGGAACCTAAGTTGTAAATAAATACATTCACAAGATCGTACTGCCCTGCACCATTTTAGCAGGACTTAGGTGTGCCTCACTTTCTCTAGATAGAAGGGCCACCCCCCCTGCAATTCCCATGGCAATTCCCTTGAGCATTGCTACCCAAGATGGGCAGACCAGAGGAATTTTGTGCATGTTTCCTACTGCATATTCAGTTTAGTTTCAAAGTTCTTGCTTGCCAAGTCTCTTCCATAGGTATCTTCTGCAGCTTTTGTTGCTGATGGTGATGACTTCCTTCAGTACCATTGGACTTTAGGATGCCACATCTTGGCTGTGATTTACCCCAGAAGCGCAGAATACAGTAGCCATAAAAGTTGTTGGTTACCAATTGGGGAAAGAGCTAGCAGTCTGGTCCACCTCTCTTGCCTTTCGAGTCTGACATTCAGGGGTGTGTGTCTTATGCATCCTGGTCTACCTTTTCTGAAAGTTGACTTGCCCAGTTTTGGCTATTCCCTCGCCTCTTGACCTTTGGACTCTGTTCTGCCTTTGCTGGAACATGGCTTTGCATCATATGGATCACACCAGACTGGCAGCTGGGCGCCCTGCAACTTGCCACTCAGCACAAAAAAGCTGGTTACTATATTTTATACTGGATCAAAGCGCTACAGAGCATGGAACTATGGTCGATTTCCCATTGTATGAAAAGTACATACAATAAAACAGATGCAATTCTATTAACCTGAAGTGAACAGCTTAAAAGTTTTGATGATTAACGGCTATATAAATCCTGCTAAATAATAAATAGTAAGTGCCGATGGCAAAAACGCAAGATGTAAAATTATTACACCTGTGGCCATATGCTCACTGGAAAGGTTAGCTGTGTACATGAGAGAAGGTAAGTTCCCTTTGGCTTTTGTAACAAATATGCAAAGCCTCCGCCGCCAGGCAAGGACCAAGGCCCTTGAACCAGAGGAGTCTTTAACATCAACCCTTGATCAGCTGCTGCTGCTGCAGAAGAGCAGACACCATAAGCAGTGGTGAAGAACGAGCCCCTTCAGGTGAATGCCTCCCCCCGCCCCATTCTTCTGTGCTATACCGTATGTGCTGCCTATGGCGGTGACCCTTTCAAGCTTCTCCATTTTGCATTGTTTCCACTTGTGGCTGCTGGGTCAGAACCCTTTTCCTGCATAGAAGCAACTTTCTAAGAGAACACTGAATCCGGAACAGTAATAAAAGATTAAAAAGATAAAAGTTCGCATGAAGCTGGATGCTAGCTAAAGTGTTTGTGCTGTGTTAGCGATCATATATATTCTCCACATAGCAAAATTTTAATCTAGCAAAGCTGAAGAGGCTGCTACAGAAATGCCCTTTAAGGATTTCCAGCTAACTACATAGAGCTACGTCCTTGGATTTTACTGCCCAAAATTCCGTGTCTAATGGGCACCTATCTATTGCGTGCTGGACAGAGATTCTGCTCAACTCCAGAGTGAGAAAATCTAATTCTTAATCCTTAGAAATTTCAGCATGAAAACTCATTAGGAGAAGAGTGCCCTAAGTAAGTGTCACCACTTCAGTTGAAAGGAAATAACATGATTGTCACCTACATAATTCTACTGGCCTTCCTGAAAGGCTCATTGGCTCACAAGAAAGCAAGTCACACAAAAACTAAGCTCTTCAGATTCATGCATGCTTGTACTGTACCACTACACAAAATGGATTATATAAATATCCCTAAATTGCCCTAAACTTTTGGAATGCAAGAGGTTGTTCACATCAGGGTTTTTTATGTTTAAAAAAGTGTGGAATAGTGCAGCAGCACAGTTTTCCATGTGTACCCCTGATAAATTGTCTCTGGGCAACTACTGCGGGAAATTTCCAGTCCTACTGTAAAAATGCAACTATAAATAAGCAAATGGAACAGAGTGACAACATTTGATCTTTTTTTCTTGGAAATTGAGCAAGATAATTAAGTTTCATTTTGAGTTACTAAGCAAGAAGAGGGAATATTTGCCACAGTTATTTATACTCTGCTCTGTTCCAGGATGAATTACTGCCTAAATGTAGCTCATTTGGGGCTGTACCTATCAACAAGAACTAAGGACAACTGAAATATGGGGGAAATGGTTAATTGATCATGATTTTATATTTCACATTTCTTCACACTAAGAGTCATTATGTCCATACCGAGGCCGAGTTCTTGCATTACACTGATCTTGGAAGCTCATCCAATAAGTTGTTCGCATCAGCTCTCAAACTGTCATCCATTTTAAAGATGGCTGGCAATATGAAGCTTCTGTTGCCTTACATCACATTAAATTAAAAGCAACTCACAAGCAAGCAAACAAACATGGCTTCTAGGGATGGATGAATCTGTCAAGTTTAGTTTCTCATTGTTCCAGTCTTTAGTCTAACACATTTCTTTATCAGTTTGTGATTTTTCTTTGTAAAAAAAAGCTGCCATGAAAATTCATCCAAATTTAAGCGAGGATTTCTCATAAAATGCACAATTTTGCAAACAATTTTACCAATGCATGCATTTTTATACATACTTTCTCCTCTGCTTTTTTGGTAACATATTTTTTATTTGGAGAACAGCATTGCAATTTTTAGGTAAGTGAAAACTTTTAAAGATTTATCCACACATTTTGTGGGGAAGTATGAATTAGGCATGTCTGGTTTTAAAATGGGAACCAAACCAAATTTCTTCTCCATTCCTAATAAGTTTCCTTATTAGGTTCCATGTAATCTGTTGTTGCCAAAGAGTGTGGACCTAAGGACAACTAAGAGACGAAGGTTTCATGAATAACTCCTGATGTAAGAAATAATGAATATTCATGGAGAGATGAGCTACAACCAGTGTGAAAACATACATGGGAATATTTGATCTCATTTATCTGACAATGGTTAATGCCAAAATACTGCAAGGAATAAGAGGGAGGCCAGCACAATTCAGGAACAAAATAATTTTTAGGAATTTTGAAAGAATCATGCTCTCCACTCTCAGCACCAGATAATTAAAGCACGGCTACATTGACATATTTCTTTCTTTTTTAACTTTTATTTTTATTGAAAGAAGTCAAACAAAGGTAAAGGTAAAGGGACCCCCGACCGTTAAGTCCACTCGCGAACGACTCTGGGGTTGTGGTGCTCATCTTGCTTTTCTGGCCAAGGGAGCCAGCGTTTGTCCGCAGACAGCTTGCGGGTCATGGAGCCAACATGACTAAGCTGCTTCTGGTGAACCAGAGCAGCGCACAGAAACGCCTTTTACCTTCCCGCCGGAGTGGTACCTATTTATCTACTTGCACTTTGATGTGCTTTCGAACTGCTAGGTTGGCAGGAGCAGGGACCGAGCAACAGGAGCTCACCCTGTTGCAGGGATTCGAACCACTGACCTTCTGATCAGCAAGCCCTAGGCTCTGTGGTTTAGACCACAGCACCACCCACGTCCCTCAAAACAAACAAGACAATAAAAGCAACACAAGTACAAATCCAAAAAAAGCAACACAGTATATATGGAAGAGACTTAAACCAGTTGAGTACTTAAGACCATTAGGAAAGTTAAATTTCACGTTATACTGTGAATAAGGAGTCTCGTGTATATTTGTTGTATGGTATATATGATAAAATCCCACCAAACATCGTAGTTTTCTTTTAGGATCCTCTGAGCATTTTGCGACACATAATTTATGAGTTATCTTTTCAACTTGTGCTAAATGTCACGTATTTTTATACCAAGGTGGAAGCTGCAAGTCCTGTAAGGTTTTTCTATTTGGAGCAATTTAAGTTCTGGTGGGCACCAGCATCCACGCCAAGAGCTCCTGAGAGTTGAACCCCTGCAGTTGATTGTCCCATAGATTTAGCAAACAAATCTGCAGTGAAGTTGGAATAGGATATCTGAGTATTTTGCTCACTTGTTGGCAGTCCCATCATAGGTGGAAAAAGAACAGAAGAAGAACAAGGTCCCGCTAGAAAAGAAACCTTCTTACTATTTCAGGAAGAAAGGATGCATTTCCAGCAACAAGTTGTCCTGAACAGTCCAGGAATCCCCCAGGCACTTTATGTGATCAGATAAAGTCTCAGAGACTTCAATAATCACAGGCAGGCAAATCCCCTCCCCCCATTACAGCTGTTCCCTACCAGCATCACTGGAATCTTCTCTGGTTTTTAAAACAGCCTCGAAATACTTTTGCAGATCGCCACTTCTGAATACTTTGTTTAAAATACATAGAGCTCGGTGTCATGACACCCAAATACAAAGCAACGGATGGTCTCATATGGGAGCTAGACATCAGTGATAGCACCAAACAGTGAAGAAACTTACATGTCAACTGCAAGAAGCTGACACAGCCTCTCCAACAATCCCCCTTTGAGCCCTATTAGAGAAAATGAGAAAGCACACTCCCTCCACAAAAACTACATAATTTAGGATTGGAAGCAAACTCACTACTTCATCTTGACTCCAATCATTTGTGAACGAAAAGGTAAAGGTAAAGGGACCCCCTCTGGGGTTGTGCTGCTCATCTCGCTTTACTGGCTGAGGGAGCTGGCGTACAGCTTCCGGGTCATGTGGCAAGCACGACTAAGCCGCTTCTGGTGAACCAGAGCAGTGCACGGAAACGCCATTTACCTTCCCGCCAGAGTGGTACCTATTTATCTACTTGCACTTTGATGTGCTTTCGAACTGCTAGGTTGGCAGGAGCTGGGACCGAGCAACGGGAGCTCACCCCGTCGCGGGGATTCGAACCGCCAACCTTCTAATCAGCAAGCCCTAGGCTCTGTGGTTTAACCCGCGTCCCTTAGTTGTGAACAAACTAAGCACCTAATACAGATCCTTGGAAGATCCTAGTTCTTACTCTCCTGCTTTGTGAGAAATGTCAATTTAATCTTATGCTCTGTTTGGAGTTGTTTAAACTACTACCGGAAATAATACCTAAGAGGAGCTACCTTCTTATCCCATGACTCCCAAATTTACTTTAATAAGGGACATGTCAAAGGCTTATTTAAAGTCCATGTATATAATATCTAACCAGATCAGTCTTATCCATATTTGTTGTTCCATCTGTCCTTGAGGAAAAGAAGAAGCAACAACCAGTGTGGGACTCCCATCTTCATTCACTGCTACTCTCACCAGCTGGGCTCCTCCTCCCCACTGACAGAGGTCACCAGCTCCTCCTGCCTTGTGACAAAGAGTAGCAAGACCATCTGTTGCGGGGTGATTGCGTCAACTGAGCACCTGTGAACCTATATGATGCAATGGGATTGACAAGAACCCAACAGATGATGATGATGATGAACAAATTTCATCTAGACCCCACCCTGTTATATCAGCAATTTCCAGCTGCATTATAGTCACTTTCAGGAAGGCTAGATCATAGATTTCATAGTATCATAGAATTGTAGAATTGAAAGGGACCCAGAGGGTCATCTCGTCCAACCCTCTGCAATGCAGGGATTCTGCCCACAGCCCTCCCTGGCTGGGCTCAAACCACCAACCTTCGGTTTACCAGACACAGTGACCAATTGCACCACAAGGATCAATGATCAGCTGTTTTCAGGGGCACCCAAAGCTTGTTTTTGAACTGAACAGCCCACCTCTATCCAAAGGCATTAATATAAGCACCTTATATCAATAAGATAGGGGGACGCGGGTAGCGCTGTGGTCTAAACCACTGAGCCTAGGGCTTGCTGATCAGAAGGTTGGCAGTTCGAATCCCTGCAACGGGGTGAGCTCCTGTTGCTCGGTGCCTGCTCCTGCCAACCTAGCAGTTAAAAATCACGTCAAAGTGCAAATAGATAAATAGGTACCACTCTCATTAAGAATTTAGTGTCCGAGTTTGCTTGTTCTCCTTTCCCCATTCTTTTTTCCTTTTGTGTCATGTCTTTTTAGAAGGTAAGCCTGAGGGTGAGGAGTGTGCTATTTTTATAGAAAGTCACTCTGGGTATAATGGGGTATAATGCTTTGAATAAACAAACAAACAAACACAGAACTTTAAAAAACTGGTGATTAATGACTTCTATCTAGGAAAAGGCTGCAGGCTAATTCGTTTGTAGCTTCCTGAATCCTTTTTAAAATACAGGTAGGTCGCCGTGTTGGTCTGCCATAGTCAAAACAAAATAAAATAAACAAATTCCTTCCAGTAGCACCTTAGAGACCAACTAAGTTTGTTCAGATCTGAAGAAGTGTGCATGCACACGAAAGCTCATACCAAGAACAAACTTAGTTGGCCTCTTAAGGTGCTACTAGAAGGATTTTTTTTATTTTTTATTTCCTTTTTAAAATGTTAGTGTTTCATTGCTGGCTTTCTGATTCTCTGTTATAAAGGCTGGTGCTGGAGGAAAGTTGATTTGTTTTGTTAACAGAGCAGAGAAAGAGGGCAATCATAAGGGAAGCAGTGAATTGGTCAGAGAGAATGGTGGGCAGTTCCCTTATGCTGGACACCTAGGAGGTGGGGAGCAAGACATAGCAGCCTCAAGTTATTTCCTTGGCACTAAGTAGAGCCTTACTCACAAAGAAATCAAGGGAACTAGGCAACAGATGCAGCTGGTGGGGCACATATAAAAAGGAAGGAGGAGATCCATGACTCTCCACGTTCAGAGGTGGAGCCAGGAATCTCAGAGGAAACAAAATCAAAAGGTAGGTGGAGATTAGGAGATTCTTCAACTTGATCCAAGTGCATATACACCCTTGTTGGACTTTGCCACCTGGCAACCAGCAAGAACAGCTGTCTGACTTTATGCAGATTCAGTCTTCTTCATCTACATAGCCTTGCCTCCTCAGCTGCCTACTTACTCAGAGGACTCATTTGGGGATGCACAAATGTGAATAAGGGAAAAGAGAAGGGGGCTGCCCAGATGGCAGGGGTTCCTATATTGTGTTTCATTTATTACACTTAAACTCTGCTGTTCTTCTGAAGAACACAGAAGTGGTTTCCAGAGTGAAACAGAGATAGCTGGCAGGGCTTCAGCAGTTGAAAAACACAATGTGCCTTCAAAGGAGTTCTCTGTGTGTCCTAATTAAACCTGTTTCTGTGCAGGGAGGTTAAATTCACATATTCAGACCTATCAGCATATAGAAACTACATCCAACAGATGAGCAACTAGCTAGTCCCTTCTTAAGCAACATTCCAAATGCAAACATTTTATCAACCGGCACCTGATGTGGTGCAATCTAAGCTGATAATTCACCCCCCTCAAAAAAAGCAGAGAGTTCTCTAAAATATAAAGAACCCAAGCTGTATGACACTTGTGCTATACCAAATGTTTGTTTCCATTGAGATTTATATCTCACCTTTCCAATTCCAAAAGGAAATGCTCATGGCAACCAAAGCGTCTAACGCTGCCAGCCCCTCCCCTCCTACCCCCAAGATCTGTTCAGGAAATCAAGGCGATCCCTTTCTTTAACATGCTTAATGAACAGCGAGCCTTAAATCTGAAGCCCCTCTTCCATTTCCTGCAGCCCCTTTTGCAGCATTTTAGTCACTGGCTCCCGTCTGCCTTCCCCAATTGCTTATCGCTTTAGTATGGATGAGGCAGGTACCTGGTTATTTAAAGAGCAGGATAAATGGTCTGAGACAGTTTCCCCCAGCTCCAATTCACCAGGGAACGCTCAAGAATTCCACCTGACACTGGGACAGCGTTGTGCTCTTAAACAATCTGCCGTCTGATCCGATTGTTCCCCAGTGGGGAGGCAGGCCGCAGCTCACTCAAGAGTCATTGATTGGATTAACAGCCTAATTCCCAACAGATGAATAGAATACTGATGTCTTGTCAGCCCAGATCATAGAAGGAAAACACAATCTGCTGCTACAGCTTAGAAATTTAACTCTTTCAGCGCAGTATGGGTCTGGAGACCTGTATTTTCAAACATAACATTATATGCATTTCAACAATGGTTCAGCTAACTATATGTACTAGAGCTCTTGCCTCCCGCAGCTGACATAATATTTAAGCTTTTCTGAAATAGAAATAGGCACTGGAAGTCCTTAAAAAGAACTGTAGTATCTGCACAGCCCCTTGAATGGGTTTAAGTAGCTCTCAGAATCCCAGCTGTTGTTATTCTTGTTTATCCTTACAACCACCCTCTGTGGTAGTTTAAGATAAGCCCTCCCAGTGAGCTTCATGGGCCAAAGGGGATCTGAGCCCAGGTCTCCTCAGTCCAAGTAAAGCATCCAAAGTACACTTTGTCACATGAGCTCTACCATTTGATGCAAGATTGAAATTTCAAAAAAAGAGAAAGGTGTGTGTGTCAAGAGTAACATTAGAAACATGGAAAGCATTTATTACTCTGTGTCTGTCTAAAATAAATAGTTTACAGGATTTGATATAGTGTGCAGTGCAATCCACCCAGTCTTTTCAGATATAAGCCCATTGAGCTCAACGGGTAACACTCTCAGGCGAGTATAGGATTGCCACCCTAACTAGCTTATCTCTCTATATGATAAAAACATAATATATTTAATTTATATTTAAATTTAATTTATAAATTTAAATATATGTAATACCACACTGCCTTCATTGGAGGGTTTACAGTGCCTCAATACAATCCTGGAATTGCATGAATTCAGAGTAGGGTATGGAAGCAAAAGTGAAGGAAGGCTGCACAACAGGCATGCGAGTGGGAAGAGAGAACAGTGACAGGGGAAAAGCAGTGGTTTAAAATAACAGAAGTTTGGGTTGAGTTAGCAGGGGATGACACTGAAGGGGGAGCAACAGTTTAAAGCAATGTTTGAGTACTGTACACTGAGAAAGAGTTTGGAAATGCTCTGTTGTGTAAGCTTTTAGGTGTTAGCTTCTCTATTGTATCCATCTCTACTATTTCACCTTGTTAAAATATTTTTGTTAAACCTTCAGCGTTTCCACATCCCTGCTTTATTCAAACCTCTGCTATTGTTTAGAACAGTCACTTGTTTTCCTTTTAGCATCTCCCCCTTTTTGCTGTACTCAAACCCTTTTGTGCTTCATGTAAAAGAAGTGAATTGTACAGAGCCCTCAGCAACTAGGGATACATTGCAATCTTTCAGTTTGTTGGCAGTCCTTAATTGTCCTTAATACTGAATTTAAGTAGTCTCATGCTTATCAATTTGGAAGCGAAACAAAGCCACCAAAAGTAAGGGAATGGGTTCTGCATACTAGAGGGTTCCCTGACCAGTAAAAGCACGAAAGTTGTAAATTAAAAGGAAATGCATTTTTTAAAATCCAAAATGGTCCAAAGTGAACTGATGCTCACTGACTTCCAGAACCCATGTGATTAAAGCAGGGAGGATGAAGTGCAGAGAGAGAAAACTGGCCTCACTTAAGCCCCGGCAGTTCGTTAGGGGAAGGTGTTTAAATTAAAAATAAAACGAACAGTACAGCATCTGCTCTTAACTATGTAATTTCCAAACTCTGCACAGTAGGGTACTGTGAGATATAAATTGAAGAAAGACTCGTTAGACTAAAGGACCCAGTCTCATCATGAGTCAGAGCTCTGGCCTTGCCTCTTTCCAATCAGTCTGCTCTGTAGCTGGGTAATTATGCTTTGCCACAACAGAATTATCCACCTGTAGGAACGGATGGGTACCTCATCAATTATCCTTGGCTGTGATCTCTCTCAGCAAAACTGAACCTGGGAAGTGGTGAGTTTGAGGGAAAGGTTGCTGGGTTAGGGAGGGAAGTTGATGAGTCAAGGGGAGAGGGGTGCAAAAGGCTTGGACAGGTTGTAATCTACAGTTCAACTGAGTTGGCAGAACTGTACCTGTACATTTCTTACACAAGCAAGTAAACTCTACAGGGAAAGGCAACCACAGTGTGGCTTGCTAGCCAGTCTGGCAGGGGTGCTGGAGTCATTCCTGACTGTCCTTTTGGCAACTGCTAAGCCCTTGGCTGTGAGCAATGTCTATCCACTGAGTCCTCACACAGGGTATCTATTTGCCTAATTTTGTTTAATTAAAAGCCTTTTGAGAAGTTGCATATTTTAGACATGCCCTCCTAAAGCAATGTACAGCAAAAGAAATGATACAGAAACATTAGCTATGTGGGCACTTCAGAAGAGTATACTGTATACTACTAAACAAAGTTGCTCTGGTTAAGTCAGGGGTCAGCAAACTTTTTCAGCAGGGGGCCGGTCCACTGTCCCTCAGACCTTGGGGGGGGCGGACTATATTTTGAAGGGGGGGAATGAACGAATTCCTATGCCCCACAAATAACCCAGAGATGCATTTTAAATAAAAGCACACATTCTACTCATGTAAAAACACCAGGCAGGCCCCACAAATAACCCAGAGATGCATTTTAAATAAAAGGACACATTCTACTCATGTAAAAACATGCTGATTCCTGGACTGTCCGCAGGCCGGATTTAGAAGGCGATTGGGCCGGATCCAGCCCCCGGGCCTTAGTTTGTCTACCCATGGGTTAAGTCATTCAAAACCTTAATTGAAGGTAGCAGTGAAGAAAAAGGTCTTTGGGGCTTCCCCTTAAATGCCTGAACAGGTGTAAATCTTTTGGAAGGAGTTCCACAGCTGTGGACCACCACCGAAAAGACCTTTTCTCTTGTGCTTGCCAATGTCACTGATCTTCCCAGTAGGTGCATGAGCAACACCTCTCAAGTCAATCAAAATATTTTCTAGTTTTTGACTAGTTTAACTAGTTTGTTTTTCTCATTCTGTATTTTATCACTGAGTTTTTTTTAAAAGTTGTAAGCCGCCTTGCATCTCAACTTGAGGGAAAGGCAGGTTATAAATATATTTAATAAACAAAGTATGGGCAAGATAATCTGAGATACAGTATTGGTTACCTAATATCCTGCCTCTATGCTGACCATGGACGACCCCAGCAGATGGAGGATGCATAAGAATAAGATTTTTAAGACAAGAGTTTGCCATTTTTGTATGTATTTTTTATGTTTTATGCCGCCTTGAGCATGGTTTGAACTATGGAAAAGCATCATACAAATTAAATTATGTATGTAAATTATGTACGTCTATCTGCTGCCTTTCTGCATGTGTTGCTACTCTGGTAGGCTTGCCCACTTTCCAATAGGATCAAAGGAAATGGTACAGTAACTGACGCATTCTGAAGTACACTTCAGAGTGAATTTTACTTCCAGTTTTAGTTCGGAATATACAGGTTCCTCAGCTATAATGAGTATGGGAAGTGCTGATGTAACTACTAAGCCAAGAATAAAAATAGTAATTCACTAAAGGTCTTCCTAAAGAGCCAAACTTAAATAGCCTTTTTGGAGTCTGCAAAAGCAGCAGGCTGGCAAAACAGAAAGAACCATCTTTTAAGGAATCATGCAGAACAATCTGATAAATCACAGGTACGATGAATCTGATTTCTTCCAAAGCCATCTCTAGCAGACATCCATCAGATAAATGTAGTGAATGATGGCTGTCTTATTCAGTAGTAGAATGAGATATTTAATAACATTTTAATAGTATTTTCTAATTTGAATTTGTTTTAGTTAGGCTAGCTGGGGCATGGTTCAAGAAGCTATATTAAAATACAGGTATGTTTAAAATATGCTATCTCTGTTTTCACAATTGGAAATGTCTGCTTTCATATAGCAGGAGCCTTCCTGCATCCATTCCAGGATTCCTTACTGCCTTTCAGTGCATGGTTTCTTCTCTTCTTTCGCATCCCTTTCTTCTCTCTCCCCCCCCCCCATCCCTTTCTATCAGCTGAACGTTGATCTGCTCTTTGGTGCAAGAATGGTGTCCTAGATGGTGTTTCACCTTAGCTAGTGAAGATCATATTCTAGAGCCGCATATCTGCCGGATGGGCCAGCAGGGCAGTGATTTCACTTAATCTCTCTGGACTCCGAGCTGCACGTGCTATCCTGATATCCAACAGCCGGTCCGATTTGGGCTCTCTGCCAGTAGTGACTTTACAGGCTTTGTGGCAGAGATTATTGAAAGGAGATTACCCCTTCTAAACCCCTTAGATTTTAATTATTTCTGTATGTATTTATAAAACCTACAGTCTGCTAGTAGCAGGGCACAACTGTGCAAGTACCCATCCTTAACCTGGTTTCACAAAAGGCCCAATGCCACTAAGTTATAGCACAAGGTCTGGTTTGTTCTGGTTTCGCTTGTTCATTCCAGATATGCTGCGTATTGAATTCCCCCCCCCCTAAAATTTATCTCACAGCCCTCCTCACAAAAGGGGCCCAGAGTGGCAATAGAGATTAATAATATGGTGCTTCAAATAGTAAAGTATTATAATCTAAGTGTTTTTATGTTTTGTTCATTTTTTATTGCTATTATGGGCTTTAATAACTGGAAGTGGCCTAGGCAGCCCTCATTTCCATCTCTGGGGACACTGAAAAAAAGAGCTTCTCAGTGTGAACCAGGAAGTGACCTATCCAGAAAACAAGATAGTTCCCACCTGTATTCTCTTCCTCTGTCTTTTTTTCCTCTCAGAGAAATAAAGAGAAAGAGAAGAGTGCAAGAAAGAATTGTTACATCTGAATGTGGCCACTATGTACTTTTATTAATAAAGTGCCTAAGAACTCATGGCACAGTGTAAGATTCAAAAACCTAGCAAAATCTTAATAATCTAAAATCCAAATTCTGTTTCAGGAACCTTGTGAAAACATGTTTTTACCAATGTGTTTCCTGCCCCCCAAGTTTTCCCCCCCCCCCCGTATCTTTGAACCTCTGCTGTGTATTTTACTGTTTTCTGTTTTTCTGTTTAGTGCTTTTATATAATGGTTTTTTGTTATGTTTTATTGAAAATTTTATCCCATTTAGCTATTTTTAAATGCCTAGAAATTTCCAAAATAAATAATAGGTATGTAACAAACAAGAGGGGAAAGGCAGTGAGGAAGGTTCCCCAGGTCTTTCACCCAAAAGTTCTGTAGTGACTATATATTTCTGGGTAGCATCAGAGGAAGGAGCTCAGGGAACTGCCTTAGTTCCATGTCAGGCAACTGGTCCATTTAGCTCAATACTGTGTACAAGGACTGGTAGTTGCTCTCCAGAGTTTCAGAGGGGGAACCTTCCCAGACTTACTTAAGAGTTGTAGGGATTGAACCTGAGCCCTAGTGCATGCAAAGCATGTTTTCTATTGCTGAGCTACAACCCTCCCTGGGCTCTAGATGGTGAAGCATCCTCTAATCTTCTACCAATGGGTAATCAGCACCCCCTGGCTCTTCCTGGTGACAGGGATAACTGATGAAGGCTTGTGGAAGCTCTGGAGTATAGTTTCTCCTCCCTAAGCCTTAGATATCACTGCTGTGGCACGGGGTACATTGAAGCCATTATTGTGACAGCCATTCACTGTAATGGACAAGAAGGAAACTTGGTGGACATGGCTGAGGCAAAAATGGGCTACCAGCCTCCACAGACAACAGTCACAGGCCACAGCACTTTGGTGTCCTTTAGGAGAAAATTCAAAT
Source organism: Lacerta viridis (assembly GCA_900245905.1). Classification (NCBI taxonomy): domain Eukaryota; kingdom Metazoa; phylum Chordata; class Lepidosauria; order Squamata; family Lacertidae; genus Lacerta; species Lacerta viridis. The sequence continues at coordinate 1,092,303 of OFHU01003246.1, read as the reverse complement.
GCCCCTCAATATTGGGAAAAGGTTAAGGACCATTACTATTTGCTGCCCTTTAATGACACTGCCAAATCTGCCACCTTAAGCAGGCTGCCCCACACTGCCTGACACAGGACTGTTCCTATGAGAGATTCTCCATGATGGGAGGCTAAATGCATACACAAGCCAGTAAATCATATTCAAAAAGACAGCTAACATTTATGTCTTGGTCACAACTGACCTTTAAGCACATGCATTTATTGAAATTACACACTAAAACTTCAGATGTGGCCCAGAGACCCAGCAGCTTCCTCGAACCAACCTGGTGCCCTCCATATGTTTTGGGCTACAACTCAAATCAGCCCCAACCGCATGGTCATACAGCTGGAGGGCACCAGGCTGGTGAAGGCTGCTCTAATACATGGGTAGGCAAACTAAGACCTGGGGGCAGATCCGGCCCAATCGCCTTCTAAATCCAGCCTGCGGATGGTCCAGGAATCAGTGTGTTTTTACATGAGTAGAATGTGTGCTTTTATTTAAAATGCATCTCTGGGTTATTTGTGGGGCATAGGAATTCGTTCACCCCCCCAAAAAAATATAGTCCGGCCCCCCACAAGGTCTGAGGGACAGTGGACCGGCCCCCTGCTGAAAAAGTTTGCTGACCCCTGCTCTAATAGCTTCCTGGGCTGGCTTTCACCTCCATCCAACTCTCTGCTAATCCAAGTCTGGCTTCTTCCTGGGAAAGGGGAGTCTGGAAAGACAAGGACTACCCACCTTGATTGAAAGCTTCCCCAATCTCTTTCATATAATCGGCCTGATACTGTAAATGGAAACACTCTACTAAGCTTCATTTTCACTTCCGAATGTACTTGAGTGCCATAGGTATATATAGCAGTGAATAAATACCAACACATCAAGCCACTTTTCTGAGCTATCAGGTGCAAAGGGTCAAGCAAGTATGTGGGCTTTTGTTTTTGTTTTAGCTGCACAAGCTAATGCTCTGAGAGTGTCTTGATAGAATCAGGGGAAATTGGATTGTCGTCCCATTTGCTGGCCTAAAACAAGCCTTTTTATATATATCCCATTAAAAAAGAAGCACAAGAGAAACCTTTTAAATGTCACTAAAAATTTCCCCGCAATGCGGAAGCCAGTCAGAAAGGCTTCAATTCTCCCTGAGAACTCTTAAGTAATGCAGTATGTCAGGATTTAATAAATTGGTTAGGGGATTGTGTTTATACTACACTGTTTGTGCTACTTCAACTAGAGGTAGTTTTGCAAGCTTAGCTGTCCTCAACACTTAAGACACAAAATTCCTGCAGCAACATACTACAGACTCAGTAATAGCAGCTTAGATTAAATTCAAATGGTAAAGTAAAGGGATTCCACAGTATGGATGTCATAAGGACACCTTCTCTACTTCTGCACCTTTTGACGTTCTTTTTAATAAGATTGCAATCCTATACATATCTCCTCAGAGGTCAGATTACCAAAATAAACAAAATTTTAGCATGTGTCCGGAAAAGTATAGCTTTACGATTTGTTGATAGGCATGACGTTTTTTTAATTTTTTTTTTTTTTAAACTCTCAGCATGAAGAATACGTTTGGGAACAACCAAGGGGGAAATGTGAACACGTTCAGTCTCAAATGCTGTCATGAACATGACAACATTACAAAAGCAAGCAGTCAGTGAGGAAGTCATGACAGGAGTAGTCAAAGATTTGTTAAAAGGAGCCCACACACAGCACAGCTTTATCAGAAGAAGCGTAAAGCACATAGCGGCCACGACCAAAATCTAATCTTTTGCAAAGGTCTAAATCACAAAAAGATATATTTTAAAATGGGAGATCAGGATACATCTCTCCGTCTGCCAGACACCCTAAAATCAGTGTGCTGACAGTGGCAGCAGAAAACTACTAGGGAAATGAGGGAAAGGGAATCACACTTTCAGCCAGTTTCAGAAAACAATGCACCCAGGAGACATATATTAGTGCCTAAATCCTTCCTCTAGAGCTTCTTAATCTATTTTATAAAATGTCAAAATTCAGCATGAAAATAGGATAGGGGGTGGTGAGGGACAGAGTGAATGGTTATTGGACCAATGTTAAAAGGATCAGGAGGTAGTGGTTAGGGGAGGGGGGAGTGAAGGGGAATAAAGTAGTGGTTCTAATCAAATCAGTTTAAAAAGCTGCAGCCTCTCAGCGCCTCTCAGAGTTAACCTTGCCAATCAGAGCGCAAGCAGGAGCATGCCTGTGCACATTAAACTGGGAGCGTGTCCTTGAACCCACATGGCATGCTTCACAGCAACCTGCAAAAACCGAGCTGTGAGTACCCTTAGGAGGAAGGAGGGGGGGAAAGCAGCCTTGAATTCCATTATGAATGTTCCCCAGGAATGAGTTACCCCTCAAGTGGCAATGAGCATGGCAAAGAGAGCTCATACACTTTCCTGTTATTAAAAGGTGAGCTCATGGGATTAAGGCTTCTGTAACGTGAAAAATAATTTTTAAAAAGGCTGCTGGGGGGGTAGTGGGAGGGAGTCCCAACACTCACAAGTGCTACAACTCTGGCCGACAAGCAGCTGCATTGCAAACCCATTGTAATGGTTAGAGGTAAGGCGGCCACCTCAAAATAAGCATCCACTAAGCGCTGCCACGGGTAATCTAAAGGGATTATCCCGAGGCTGTAACAGTGCCATATATTAGGCAAGTGGAGACTACACAAAGGCTTTCACTTTTCTGACCTGAAGTGACTCCCCCCACCTTTTTTCCTCATGGTCACAATCAGATTCCATTGATGTAAATGTACTGCTTTAAAGTATTGTATTTCCTTAAACACCAAGTCACCGATGAAAAAGGATGTATTTATTTATAAGCAACAAGTCTCAAAATGACAAATCCCATGACAGAATCTTTGTTCTGAAACTAAAATCACAAAAACCGAAAAACAGGTTTCCTAATTGGGCTTGTGGCAGACTCAGAAGGCATGGCCAAGAATCCCTTCTTAGTTTAGGTGAGGTCATAAGAAAGAAGCAAAGTTGCAAAACACTCTGTTACAAAAAAAGCGTAGCGCAGGGCATGCTGCTACGTTACATTATGCAAGTGAAATGTCTGGTCATTAGCAGAGATTTTTAGAGGTACTCAACTACAGAGGAAGCTGTTGCTTTCAACATATGGCCAAAATGTTTTTAATATCAGAACAATGCAATGTGTACTTCTTTTTTCTAAAGAGTGCATCATTTTATCTAAATTCCACAAAGTGTATGTAACTAACGGATCAAGAGATTTTTCCTCTGCTGCACAAGTCCATTATTATATTCTAGCTTCAAGCATTAACAAAAACAAATATTTTACGAAGTGATCCCTGTAATATAGTGCAGTCAGTTTTTAAAAGACCAATGAAGTCAAACTGCATGGATTTTTTTTAATTGTGTTAAAATGAAAAGCTACCAGTTGCAATATTTCAGGATTAGTTGGAGGAATCCTGGGGCAGGCATAATCAGCTTAATGGCAACAAAGATTACAGCATAGTTAGTGCAGCTGAAACGCTCAAAATCATTTTACAGAAGGGTAAAGCTCATACATTGAGCAAACTTTGCCCTTTTTATTTCCAGTCCTTCCCGCCACAGTGTGTAGCAGATCAACATGTACATAAGCCTTTTTCAGGGTTACTGATTAGGGGTTAACTTGTGATGAGTGCAGACACTTGCACTAGCTTTACACACACACACCCCAAATTCCCCTGTATGAGTTGGAGGATGAAGATCTGCGGTGAGGAGCTTCCTGTATTCGTGGAGGCTCCCTAAAAAAACCCTGATTTTCCAGGGCTCTAAAATACACGGAGAGCCTCCACAAGTACAGACCTTCATGCTCTAACTAGCAAAAGGTGTCAGGAATGGCAAAGGGGAAGCAGAGCTGGTGTACTCCTCCTCATGACACCCCCATGTGTCATGTGAATGCCTAAAAAGAGCTGCAGCCTAAATTAGCATGTAGGTATTTAGACAAGAGAAATTTAGGAAGGAGCGGTTAACTGTAACTGTGTTAGAACACTTGTAGGTAGTCACGATTCAATCAAGACACAGAAATACTGGTTGTTTCCTGAAAAGAAGAAGAAGAAGAAGAAGAAGAAGAAGAAGAAGAAGAGGAGGAGGAGGAGGAGTTTGGATTTGATATCCTGCTTTATCACTACCCGAAGGAGTCTCAAAGCGGCTAACATTCTCCTTTCCCTTCCTCCCCCACAACAAACACTCTGTGAGGTGAGTGGGGCTGAGAGACTTCAGAGAAGTGTGACTAGCCCAAGGTCACCCAGCAGCTGCATGTGGAGGAGTGGAGACGCGAACCCGGTTCACCAGATTACGAGTCTACCGCTCTTAACCACTACGCTACACCACACTGGCTCTCAAAGTCTAAGTTGTACTTACTTCACATTGAAAATGCACATTTGGGATAAAGCTAGGCCAGGGGCCCCTAAACTTTCATGGCCTCAGGCCGGTTCCTCCGGCGCCGATCGTGTGGTGGGCCGGAGGGCGGGGGAGTGTGCGCCCATCCGTGCGTGCACTCGCTTTTTCCAGCGTGGTGCAACACCGGAAATAGCTTGTGTGCATGTGCAAGCATCATTTCCAGTGCACTTCTGGTGCGGCGCCGGAAATAGCTTGTATGCGTGCGCACAGGACTCCGCAGACCCGGAAGTGCACCGGAAATGACGCTTTGGGTATGCACAAAAGCTATTTTCGGTGCTGCGCTGCGCCAGAACTGCACCGGAAATGAAGCTTGCGCATGCACACAAGCTATTTTCAGTGCTGTGCCAACCCAGAGATGGGCAGCCGTGCTGCGCTGGTAAGAGCGGGTGTCAGCCGGATAATTGGCTCGTGTGGGCCGTATGCGGCCCATGGGCCTTAATTTGGGGACCCCTGAGCTAGGCTATTAGAGCAAGACTTTGTAAGCAAACAAGCTGATTCCTCTTATAATAAGTGACTAAGAATCATTTTGCACATTTATCTTATAGTGGAGAATAGTTCAATATGCTGCATGCAATCTAGACATGAAATGTGGCTGCTTGAGGGTCAGAAGCTACTATTGTTTAGCGAGTAGAACACAGAATGTAATTTGCAACAACTCTTCTCGTCACATACTCCAAAGTGAGCCTCACATTTTTAGGACAAAATTTGTTGGGAAAAAGTGGAAATGTGTCATATCTTATTAACCAGCATGTTGATTTGCTTCAGAATCATTAGGGGTGGTGATATTGGGCCCCAAGAGTAGGACTGGAAAGTGGACAAAGTAACACCCATTTTAAAAAGAAATCTTGGGGGGTGGGGTCGGTCCTGGAAATTATAGTCCCGTTAGCTAATTATCCATCCCCTGAAAACTGGTGGAAAGTATTGTTAAAATAACCAAGCATCTGATACTGCTGCAGCTGGAAGGTAAACGGCATTTCCATGCACTCTGGCACTCATCACGGTGTCCCACTGTGCCAGAAGCAATTTAAGTCATGCTGACCACATGACTCGGAAAGCTGTCTGTGGACAAACACTGGCTCCCTTGGCCTGAAAACAAGATGAGCACCACACCCCATAGTCACCTTGGACAGGACTCAACCATCCAGGGGTCATTTACCTTTACCTGGGGTCCCTTTACCTTTTTACTAAAGCAGACCCAGCGTGGCTTCTGCAAGGGCAAGTCCTGTCTCATGAATCTATTGAAGTTCTTTGAGTGCGTCATCAAGCACATAGATAGGGGAGATTCCTGGAGGCATAGTGTACTTGGACTTTCAAAGAGCTTTCGAGAAAGTACATCACCATCGTAATCTTACGCTGGGTGGGGGAGTCTGTTCGCCTCAGAACATTGGCATTACTCCATTACATCATGCTCCAGCATACCTATCCTCTCTCGCCACCGCTTCTCACCAATTTGCGTTTATTAAAGCGCGGTTTAATGCTTTCCCCTCCAGTGTCTTGAGACATAGATTTTCCAAGGGTCTAGTTTCTGCTTCATGTGTCTGCAACAATAAGTCGACGGAATCACTTCATCATATAATCTTTTCTTGCCCTCTGCACAGAGATGCCCAGGCAAATCTACTAAGACCAATAATTCAGAAAATTGTTGGTCTCACCTTGCCCTAATTTTGCAAGACAATGATCCCTACATAACCTTGCAGGTGGCAAGGTTTTTAAACTCTGTTTTGTCCCAAAAAAGGCTAAATGACCAACTACATGACTATTAAAGGTTTTTTCCTAACATTTTCCCTCTAGATTGCAGTTTTAATGCTTTTGGATGTAGGTTTACTTCTGACGGCCACGGTAAGACATTCTGTCATTGTGGTTTCTGTGTATCCCCGTGTTTTTATGCTTTTGTTCTATGTTATGTTTATGTTTATATGTCTATATGGGCTTATAGCCGCAATAAAAAATTTCTGTCTGTCTGGTTCTGTCTGGTACATCACCAAAGACTTCTGAGTAAGTTCAGTAGTAAAGGAATAACAGGAAAGGTCCTCTTGTGGATCAGGTATTGGTTAAATTGCAAGAAGCAAAAGTAGGAATAAACAGACGGTTCTCTGAATGGAGAGATTTAGAAAATGGGGTTCCCCAAGGATCTGTATTGGGATCTGTGCTTTTTTTAACTTGTTCATAAACAGTTCAGAGTTAGGGGTGAGCAGTGAGGTGGTCAAGTTTGGTGATGATACTAAAGTAATGAAAAAGCTGAATAGCTCCAAAAGGACATCTCCAAACTGAATGAATGGGTGGTAAAATGACAAATGCAATTCAATGTAAACAAATGTAAAGTTATGCATGTCAGGCCAAAAAAATATATCTTAATTTCACATATATGCATGGGGTATAATTAGTAGTGATTGACCAGGAACGAAACCTCGGTGTTGTAGTAGATAGCTTGATGAAGATGCTGGATCTGTAAAAAAAAAAAGGCAAATTCCATTCTAGGGATCATTAGGAAAAGAATTGAAAATAAAAAGCTGCCAATATCATAAAGCCACTACACAAATCTATCAAGAGTACTGTGTGCAGTTCTGGTCACCCCACCTCAAAAAGGATATTGTACAGTTGGAAAGGTTCAGAACAGGGCAAGCAAAATGATCAAGGGGATGGTACAACTCCCTTAGGAGGAAAAGTTTTAGCGTTTGGGATTTTTTTAGTTTAGAGAAAAGGTAAGAGGATAGCTTACAAAATTATGCATAGCATGGAGAAAGTGGATAGAGAAAAGTTTTTCTCCCCATCACCATAATATAAGAACTTGTGGACATCCAATGAAGCTGACTGTTGGAAATTTGTTTCGTCTTGTTTTGTTCTGAGTTGATCGATGTTTGTTAACTGTCTTTTAGTGTTGTATGTAATTTTTATAACAATAAAGACTTAAAAGAAGAAGAAGAAGAAGAAGCTGACTGTTGGAAGATTAAGGACAGATCAAAGAAGAAGCATTTCTTCATAAAAACACACAGTTAAAACTAGGAAACTGGCTCCCACAGTTGGCAGTGATGGCCACCAAACTACCGGTAGATGGCTTTAGAAGAAGATTAGACAAGTTCATGAAGGAGAGGGCTATCAATGGCTACTAGTCATAAGGGCTATGCTCTGCCTCCACAGTTGAAGGCTGTAATGCTTCAGAGTACCAGTTGTTGGGAGCCACAGGAGGGGAGAGGCCATGGATCCTACATGGGTTTCCCACAGGCATCTGGTGAGAACAGGATGATGGACTAGATGGGCCACTGCCCTGATGCAGCAGGCTCTTGTTATGTTCTTATGACATAGTTAAGAAGGAAGAAGCAGGCGTACATTTCACCCCTAGATCTATGTATACTGAATCCTATTCAGACCAAGGAATTAGCCTCCTTTCAGTTCCATTTAGCATGTGATTTCAGATTGCTTTTACAGTTGGAAGAGACTAGAAATATAACTTGTGTTTCAAAACCAAAGCGTATTTTGGACTCCTGAGTTCTGAAAATAATGATTATTATTGCTCAAGTGTATTAAAATATTAAAAGCAAATGATTTTTTACATCTACTTTTCACACCCAGATGCTGTTTCCCAAAACACTGAAGCATAACTATTACAAATAATTGCTTGCAGAGGGTTGCAAAACTCTGAATTATTAGAATTGACACTGCAACACTTGACAAGACTGAAAACCCCCAATTTTGTCCAACAATACAAAAGTACTGATCATCAAAACCTTACCGAGTTCTGCACTTTGTCCAAAGAGGCTTTCTTAGTATTTCTACTATAGCATCATTGCAATTTTGATGCAGAAGTCGGTCTGTTCTTATGCACCATTACTCATGAACAACAGGTTGGACCCTATATGGTTTTTTTTAAAAGTACCACTTCCACTATGCTTCTTTTCAAAAGACAGAAAGTACTTCCTTGCCTCCACTATCTACTATGCAAAGTTGATAACATTATGTATTCTCTGTGGCTGCACCACAATTATGCAGCTGCTTCTCTAAGCAACACCCCCCCCAAGCCGAATGTTTTATGGAAACAAAATGTTTGGTCTACAGTCGTACCTCTTGTTACGAATGCTTCAGGATGCGTACAACACAGGTTACGAACGCGCCGAACCCGGAAAGAACAGAACGCGTTACTTCCAGGTTCTGCGGTTCGCGCATGCACAGACGCGCCAAATGACATCACACACATGCGCAGATGCGGCACTTCAGGTTATGCATGTCACAGGTTACGAACAAGGCTCCGGAACGGATCCCGTTCGTAACCAGAGGTACTACTGTACTGTATTTTGAAAGCCACATTGCAGAAAATATTCCACTTTGTTTCAACCAGTATGTTACTAACCCACCGCCTGTGATATGGAGCAGGATTGTAATCAGCACAGGTGTCTCCTACCTCCTAGTGGTCCTTCTGTGGACAAGGCCTGAGGGTTAAACTGCTTATTTCTGCAAGCCGTAAGCAAGTTCTTTTGACCTCAGCTACTGCTAATGTGACTAAAGTCCTTGAACTACTGAAGATACATCAATAAACTGTAGCTAGCTCTTCACCATTTCTATGGGAGTTCCCTAAATTGCATCCTTCCATGCCTCACAACAGCCTATAATATATCACATACTTCCCCTTCTGGGCTCCTATGGTCTTGGAAACACTACAAACATAACTTGTGGAATACTGTACAGGACATTGCCCTTAACGAGACCAAGCCCTCTGGCCAGTGTCAAATAATCTGTCACTATAAAGTACTTGTATCCAAGCCAGATATTTATTGCTATTGATCCACCTGATCCTAGCAAAAGACTTTTGTTCTCCCAGCCCAGGACTTTGACCTCAATTAAGTTATGAATTTCAATCCGATAGACTGTTCCACTTACCCTGCTGCTCTCTCTGACTGGATTAATTAGAATTAGCTAGGCCACCCTCGAATGCCTCATGGATCATATTATTATAATAATAAATATAGAGATGGCAGCAGTATACAAGAAAGAATTTTGAAAGATTGCTCAGGCAAGTACATCATTCCGAATCTGCCAATACTAATTTATCTGAATTTGATTACCACATTTGCTGCTTTTTATTTCTATTAGAACAGTCTTCCTTGACATTATCTCAGCTTCAAAGTTCTCCCTTCTACATAAAGACAATCACATTGGCACATAACACTCCCTAGTTGCAGGTTCAAAATGGTATTACAGCAGTCCGTCAGAACTACAGAGAGCAACAACGGAATAGTTATTAAGCACTTAGTAATCTAAAAGGGATGCTGAGACAATACTATCTTCCATTACTACAGAGAGGGGTAATGAAAAAAGGATAGAGCAACCTTGCACATAGCCCTGAATGGCTATTATAATGCATTTGATAAAGGCTTTTTATATAGTTAGTTAATTGGCTGGTGGGCAAAAAAAACGACCACCTTCATGGAGGTAAAGGATATATATATCATTACATGCATTTCTGACATCTACACTAATGCTTGTGGAATGGTTATAAAATGGGCTTAATACACGGCATGTTTGATTGGCTAGTGGAAATGTCTGAATTCCCTGGGGTCAGACCACTGTAAGATATAGTATTTTGATACATGACTGATACACTGACTTAAGGATTTAGACAGTTCAGGTTGCCATATTATACAGAAGCAGAAATGCTTTAAGCAGTCAGATCACTTAATCATTCAGGTCAACCATCTATAAAAGATTGCAATTATGTAACTCAGACTGGTAGAATGGGAGCCTTGTTTGTATAATGACGGGTCGTAGCTCAGTGGTAGGACATTAGTTCTGCATGCTGAAACTCCCAGCTTTACTCTCTGCCACCTCTGGGAAGGGCTGGGAATGCCCCAAGTCTGAAACCATTCAGTGTAGTCTACAATATTGGAGACAATGCTCAGCTAGGTGGACAAGCTATCAAAACTCGCATCTCTGCAGGGAGATAAACCCAACTAACTGACCTTCTTAAAACTGATCAGATTCTTAAGAATGACAGATATGGAGTATTCTTTCTGTTAATTTTAATGTGAGGAGAAAAAAGTAGTAACTGGTTTAGAGATTCAGACACCTTTTAATGAGGCTGATGGGAGGATATTGTGCAAATTTCCAGCAAATATAGTGTGGGATACTACGCCTGAATATTTGCTTAATTTTTAATTCTAATGCCTCCCATAATAAAGTTCCATGTGTAAACACTGTGAAAGTAGCAGAAGCCATGTGAAGAAGAGTTTGGATTTGATATCCCGCTTTTCACTACCCGAAGGAGTCTCAAAGCAGCTAACATTCTCCTTTCCCTTCCTCCCCCACAACAAACACTCTGTGAGGTGAGTGGGGCTGAGAGACTTCAAAGAAGTGTGACTAGCCCAAGGTCACCCAGCAGCTGCATGTGGAGGAGTGGAGACACGAACCCGGTTCCCCAGATTATGAGTCTACCACTCTTAACCACTACACCACACTGGCTCTCTGTGCTACTACAATGTGCAAAGGAACTTGTTTTCTACTTTTGGGGACCAATGCAGGTCTTATTTTTGGCGATTCTGCAAAAACCAACCTATTTAGTTGATTATACATTATGATACAACAATTTGCATACCATTTAATCACAGTACCGGTAGTTTCTACTAAGCAGTGTACAGGAGACCAATTCAGTAAGACTAAAAAGGAGCTTAAATCATGAAGCCAGGGGCCTGCCTGCCTGCAACTGGCAGCGAGATCCACAAACCTGGACCTGCAATAACAAACCCATGGCTCCTGGTGGACATGAGCCAACCATGCATCTGACCCATGGGGGAACACTAACAACAACTCCCCAAAGACACCAGTGCAGGAATATAAGGAATCATGCAGTCCCTGAGGTATCCTGGACTCAAGTTGCTAAGGGCCTTGCAAATTAAATCAATAACTCTGAACCTGGCCCAGTACCTTATGGGCAGCCAGTGCAAGCTTTTGAGCACTGGGAGTTATGTGCTGGCGATACTCCAGGGATCCCCCTTGCCAGAAGTCTCAGTTCTGCCAAACTTATTCTAACTCAACACACTCAAGAGGATGAGCTCCCTGAAGTACCTCTGTCTCTCAGCCTTGTAGAAATCAAAGACTGCAAAATAAGGCAAGGTCCCTTTAACCAGTCAATCAGCAACTCCAGGGATCTTGTCAGCCAACATAAGGCTCTGTGCAGGAACAAAACAAGCTCTTCAGCTAGCTGCCTGGCTCCCCACACCCCACAATATCCGCAAATAACATGCAAAAAGACTGGTTTACTTAAAATGTTGGGCAACTGTCATCTTCCTATTAAATACAGCCAGCAGCAGCAGTTTATAAGCAGCAGGAATGAAGGATTTCCTTTTAACTCCAAATAAATTCTTTCATCAGAGAGAGTTCTGTGGATTGACAGGGTGCGAATATGATTGATGCCATCTTGAAAAATAGGGATTTGTCACTGCTAAGTAGAGACAGAAGATGTGCTTGTTGTTTCATGCTTCAAGATGAAACCCAGGATTAAAGGAAACAATTTGAGGCTAGAGCCCTTCTGTTATGATGCACTCACCTGGAAAACTGACTCAGCTGCCAGAGGAATCTTGTTTTGTTCTTGAACAACAGGTTACATTTTCACACCTGACTTTTTTTTTTTTTTTAAAGAGCAAATAGCTCAAAGAGGGTTTAAAACTTCTAAATGATTTCCAAAATTATACAGGTGATTTAGCACATTAGGCACATGTTTGTCAGATGACTAAACCACCAAATCTAAGTACACAGTAACAAGATAAGGATGATTAAAAAGGAAATAGGGCCATCTGAGAATGTCATATGCCACATTAAAATATGATTTTTAAAATGTACGCTTAGAGGCACATTCCACAAAACATTTTGGGGGGGTGTTAATATTTAACAGCTATGTGGAATGGATGAAACTTTTTGTAGAACAGACTTTGGGTGATAGGTGCTAACCAAAAGCATATATTCTTCTAGACTATATAGTACAGTACGTTTATTTCAATGGTAAATATATTTAGCTCCCACCTACTGCTTTTTTTAACCCAGACATATCTATATATCTGAATTTGGATGCTTGGCAACCACAAATAACTTGTTTTGCAACATTAAGAGAATGTATCTGTATATACACCACTGTCAAAATATTTCCAAGAGAAGCATGTTTTAGGGCTGGATTATGCTTTGAAAACAAAGTTCTCTACACTATTCACTGGTAATAATGCACCTAAATATAAAGCTTTGTACATACTTTCAAGTGCAGCTTCAATAATGACTAACTATAGAACAGGAGGTGTGTGGGAAGGAATGACCTTTTTTTCATTTCAAAACCCTCGTCTTCTTTCCTGATAGCAAGTTTCATATTTAGGGACGCTGTGAATCACAAATGAGCTAATCAACAATAACTGCAGTTTCCCAATAATTCACGGGATTAACCACTACCACAAGGGGGGGAAAATATACACACACAACAAAGTCCAGCGAGTTTTGAAAAGTACTCCAGTCCACATCCAATAGGTAGAGTACAAACCAAAATAAATCACTATGGTATCCAAAAAATACTTCAACATTCCAGCAGAAACTTGTGAATGCTTTGAAGGATGTTTTTGCTGAAAAGGTTTTTTTCCCCTCCCTCAGAAGACATAAACAGCATCTGCTGAGCACTGACCACTTAGCATTCAACCTGCTGCCAACCTGCATTCTTCAGAGAGACCTGTGAGAGAAATGTGGAGCTGTGCCACTTCTAATAACTGTGACTGGCACCAAGTCAATGCTTTAATGCAGAAAGCTACCCTCTGTCACTAAGCAGATCTTTCCTTTCTTTCGGTTAATGGATTTCACAACCATTGGCAGGAGTATAAACAGGGTGGGCATATATGCTTGCAGCCTACAGAGAGCTTCCTGGAATAGCCAAATTGAGAAACAGCAGGGGAGAACTGGTGTTGGGCAAACTACCCTTTTTACAGTTATGGTATGCTGCTGCTTTCTCTCTGCCCTCCTCTCTTGGCATCTTCAGCAGGCCTGCAGCAAGAAATCTGGTAGCGGAAGTGCTCAAGGAGCCGCAGGAGAGAGGCGGCAATCGGAAGAGTACAATATTTTTTTATTTTTTTTTAAAAGAGGCCATACTTTCTTTTCTAGAGTAAAAAAAAATATTACTTATTCTAGAATGTATGTACTTGTTTCCTCACATTACCTGGTCAAAATGTAAACACTCAGTCTGAGAGTGCTATACTTGCTGATCACAGGGGTTTGTTTTTTGTTTTTAAAAGATTCAAATAAGGACTGAAGCTATGAAAGAAGATGGGAGATTAAATAATATGTTTTCAGATGATAATGACCTACTAATGTAAAATAGGTCAGAATTATAGGGTTGTGGTTTTTTTTTTTTTAAAGTAAATGCAAGACAGGGTGTTAGAGAACAACCGTTTGGGAAAGAAGCAAAACGTATCCAAGCGGCCTCTTTAAAAGCATAGCTAAACATTTGAAGGCACCAAGGAAGAAATATTTGAAGAAGATAAGAAATTTAGAAGATTTAACATGACTACTCATTCTTCTTCATGCGGCAAAGAAATTTAGGAAGATTAAGTATTCTGAAGAAATATATACATTTGTCCAATCTGATGCACGATTAACCATCAGGGAACATGAGGGTCATTGGCAGAGGCTGATCTATACTCTTCACAGGATCCAGAGAACTATCCAATAAATAAATTCTTGTCTAAGTTGAACTTCCTTAAGCAGGATAAAGTTGAAAAAAATGTACACAGTTCCAGCAGCATATAAAGCTTTTGGGTGCTCATTGTGTACTGACAGAAGGATTCATCAGTGAAATGGGGGAGTTTCATTTTTGGCGATTCCCCTTCCCACTGCAGTGCCTGTCATCATGGCAAATGCACTTGTAGGTTACCTAGATAAAGCTGGGTTTATTCCAACATGTGATTTAACATGTTGATTTTTAAATAACATTTATAATCCTTCCTTGCAACAAAAAACCTCACGGTAGTTTTACATTACGTTATATAAGGTATGTACGGCACTGGACATAATTTAGTACATTAAGAATCGTAAAAGGTCAGCAGTATTATTTTTCAGTAAAAGCCTTGGATACCTAAGAAATGTCTTTCAGCATTTAACAGCTTTTAATTTGGATGGTAATTTTACAAAGTGAATTAGAGCTGTTAGATGCAAGCCTGAGAGAGAAGGGTGCTGGCTGCACATCAGAGCTATCTAACCGTCAGAGTAGTACAACACAAGATTGTCCTTTAGCAGCTATATTACTTGAAAATTTGTACAGTATACAGCCACTTGTTTCTGTAGTAAAATGTGAAAAAGATCCATACCTTTTTTAATTGCCATTTGCCATATACATGCAAACAGAATTTGTTTGGGAGCATTCTGGCACAATTACAGACGTGAAGGCAAGGCAAACAGGTGAGCAAAAACCATAAGTATACTGCCCTTGAATCCTACTTGTGGACTTCCCATGGGATGGTCATGGTGGGGCGAAAGTTGCTTCCCTACACCCCTCCTTCAAGGTGGGCCACTAAGTTATGGGTGTGTCTTTTCCTATATATTTAATACTGCTGCTAGAGAAGCGGACACGGGGCAATGGATTCAAACTACAAGAAAGAAGATTCCACCTAAACATTAGGAAGAACTTCCTGACAGTAAGAGCTGTTCGACAGTGGAATTTGCTGCCAAGGAGTGTGGTGGAGTCTCCTTCTTTGGAGGTCTTTAAGCAGAGGCTTGACAGCCATCTGTCAGGCATGCTTTGATGGTGTTTCCTGCTTGGCAGGGGGTTGGACTGGATGGCCCTTGTGGTCTCTTCCAACTCTATGATTCTATGATTCTATGATGCTCACTCACAACTGTGCCTTTGCAAAAAGAATGTCGGAGGAGGCCAGAAAGGAACGGTTTGAGCAAGAGGGGGGGGGGAGAGAGACAGCGAGCGAGTGAGAGTGTGTTACAGAGCTTTTGGGGAACACAAAACAACACTAACTGCAGGTTCTGAGCTACATAGACTATATAACTGCATCAAATTGGAAGATGACAGAATTAAAGGAGACATAAAAGCATTTTAGAAGCACAGAATAAAAAGGAGCAAGAAAATGGAAAGGAATACGAAGCCATCTTTGATTTATCCATAATTTCTACTTCATTTCTGGCTAATGGTGGAAATTAGTCTTCAGATAGTTGATAAAATCAGCCTGTCTGTGCTGGGTTAGTACCATGATCTGTGGCCAAGCAAGTACTTCTAAAAATTGATTTTTCTTTTTGGCAACCAATGGTCCAGTCAATAATAATGTCGTTTGAGAAGGATTGAGTCATGAGGGAGATGAACCTTCTCTTCCATTTATTATGTTTGTATTGTCTCTATTTGAAAAGCATGCCCCCCCTTCCCAAAAACGTGCATGAGTGTACTATAAAAGAATTGATACTCTGCATCTTTGTCTCCAGAAGCCCTCTGACTCACAAGCACCTTCCCATCTAAACTGATGGAATGCTTTCAGTCTGCAACGGGAAAGGTTACATATTGAGGCAGAAAGAAGTCCCCTCCTCTTAAATCAAAACTGATACTGGCAAGTTGGCCAACTTTCAAAAACATCTGTCCCAAAATGGATCAAGTGAACACTCAGGACGGTGGCCACAACACTGCCCTTGCTGAGGCAGAACTACATCTTACAAGAAACATGACACTGGCTGACATCAGTGGCTGCTACTGGTTGGGGCACAGAAACACACAAAATGGTGTGAGGACACGGAGGGTCAACTTGGTATCATTTTTAATGACAGACTGAAAGGTATAGTTTAGGTTCAGATATCTGGTGGGTGTACTTGGCTGAGGAGCCAACAGGGTGAAGCTACCGTCTGTGGGATTATGACTGAACACTTCTAAGTCAGAATCCCCCCTAAATGTAACAATACTTGTAAGGTACAGTTCCACCTTGAGTAAACAGCCCACTTTTTTTTTTAAAGTACATTAGGTTATTAGCCGGTAACAAGCAAACAATAACAAAAACTGCATAGGTCTTGATGGTTTACAGCCTCTGCAAGCAAGGAAGGTAAATGCTGTGGAAGCAATAACCAAATTACACCGTGATGGTGCTCTACAATGCTACGAATGAAGATTTCACTTGATGGTACAGGAGGTAAGAACACAGAACAATGCTGAAGCAGCACATTCTGATCTTTCCTGGGAAAGGAACAAAATGTACACTTGTGTCTTTTGAACAGCTGGCTTTCTGGCAATACAATAGCAAAGAAATGCTAAAGGTATAAATTTAACACAAAGCTCTTAAAAGAAAAGCTCCTGCTGCTGTTCATTTCAATTTCTAGCCCCCCCCCCGGGGCAGAAAAGACCATTTACCATCCTAATGAATAACCATAGTTTAGAATTTCCCCACTCACACCCTTGAAGTGCCCTAGCCCTTTCTTGAAGATAGCTATATTGTTTTCAATTAAAATGGCAACTCACTGTTGAAACAGAGTAAGAATCTTGGGACTATCAAAGCCCCTCAGACCTCTTTGTCTTTTCTGTTGTGTTGGTTGCTCAGTGTGCAAACGGGTATTATCAAGACGGGGGCTTCTTATAATAGCTGCTGAGGACACGGCAACGTTTCCCCCAAACATGCCCAAGGAGTAAAGATGGGGAACCTCCAGCCCAGGGGTCAAACTTAGCCCACCAGACCATTTTCAGGAAGTCACGTCCACCTGTGTGGCACTTAATGTCATACATGGGCAACTCCCCTATGAAGAAAGGTTGCAGTATGCATGACATGGGAGAAAGAGGATAGAAAAAAGGTTTCCTCTCTACCCCAGAGCACTGGAGCTCGCAAGCATCCAAAGGAGCTGAATGTTGGAAGATTCTGGATTAACAGAAGGAAGTACTACTTCATGCACCACATAGGTAAACTATGGAATTCGCTCCCACAGGAGGCAGTGATGGTCACCAACCTGCCTAATCTTCTTTTAAAGCCATCAAAATTCATGCAGGACAAGGCTATCAATGGCAACTAGACACGATGGATATGTTTTACCTCGACTGACAGGGGCAGTGTACCTCTGAATACCAGCTGCTAGGAACCACATGTGGGGTAGAGTGTTATTGTGCTCATGCCTTGCTTGCAGGCTTCCCACAGGCATCTGGTTCCATTGTGGGAACAGGATGTTGGACTGCATGAACCACTGGCCCGATCCAGCAGGCTATTCTTACATTCTTATGACGTTCGACTGTGAGCATCTGCTTGTCTTTGCACAACTTGAGGCTTCGTTGTATTGCATCCTTCAGCCGACTCTACTCTCCTGGCTCTTCTCTCTGAAAGTCTTGGGAAGTCCAGCTCTGCAAAGGGTGCAGGGCTGGGGGAGTCTTTGGAGCTCTGCCATTACAGCAGCTCTTGATAGGAAGCCACAACCACTCAGTGGGTTTAAAGCATGTTTGTGGAACTTCCGCTTCCGGGACAGTCCCCTGGATTTGGCACAGCCTCCTTCCCTGTGGTGCTGGCTTTGGAGCATCGTGCCCACTTACTAGGCAAAGTAGCAAGATCTGTGGCTGCACATGCCTCTCTGCGAGTGACATAGCAGTTGCCTGGAGGTGTTTTGCAAGTAGGGCTCCATTCTGGGGGGTGGGGGAGGTTTCTGTAGCCTCTTTGCGCAGGAAGAAGTCTTTCCTTTCTCCAGGCAGTCTTTCAGGTCAGGAAAGAGCGGGGTGTGTGTGTGTGTGTTCTTCTTATGACGTAAGGTGTGGGGCCGGAACAAGCAGAAGTTTAAAGTGGGCTCCCTACTGTTCCTTCGCTGCAACAAGGCGAACGCCCAGCCCCTCATCCAGTTGATGGGTGGTCAGAGCATGCCTTGCTCAAGGAGGGGGAAGCTGAGAGCATTCAGCTAAAACCACACCTCCCTCCCAGCCCTGTCCCCTGAAGCGCAGGAATTTGAAGTGCAGCACAGAGCTTTCAAAAAGGCCTACAATGTAACTTTAAAGGAGCATCACAGGGGCTGTTTGATAGTCCTTTGTGCAATCCACACTGGCCCATAGAGAAAGATTATAGCGGAGTAGAACCAAAAAACGAGGAGGGGAATGAGGCAGCAAAGATAAGAGTGTTAGGCGAATGGCATTCTTCAGAGCAGTTGCTAGAGAGAAGGTGCATTTGTGTATGTGACTGAGGGATCTCCAAAACATTTCATTTTCTTTTAGTTCTTATTTATTAGGCAGCATTTGCCCCACCAGGGGGAGTGAATGAGTGTGTTGCAGGGAAGTGGGAGGGATAGGTGCCCGGCAAAAATATTAATCTTCTCCCAGCCTTTGGCAAATTAAACATCTATGGCCTTTTAAACCATGGGGGTATTGTTTTTGTATGTTACTATGTTATGTATTTTTGTGTCTGATATTGTAAATTGCCCTGTGATCCTTAGATGAAGAGCAGTACAGAAAACAAACAAACAAATAAACAGACTCACAGAGATGGGAGGTATTATTGTTAAGGGTATACATTTTTGATACTCATTGTTCCCAATACTAAGAGGGGTTTTTTTATTTAAAAAAACCTGCTTCTGCCATCTTATTTTGGAAATTATATTTTATGATAATTTGTGATTTTATTTATAATTTTATTCAGGCTATGTGCTGCTTTTAGAGTTCTATAGGGGAACCAAAAGGCAAGATTTAAATCTTTTAGTTAAACAAAACAAACATTGTATCAACTGATAATAGTGCCTGTTTTAGTTTTCCTTTTTGTGTATGGAACATATACAGGTCCGAACTACAAAGAGTTAAGTATTTCTGTGTTTATTCCTCTACATTGGTAAAACTGATAGTTTACAAACATCTGTGAGAACAATTATCTCCTCTCACAAAGGCATTCTAATTCTTCACTAATATATCAGATTTATCTAAATTAACCATAGTTAAGAATGTTTGGCTGGTGTTAATACCAGGCAATTTACCTTGTTAAGCTCACCCAATTTGCCTTTTTTAAAATAAATAAAAATCTGGCATTGTTAACAAATATACAAGTCTGTAAAGGATCTTATGCAATCCGGTCTTGATGACATATTTAAACTATCAATATCCTCTCCAAGTCTATTGTCTCCTCTACAAACACTTCAAACTGTGGTAAACTTTCAGATTTATCAGCTAGAGGTCTCTCTCTAACATCCTCTGTAAGAAAGGTTTGTAAATATGTTATATCACTCTGCAATTATCTCCATGAACCTTCAGCGCTCAACTCATATCCTGGTGAGTATAACAGACCTGCCCAGTTCCATGCAGGTTTCTTGCATTTAATGTAATAACTGTGATCACAGGCCTTTTTGGCTTTACCTAGTTACTTTCAAACTACGGTATTTCTAATGTTCAGTAGATAAGTTACTTCTTATATTCTTAATCTGGTATGAATCCTGGTGATAACTTCAAATTTCATAACATCCTATGCAAGATGGAAATTAGCCATATCACAAATTATAGCTTTAGTACAATGACGCAACAAACTAGCTTGAGAGTACTTGCTTACCTTTTGGACGCAGCTCCCTCACGCATAGCAGCAAGCTCAGCCTTTATATATTTTTATGTACTTAAGGAACAAGGAACAACCTGCCACTCACCAGATTTATCATCTAAGATTTGCACTGCTTGTGTATGGCTATATGCATGTGTGACTGTGTATTACCTGGTGTGCATGTCAGCTGTGGGTGGCCTCACCCACTTTTTGGCTACATGTGGCTCCCAGAGGGATTGGAAGGTATTGACTAGGCTTTCAGGGCAGAAAGGGTTAGCTACCTCTGCTCTAAATCATAAGACAAACCACCACTCCAAGTTCACACATGAGAACAAACTGCAGCTAACTGAAAAACTGAAATTTTCTGATCTCCTCCCTTGTGAATGGGAGAGGGGAAGGCAGAGTACAATCAGCCAAAGACTTGTGCACATAACACAAAGAATAGACCGGTGTTATATCTGAACTCTGCCTATTTATTCACAGTATGTGTTTATTCACAGTATGTATTTATCTGTGTTAAAATTAGAAAACAAAACAGAAGATGCAGATTTTGGATCTGGGACAGCCACTCATTTATAAGATGCCCAAGCCATCTAAGTTCTAAGCATAGCTCTCAAGACAGAGCCACCCACTAGGAAAAGGCCTGTGGCTAAGGATTTAGGTAATTAGATTACACAAACGACCCTTTTCAACACAAAGCAAAGCCTACCTCCCACTCCACAAATTAGTTCTTTCTGCACTCCCCCCATCCCAAGCAATCACCATCTCTTTTCAAATGTATTATTAAAGGTAATTATCAACACTGAAAAGAGCTGGACTGAGCCTGCCCTATAATCTGGAAGGAAAAAAGCTCTGTCACTCTGTTGCTGCAGTTCAAATATTTCCCCACCTAAACACCTGCCAGTTTAAGACCAGAGTAAAGGCCATCTCAAGCTGACTCAAACTCCACAAAGCTGGGAAATTGGAAGTTAAGTCTGATGTCTTAACAGATGTGGCCCATGGTCAGCAATGTTGCTGTTCATACAGCAAAGTAAGCTTTCTTACAACTTACCCTCCATGCACTCTCATTCAGGTCTTTAAGGCCAAAATACAGATTGGGATAATAAACTGTCTGGGACCAACAAAGATGTCCTGCCATATGAAACACCTGAGCCCTCCTGTGAATGAATCCATGTCTGCTTGTTGCTTACACATATATGTAAGATGTATATAAGGTGTATATATAAGACTGTGTTGTGCCTACAGTAGTTTTTCAGGTTCCCACAATCATCTAAGGATTGGTGACTCTGGATCTAACCACTGCCCAACACTCATTCTAGCCATTCCACATTAGTATTCACTACGTCTGCAAGCACTGCAGTACAGGCCGAACTTTTGCTTCAGAAATCAAAGTGTGCTCTCCCAGACCAATACTATTTACTCTGACTGGCAAATGCAGCTCTCAAGCAAAGCATTGTTTTACTACCGTATGGTTAGTTGATGAAGGTACAAGCCTCAGTTTACTACTGGTGTGTGTAGACACAGGACATAACTAACAGAAAAGTTCTAAAGTTTTCTGTAACCTCAAATTAACTAATACTGTATATAAGAACAAATCTTCTGATGTTTAAGGTGTACGTGGAAACTTTTTTTTTATTCTGAGAAGGGTTTCCAAATGTAGTTTGGAATATGTCCTCCTCTAGCATAAACGTCTCTGCTTTCCTCTTCATAAAGATAACATCACATGCACAAACACACAAAATATTACTAGAATTTAACCCATGTTGGAGTCAGGGATGGATGTGCGTCTATTGCCTGGCTTGTCTGAGACATTTCTGTTCCATTCAAGACCTTTTAGAAAGCCTCCTTTATTATTATTTGGAGGGGGCTGTAATACAAAACGTTTTCATTTTATAACCATTATTAATCCCAAATAATGTGGCTAGAAAATGGCAATATATAAAAAGTAGGAAAGAGAAAAGGAGAGAAAGGTTTCTGTGTTTTAAAAAATGTAATTTCCCAAGTCAATTCCATGTTTAAAATTTGCAACCAATAATTTTTTTTTGTTTTCAAAAACGGAAATGAACATCTTAAACTTTTGAGTTTTCAGGGATTGTTATCATGGTACACCAGGTTGAAAAGACATCTAAGGATCAACAAATAATATGCACTTTAACTGCACCTACTTAAGTATCAAGCACTAAAAAACTTCATCAACTAAGTTTGTGTTGCTCATTAAGAAACCTATTCTTCTTCTGAACTTTTATAACAACAGTTTACTAATGAAGCAACTATTAGTCAACTATTTATTGTGTTGCTTGTAAAAAAGCTGTTTGTTGAAAAAGCTGGCTGCTTTTAATGTAAGTATTTTCAAGCGGGGGCACAGGAAGCAAGTTGCTGCACATCATAGCAATGAAACTGACTTTAGAAATAAATTGTGTTCCAGCCCTAGTAGGGTTTCTCTCTCATGAAACCAGTGGGTATAACCCAACAGTAGTCAATTAACTCTGTACATCAGGAAAGAAATTCGTAGTTAGATAAAACTCTAATCTGTGCTCTACTCATCCCTTGGCTAATTAAGTCCCACTTTTGCTGGTATGTCATCTTTTTTTCTTTTTTTTTTAAATCTCATTTCCCTTCAACAGCCATGATTTCATCACCTCTAAGCTGATGCATTAGTTCTCTTTCTGCATGATCTTCAGGCTCCTAGCACTCGTAAGTGAAAACAGAACGCTTTAAACAAATTCCCCTCCTCTCTATTATTTAATTGTCCTCACTTTCTCAGATTCAACGTATCTGATTTTCATCCCTTAGCTGACATTTCCATAACACAATCTATCATTGCTTCTATCAAACCTCTCCTCCAAACTTCTTCCAACAGAATTCTTCCGCTCATCTGTGAGAGAAGGAACAGCAGGAGGGCGAAAGAAACACTTCAATCTTTTCCTTCTCATTGATTGTTCACTCAAATTGCCCACCTGAAGATGCTTTTCTCTTCACAGGGGAAAAGAAGCAGAGACCCATTCATCACCACCACCACCACCACACATTTATAGGAAAGCAGCCAGGGAGGGGCACAATTTCAAGTGAACAAATGGTCAGAGGGGAAATGGGTAAACAACGCCCCTCTTGCCATTCTGCCCCACTCCACAAGCTAGCAGAACCCTGGTGATGCTTTCAGTTAATATGTATGGATGCTAACTCCCACATTATCACCCAATTTGGTCCTCCACTTATCTCTTCCTCCCTTCACTTGTGTTTGTGCTAAACCCTTGTAAGAAGGGACTGTGCTGCTCCTATGTTCTGTAGAAAGTATGACATGGTGCTGTTGAGACATTAAGCAGTACAACGCTGAAATTATGATGAGCAGAGGCACCAAAAGTACACAGAGCAGAATCCTGAAAGAACCCTACATATCCTTCATATGTGCAACTGAGAACATTTTGCTGTATTTGCTTCCCTTTTGAAATGCACTAGATATACCAGAGTTGTCACTGCTCCAATCTGTACCTGGCTGTTAACATCCGCTGTGTGTTGCAGCAGTACTGAGGCTAGTTCCTTGTGTCCTCTGTCACATGCCCAGTGCAGCAGAGCTCTGCCCTAAAATATCAAGCAAACAACAACATTGAGTGAAACTGTTGTAATAGCTTAAGATAACCAATGTGAGCCTCAAAGAATTTCATTAGATACATTAATATCAACATCGCTTGCACTGTAACAAAATAACTGCCTTTCTGAATTAGAATTAGAATTACTTATTAAATTTGTATGCCACCCTTCATCCAAAGATCACAGGGCAGTTCACAACACAAAAATACAAAACAAGAACACAAAATACATAAAAACAAAACAAACCAATAAGGATGCAATGGAGGCAGCCAAAGTATGCCTTCTTTGTTGCCTTCACGGCCACCAGGTAGGCTTGATGATCAGCCTCACCAGCGTTCGACTGCATTTGACCAGTTTTTCTTCACTCACTTTCAAGCCATCTCCCAGCTTGTTTCCTTTTCCTAAGCTCTGGAGTACACCAGGGAGCCAAGCGGGCTCCAAGAAGTGGGAGAGGGTGCTCAGGGGTAATCATGTCAAAAGCCCAAGCCATCCAGATGTTCCACAAGTCACCCAGGGCTTCAGTCATATAAGCTGGGGAATCCCCCAGGGCCACCTGAAAAGCAATTGGGTCCATCAGCCTCTGAGGGAGGACCATTCTTATAGATCCCCTGCTTCTGCAGAGGGAGAAAGTTGTTGAGATCCTCAACTGTAACAGGAAGTGATCCAACCATGACAAGGGACTGATGTCAATACCCCCCCCCCATTTTCAGATCACCCTCTTCCTGCCCAGCCAAGAAAACAAGGTCCAGAGTGTGACCTGCCACTGCCACATGCCTTGGGCCGATGACATGTTGGGACAGTCCCATGAGCCAACCCAGAGCTAACCACTTTGGCATGGATATTGCATCACATCAAGAACCACTTATAAGCATATTAAAAGTAATCATAAAAACAAAGAGATAAATTTTTTCCCCACATTTAAAAGCGTAATATTTAGTCGGGTTTTTTTGCTACCACTACCATTACTGCACTGCAATAGCCTTGTTTTATTGGAATTTTATACAATTATGTTGCAATTTAGGAGGACTTTACATGACTGTGCTTCCTAGGACATGGTTTACATGGGGGAATCTGGTCGACTCCGACTTCCAGCATTCTCAGGCAGCATGGCCAAAGGTTGGAGATGATAGGAGTTGTAGTCAAGCAACAACTGGAGGCCCACAGGTTCCCCACCTTTACCAAAAGAAAATTTCCTCTCGAGGTGAGAAACTGATGGACAATCCACACAACCTAGCTGAACCAGTGGTCTAGTATAGGGAGAAAACATGGTGGTGTGTATGGAGAGAATTGTGCTATGGACCTTGAATATTTGAGGCAGCAGCTCAGGACCAATCAGCAATACCAAAGGTCACAGTTGTTCAGACCTACTCATCAGAGCCTATAAAGAGATCCCCAATTACCAATGGAGTACAAGACTCAAAAAGCAAGCACGGGTCTTTTAATGAAGCACTCCTCAACCTGGAAAGGTGGGGCCAGCTAGGACTTCATGTTCTGTGCAAGCTCAGCCACTCTCTCTCTGGTTATCATTGACACAAATTCTCTGCCTCATACCTGTATGAGGTCCTGTGGTCCACCTTCAGCCAATCTCAGAACTGGTTCCTGTTTCTCTGGCCTTTACTGTTCTTTGGCACTATATACCTGGGTCTGTGACCCAGAATGTCACCTCATCCTGCAGACTCCCACCCATGGCCAGAACGACAGTGCTCTTGAAAGTTTATGGTCTTTGAACATTTTTAGAAAGTTTCATCATCTTAAACAAGAAACTTCCTGAAATTTTTCAGTCCATAAACTTTTAAGTAAAAAGCAACTCACATTTTTTTGAAACAACCTCAATCTCATGTCTTCAGACTGTACACATTGCAGTTCTTAATTAAAACTACCTACTAAAATATTTAACCCAGATGTAACATGTGACACACTTGCAGAAATGACCTTCCTAACCGCCAGTACTAAAGTGAAGCTGGAAATCACAAGCAGCTCATGAAATTTTGTAACAGAGCAAATTTCTTTCTGGACTATTCAAACTTCTTTGCAGTGCTTCATAAAGCCACCAGCTAGCTAGGTATGGCTTATCCTCATCATGAATTTTCAGCAAGCAAGCAAGCAAGCAAGCAAGGAAGGAAGGTATTTAAGTACATAGCAAAGCTTTACATTTGAAGTTGAGAGGGCTAGGATGACACCTGCACCTAATCCAATCCACATTTCATTCTACATGTTATTCAGAAAGGCAGCAGATGTGGATCATTATTTTAAGTAGGAAAATGCTGTCTCAGGCTTCCACGCATTAAGCTTTTCAGCTCACTTTTAACCCAACAAGTAATTAATTTTGTAACACGTTATTTTGATAGTACACTAATTAACCATGAATTAGAATGGGTTTTGGCAATTATTCTTTTTAGAAACATAGATGGCACCCAGATTAGTTCTATGAATTATTAAACCTTACTGCACTCAATTATACAGCACGGAATCGAAAAGGAGTGTGTGGATCTTAACATATCTGGCAAAAGCAAAAATGATTTTAAATTAATTCACTGATAAAAGTCTGGTTTATTCATCTGTCATTTATAGTCCATTCTCCATGTCAGGAGTGACTAGGTCTAGAATGGAGAGATGGCCTGCTCTGCCAAGATAGTAGAAGGTTGCATTATTCTCCAAGGTCTATCACAACTCAAAAAGTCTGTTGGTTCCCCCTACCCTGACTTATCCACAAATGGTTCCAGGTCAGGCATTAGCTTTCCCCATGCAATAGCTGGGTACCATTTTGTGTCCACACAGTTCTCTAGATGGTTTCCTTACACATACACTTCCCTGCTTTCCATTCTGGCTGCCACTCCAGCCTAGGCTTCCTGCAGTTTCTTCGCTGGCAGTCTAAAACAACAGGTACAAACTTACTTGGGGTTGCAACACGGCATAATTTTTTTTTTGCAAGCTCTCTTTCTCCACAAACAACCCAAGACCAAAAACTTGGAACACCAGAATGAAAAAGATGCATGTAAAAATGCATCTCAAGGAAACACAAGCTTTTTCTTAAAATAAAATACCAGGGTGTGTGTGGAGGATTGCCAAGTGGGAAGAGTGCAAAACAGGCTTAACATTTGACACACACACACATCTGTAGTGTCCTGTACCACCACATAGAAGAAGAAGAAGAAGAGGAGGAGGAGGAGTTTGGATTTGGTATCCTGCTTTATCACTACCTTTAGCCCTACACAGTGGGGACTAATGCCAACTGAGATTGGTAGGGTGAAAGACAGGGAGCCCAGCAGTAGGTGGCGCCAAAGCAAATGACAGGAAGAGCCAACTATTTCTAGTTTAGAAGAAGAAGGAGTTTGGATTTGATATCCTGCTTTATCACTACCCGAAGGAGTCTCAAAGCGGCTAACATTCTCCTTTCCCTTCTCCCCCCACAAAAAACATTCTGTGAGGTGAGTAGGGGTTGAGAGACTTCAGAGAAGTATGACTAGCCCAAGGTTACCCAGCAGCTGCAGGTGGAAGAGCGGAGACACGAACCTGGTTCACCAGATTACGAATCTACCGCTCTTAGCCACTATACCACACTGGCTCTCAGTTCTATCTGGCCTGCATACACAGGTAACAGATGCGTTTAGGCATTTTTGCATAGCTTTGGCTTGGTATCTTTTTAATGGTTCTGGCCTCGTGCCTTTAAAAGCAGTATGACACAAATCCAGCAGTATACATTTTTCTTGGAAACCAGGCAAGGCAGGTGGCGGACAAACCTACATTTGTTAAATGTCTATGTATCAGGCTGCAGTTAAAGGTAGAGGATCAGCAACAAAAAAGAGAAAAAAGTGGCAACCAACATAGCCTAGAATTTAATCTGGAAAAAAAAATCACTTCATGAGAGCAATATTGCAAGTTCTGGCCTTCCTATTTAAATGAGAAATGCTTCCCATTACAGCATGTTGTTTTCTAGGGTCTCAAACAAAGGCAAATAAAAAATATCCATACTTGCGCTTCCAAACTGCATTACCTATATCCCCATATCTTTCCAAAGGTTATAAATTTGAAGAATTGGCAATAGTAAGGCTTTTGATTAACCAGCTGGGTGGTTGGAGGCAGATATATCACATGACACTGTTTATTGAAAGCAACCTCTCTAATACTATGCATTGTGCTAAATAATCACATTTTTAAATTTTAAGTGTAAACCATTCGGTGATACAACATTCTATTAAGACTCTTATTCATTATCTTAATGCCAGCAATTTCACAAATGGTGTTTGGTGTTGAGGGGGCAGGGGAGAAACCTGGTATGGACAGTGTTAGTCTGGCCTTTCCATGCTGTAAACTACACTGATTAAGCATAAACAATTTATGCAAATCAGCAGCAATAATTCAGCGCCAAAAGCCAAATTGGAAGTGTTTCATGAGCTGAACAGCCTGTCCATCTTTGGCCCAAAATCTATGGTGTTTAACAGTTGTACAGCATCCCCAGGAGGACCGTATGCCACCAGATTATTCATTTTATTCCCAAACCGTAAATTAAAAATTGCCCACTCAAAGTAACTTTATTCATTTACATTTCTTTTTTTTTTTAACAGAATTTATTAGCATTTTCATACAAAAAAAACACAAACCCGACCCCACACCTACAAATATAAAAACAAATACAAATACACATAATGCCAGGATTTTTCTTCTTAATTGTATACCTTACAAAAAAAATTTCTACTTTCAAATCTTGACGCTTGACTTCCCCCGCCTTTTCACCTTCGGTTTTAAATCAATATACTTAATTCCTTAACAACTTCACTCTATAAAAATTTAGTTTTACTTGAAAATAACACAATTATCTTAATTTTACTATTATAACCTAAATCATAATCAAATATTCTTATAACTAAACTTATTTCTTCTATCCTTTAACATGCTGCTTTTAACTTAAAGTTCAATATCTCCTTTCTTACTTAAAATAAACTTATGATTAACAGACTTCGCACACCGATTTCGGATACCATGACAGACCATTTAAATTGTAAATTTAATACTTCAACCCACTCCCCCTCTGTCCATTGTCTTTTTCTGTCTTTCACCAGAACTGGCTCTCCAATAATCTCCTTCCAGACGTCCACAAATCCAGGCTGCATTCACAACGAACCTTGCATCGAGCTTCAGGGTGTTCAGCATTCTCCTTCTGGGCTCCTCCGTTTCTTCTTGCCATTCTTGTTCTTGTAAAAATCTTAATTCCATGTCCCTCGACCCCAAGCTGCCACCTCGGCGTCTGGATATTCTAAATTTCCCCGTTCTGGGGCTGCCACCCCCAGAAATCGGTTCCTGTTTCCGGAGTTGCCCAAGCACTTCAAAAAATTTTCCAATCACCCCTTCCAGCTCTTTGCACAGGCTTGATTCCTTTTGATCAATCTTTTTCCAAGCCTCCTCTGTGGAAAGTAAATTCTTTTCACTTACAATTCCACACAAAGCTTGTAGTTTGCGATTTATCAGTTCCAGCCTCAAGACAGTAAGCCTTTCTTCATCTTGTAAATCAAAGTTCAGCGACAATGCGATCGCAAAGTCCAGCATTTTCAGAGGGAGAGTGAGTATCAAGTTTCAGTTCCTGTCTCTTCCTCCCTTTGTTTCAATTTTTTCCCACGTCAGTCCCGGTCGCCATTTCTCCGAAGCCGAGGTGTAAAGACCAAAACTTCAAAAGGAGATATTTTATTCCCAGTTAACCCCCAAAAGGAGATCTCTGCAGTCTCAGTTTTAAAATTCCCAATGCTTTCTATCGATTATAGTAGCAGCAGTCACTTAAAGAGTTAATTTCTTTTCATCTCCGAAGGGAGGGAGGCGGGCTGCCTTTCTTCTTTCCCCCAGATCGTTCCAAGAATACAAAGAGTCATTCAAATACTCACAGTCACTGGGTTCTTATCAGCTCATTAAAGACAGGTAGAACTTAGACGCTCATCAAAGGCTTTGTCGCCGCATTTACATCCCGGTTGGGGCATGTCCCCTATAGCCCGGCTCCGTCGTCCCTTCACCCCCACTCCCCCTTTACAGGGGGAGCGGGGGAAGGGTTCAGAGCCACAATGGGCACAGCCGGGGAGCCCAGGGTGCGGGACGCTCTTCCCGCACCCCAACCGGAGCCCCGATATGCGGGTACAGGGCTCCTAACCCCCGGGATGTACTGGGTGCTTCGCAGCCGAAGCAACCCACGACCACCATTCAATGGCGTCGCCGCCGGAAGTCCTATTCATTTACATTTCTAACATGCCCCATCTCTTGCATAAAATGTATTCAACCTTAGATTGGTCTAATATATGCACAGAATTAGTTTATGCTCCAAATCAAGGCTGTGTACACTGCATTGAAAACATGAAAATTCTGTGCCCAGGTAATCCAAATTGTGTGAAAAGGAAAACTAAATTCTGGGACTAGTAATAATTATGAAGGTTAAGCACATTTATCAGGAATGGTCTAATCTTTCTAGTCAATAGAAGGGGTGAGGTCAAAGGCAGGTCACTGAAATACCTAGGCCTCCATTTTTCTCACTAAATTAGGATAATAGAGGTAATTTGGATGGGGGCCAAAGAAAGTTTTAGAAGTACGTAGGAGCCAAGGGTTGAGTTTAAAATTTTAGGAGTTAAGGTGATATTATATAAATATGTCTAAAAAGATAAGGAGAAAATATTTGGAGTTTGGGTGAAAATAGATTTGACCATGATTGGAAAACTGGTAAAGAGGTAGACAGTGAACTCAGCAGGGGGCGGGATTTGAGGAAGTTCAATATACAATGAAATTGAGGATAGAAATAAAGTCGAGCCTATGGAAAAGGGCCGGACTTAAGCAATGATTATTTATATGTTTAACATGTTAAATTGATTATTTATACGTTTAACATGTTAAATTTGAAACGTTTAATATTTGCTCCTGTGAGAGAGGGGTGTGGATAATTGCTTCCCCCAGTGAAAGGGGGGGAAGGATGAAAAATTTAACTGTTTATATAACGTGCTTTTTTTAAAAAAAAACAATAAATTTTTAATAAAAAAAAGAAATACCTAGGCCTCCAACTACTCCAAGTTTGTTCACAAACTTCAGCTATTACCCACACACTTTCAAGCGTATTTTCACAGGTATCAAGGCAAAAAACGCAAACGCTAAGATTCACAGGAAGCCAACTTCTGTTCCCAGTATCACATTCTGCTGGTTTCTCTCATTCTCAAGGAATTACATCATATACCCAGCCCAGCCCAAAATATATTCCGGACGTCCATTACTATTTTGTTCTTTTCTCATGGAGAACACGTTTTAGCTGCAAAAGAATGAGGATACCTCTTACGCTCTAAATGATCTGGAATAAAAATGCATAAATCTAATCCCAAGTACAGTGACCCTGCCTATTAAATCTTCCATGCCTCATTTGGCCAGCCTCTATAGCAGTTTCTCAAGTGAACAGCACATAAATTTTGCTTTGCTGCATGACACAGGTCTGTTCACAAACAAAGCAAGTGGGGAGGCCAAGAAAAGACTTGCCTGCTTTCAAACATGTATGTGCCTGAAGACAACATGTATAGGAACTGTTCTTAATTCAGACAGAAAGAGACAGCATAGCAAAGATAACTAAAAGGCTCATTCAGTAAAAATATTGTATTCACTGCTGCTATACTACGTCCAGTTATCTTGATGCATGCACGGGGAGGGAAAATAGAAAAAATAGATCTTTTTTGTTCGTCCTCCGGCTCTGAAAAGCATTGGAAAACTTGGGAAGAAATGCCAACATTTCTTATTAAGTATTTTCTTTCAGCACAGTGAGTGAAATGCTTTTCAAAGCAGTGTATTAAAATATTGTTACAGGCAATCCACACTACTGCAAATAACCTGGGAGGCAAGATTCAAAGGTAGTAATGCTGCAGATAGCATTGCTACTGCATCTGATTGGATTATTAAATAAGCAACATTCTTAGGACTTGATGTCAGAAAAGTACTTTCAAAAATATAAAACATGAAACAGGCTTGTGGTACGGTAGCATACCAAGCATATTATGCCTATGGCATGATGGGGAAATGTTTTTGCTTTTAACTACAGCACCAACTCCCAACTCCTCTTGCTTCTGGATCTAAGTACCTTACATCTTCTGCATAAACATAAAGAGAAATTGATGACCGTTCAAAATTCAATACTGAACATGAATTAAACATTATTAAGTTTAACAAAAAATAATCAAACTTACTGCTGCTCAATTACATTATAGGGATGATATTTTCTGAACTTTTTTGGGGAAAACTATATATTTTTTATTTGCATGAAAATGCTGAGATCTACATACTGTTTCAAAGCTTACATACAACAAATATTTTAATTTACTATAATGTTTATAGTTTCATTTGTATTATTTTTTGGACTGGAAAAAATGTATGATTGTTTTTGTTATATTAATTTATTACCTGCCCCAAGTTATGCTATATGGCAGTTTACAACAACAGTTTTATTATTTGTACCCCGCCCAACTGACTTGGTTACAATTTAAAATACAATACTGAAAACAGTTTAAAACAACTTACAAACAATCACAAAAAGATGGGTCCTAAAAATATACATCTCAGGTGTCAAAGTTATACCAGTTTCACCTCCAACACTGGGCATATTTGTAGTTATTGCTTAAATAAAATTACTTTATTTACTTGAGTCTAGTGCGCAATCAAATCTAATGCGCAAATCAATTTTCAGAACCTTCAAACAACAAAAAAAGTGTTTGCTGGTGAATGTAATGCGCATGGGAAAAGTGCACTCCTTACAATGAGTTTTTACTAGCAGTTTCTTCATGGCTTCCTCCCTGCTAGTCAGTGCCCATTGCAAGATCAGAGATGCTGTAATTTATTTCCTGCTCCTTTCCCCGCAAGCGAAGAATTTAAAATAAGAGGCTTTTCCTGGCACAAAAGAGGAAGGGATGGGGTGGCAAAGAGAACCACAAAGCAAACACCTGACCTGCCACCTTCAAATCTGAGGGATGCACGGAGAGGAGCGGGCAAAGGCAGCTGATTCTACCTGGGGCTGCAAGAGAGAGCATGTGTGCGTGTGTGGGTGTGAATGTGATCGTTCATAGTGGCAGAGCATGCCCAACCGGCACCAGGGGTGGACACACACCTGCAAGAGTTGTTGAGCTTTCTTTCGGGGAGATTGCCCAAAGTTGTTGTGTGTATGCTCTCATACAGCAGCCTCTATTTGCAGCCTGGGTGGGGCACAGGGCACGTTTCCTTTAAAAGGAAGGCGATTTCGCCTAATTTGGGACTGGGAGAGTGGGATACCTGCAATTTCAAAACCTTTCCCCATGACTGCAGAGAGGATATAATCCTCAAGAGCTGACTGGCACCCTTTTTGAACAGGATGAAATCCCCCCACATCCGTATGAATTCCTCCCAGCCCTGCTTAAGAGCTATTTTGGCATTGTTTTAACAGTGCTTTTTTTCTATCTGCTTGTGCCCAAGGGCCCTGGCACCTCCTTCCCAAAGCCATTGGGAGGTCGGATGCTCTTGACGGGGTTGGAGCACCTTCCCCACCACCTTCCCAAAGGCTGCCTGGGTTTGAAAAATTTAAACATTGAACGCAAGCCACATCTGCGCAGGCACAAGTGGGAGTGCACTCCATGTTGTGCGCTTCCAACTGTCCTTTCCCATTTCTGCAGGGTTAGAAACTGGGGTAGGAAAGGTGGGTGGCTCCTGGAACCTGGGCGCCAAAACAGAATGTCTAGTTTCCACCGAGGGGTGGGTGGGTTTGACAACACTTTTTTATTATTTTGATAAGCATGAATTAATAAGTAATTCACATAAGTGACATTTTTAGCAGAAACTGTTAATACATGTTTAATTTGGTTTACAATAAAAATATTGGTACCATACTTCAGTTTTCAAAACACTCTTTATTCTTAAGCTCCTTAACATATGGTCTATCCTTAACATATACTTTGAGGCTTCAAAGCACATACATTTCAGTAATCCTCAAGTGTCAGCCAAGCGCAAAAAATAGCACCTAGACTTTTTGTGGTGCTCACAAATGGGGAAATGTGCCTGGTGCCCTGCTAATTTCAAACTCATCACTTAAGATGTTATAGGAAGTCAGATGTGTGATAGGTGAGTGGCCTTGTCCATCTGACAATGTAGCCTGTGGAAGGTGGGTCACTTTTGGATCCAGGCCTCTAGCTAAAAGTATGTTTCCAAGCACAATTCCAAGTGTTGGTGCTGACCTTTAAAGCCCTAAACAACCGCAACCCAGTAAACCTGAAGGAGCATCTCCACCCCCCATCGTTCAGCCCGGACACTGAGGTCTAGCTCCGAGGATCTTCTGGCAGTTCCCTCACTGCAAGAAGTGAGGTTACAGGGAACCAGGCAGAGGGCCTTCTTGGTAGTGGCGCCCACCCTGTGGAACGCCCTCCCATCAGATGTCAAGGAAATAAACAACTATCTGACTTTTAGAAGACGTCTGAAGGTAGCTCTGTTTAGGGAAGTTTTGAATATTTGATATTTTATTCTGTTTTTAATCTGTTGGGAGCCGGCCAGAGTAGCTGCGGAAACCCAGCTGGATGGGCGGGGTATAAATAGTAATTATTATTATTATTATTATTATTATTAATAATAATAATAATAGTGCATTTCATAGCTATACATAAAACTTTTCTACGGTGAAGTCATGTAAGAAGCCTCAATGTACTGTCACTGACATGGGAAAAGTAATGAGAAGGGTTGCAATAATGCTGACCGCTTGATAATAAAAGTGCAAAAGGACCTGTTATTTTCATCTTTGAGAAGAATGGGGCATATAATGAATTCATTAACTGAAGAATATCCTATCTTTCTAGAAGCAGGTATTCCAGAAAGTCGTTTGGCTCTAACAGTAGCCTAGAAGTGGCTTGAATTACTAGTTTATTGTTATAGATACCAGAAAGTTGACTTCTAGTTTATTACTACTGATCACCAGAAAATAATCACAAACCATTCTTGGACTTGCAATTTATACCAATTTATCTTATATGGCTAAACAACCTGTGACCTCTGGCAATACTGATAGAGCTGAACAATGTACTGTAGAAACACACAGATGTTTCAGTTCACTTCATCGAGGATGAGTTTCTAGTCTTGAATGTTAAACTCCCTCCCCTGCTTTCATCAAATTAATTCATATGAGTTCCTGATTAATAATAAAAAGCCATGCCATCAGCATTCAGAACCCCAGCCGGGAATGTTATGGCTCAAAGGGCAGAAATCTGCTTAGAGATACAAGAGAACCCAACTGAATTTGTGGCGTCTCAGTCTATGAATGCGTAAGCGCTTCATCTGTTCACTGCAACACAATATGCTGGGAGACTACATGTTACAGGCCAAAAGCAGGACAAATAGTCAGTGGGCAAAGATAGTAACCAGCAAGTCAAACAGGTTTTATTTTGTCTGATCATTTACACGCCAGATATTTACTATCTGGGAAACTCTCAAGCCTTTAAAAAGGGGCTGTGTGAGTGTTGGTGCTGAGCTTTAAAACCCTAAATGGCCTTGGCCCAGTATACCTGAAGGAGCTTCTCTAAGCCCATCACTCCACGGCCATCATGGACACTGAGGTCCAGCTCCGGTAATAAAAATAATAATTCTCTTAACACTGCTACTGAGTTATTAAAGGTAAAGGGACCCCTGACCATTAGGTCCAGTCACGGCCGACTCTGGGGTTGCACCGCTCATCTCGCTTTATTGGCCGATGGAGCCGGCGTACAGCTTCCGGGCCATGTAGCTGGCATGACTAAGCCGCTTCTGGCAAACCAGATCAGCACATGGAAATGCCATTTACCTTCCCGCCGGAGTGGTACCTATTTATCTACTTGTACTTTGTGCTTTCAAACTGCTAGGTTGGCAGGAGCAGGGACTGAGCAACGGGAGCTCACCCCGTCACGGGGATTCGAACCGCCAACCTTCCAATCGGCAAGCCCTAGGCTCTGTGGTTTAGACCACAGCGCCACCCGCATTCTGTTAACTGAGTTATTGGTGCAGACCAAAATACCATACCTCCCCTTCTGCAACCCGTGCAGAGCAAGAGATAACTTACAGGCATCCTATCTGGTTTTATCTTCAGCTTCGATCCAGACTTAGCTTCCAACAATGGGAAGTACATTTCAGAAGGTCGAGGGACCCTGAGGAACAGCGTGGGAAGTGGCATTAGGTGCTGTAGAGGAAGGGGGAAATTGGCAAAGGTCACCTCCACTTCCACCAGTAGGACCCCTCCACTGGATGAAAAGCCTTCTGTGGGTGGAAGGTAAAGTCTGGACCTAACTCAAAATTTATTTCCCTATATGAAGTTGAACCTCTGTATAGAGAAAGCAGAGGAAAAATCCCAGTATGCATAAATTGCACTGTTAAATTTTTACTTCTCATTGTGAAGGCATGGCAAGGAGAATTTCTAGCACTACAAAAAATGCTAGAAACATAAACTGCTGGTTCCTTCTGACAATGTTACATTGGGTAGAGTGTGGGTGGGTGGGTGTGTACACACACAAAGGTATGGCTCACAGAAGCCTGAAGCACTTCAGCATGCCAGACCATAATATAGTACTTTATTGTAAAAATAAGTTTTCAGGGAACATAGCTGACATATATTTTACCCTAAAACTCCTTTAGATGACAAGTGAAAGAGCTGCCCCTCTTTTGGCAAAGGTATAAAGACACTTCACTGGCAATGAATTAGCTGCTGCTCCATCATTTCTAAGGCCCATTTCATATGTCACAATGGCAACACAACTGATGTTGAAGTCAATAACAATATGGATTGGGTACCCCTCCATAAAGCAAGTCATTTGTATGAAGTACATCCCACATAATCCAGACTGATTTTAGCCACACCAGCAAAATCTTGTTCACAAATAGCCTATGGTCAAGTGATGTTAATATCTGTTGCACAGATACAGAAGGGCAGCAAAGGGTGTCCAAATACAGTTTAGTTAGTAAGAGTGAGTGTTCCATATGTGGAGCTATTGCCAATGAAAAACATTACAGGGTACTCCTATTTACACCACTGCTTTATCAGGTATTTCTTGAACCAGAGTATGATTATTCAATTAAGCTCCCACTATCTTTGCCATCAGCCCAGAGAGGGCTAATCTATAGGGCATGTGGCCTCTTTGGGAAGTTTTTGGCTGCCATTAGGAGCGGTGGAGTGGGAAGCAGACAGATCAAATCCATAGGGACAACCCACCAAATTTCTTTCCTGTGCCAGCCACATTAAAATTAACTATTCATTTCAATTAGGATAGCACTAGAGAATTTCCCCAGGGCATGTGCCCCATGTTAATTAAGAGTAAGAGGGGTGCCATTTGGGGTTTTGTTTTTGTTTTGTTTTTTGCTTTAAACACCAGCCTATCTCTGGCCTGCTGTAACTGTTATCACATTCAAAAGTCAAAGTCCAACCATGTGTCAGGTAATTGTTGCTTAGGAGTGGCAGAGTTGGACAATTCTTCCACTAACAGATGTCTGGTCAGACACACTGCAGCAGAGATATAGCAGCTGCAAGGAAGGATTAGAGAAATGAGGAGACATTAATTTGACATACCAGCCTTTAAGACAGATTAATCCCTCCCCTGGCCCAATACCTTCTCATCTTTCGTATTCACATCCACTTTTTTTGATCGGATGGCTTTGGTTACATGGTCAATGTTGTTTTCTCTGCAGTAGTCAAATATGTTCTTATCTTCTTCCCTAAGAAGACATAAGGGAGAGTGAGCAAATGCGTACCGTTACTGAGCAACGCACAGAAACTACACAAACATAAGATGCCCAGCTTTTCCACCAATTCAATCATTTCAGCATTACTGACTACTACAGATTTCCAGTCCTTTGAATGCAAACAGCATAATTCAGGTTGGGATACACAGCATCACACACAACTAAAACAATATACTGAAAGCTAACCTCCCGCAAGGAATGAAGAAAACCAACACAAACCAATTTCAGCCATGAGGAAAAACGTGCACAAATTCATAATAAATTAGTATCTAATGTTGTGCCTTAATATATCTCTATAAAGCCCCGTTTGATATGTACAGACTTTAATATATATTAGTGCACTGGGGCTGACAGTATTTCTTAGCAAAATAAATCTGGAATATTCCTTCTGTCATCCATTATTTACACACCAGGGTTTGTTCTCCCTATTTCTGAAGAAATAGCCCCCCCCAAAAAAGTAGCAACTCTGATGCAGATAACTTATAAAAAGTGGGCTAGTTGGAATAAGTCACCAACAAAGACTCCAATGGACATAGTCTCAGTATCACCATCCAGTGGTGAGCAGCAAACCAGATTTTCTTGAAAGGATGCTTGAAAGGAAGGCAGAAGGGTTTGGGTTTCAGTCACTGAACATGTTTAAGGAAGAAAACATGTGGTTTGGTGTTGCGTCTCAACTAGCAAACCATAGTTTGCATTTAGCAAATGAACTAGAATCAGAAACCAAAGTTTGGCAGGTACAATAGGCTCTCTCCAACTCCAGAAGCTGTTGCACTAGGGTGGTTAAAGTGTTTCTTAAGCCAAGTGCTGGGAGGGTAGAAAACAAATGCAGACAAATCTTTGTCTAAACCACAGTTTACTTGTTGTGCATTTGTAAGCTCAAAGGTTGGTTTGGTTTCTAAACTACAGTTAGCATAACCAAACTGGCAATGAAACTGAACCAACATTGTTGTGAAATCTATGGCCACATTCAGACAATTATACCTTGGCTTATTAAACTAAGATATGAATAAGGCTTTTGCCATGCACACATCCCTTTTCTGCTGTGCCTCAATAAGCCAGGTAGTCTCTAATTAACCTAAGCTACCTTGCCTTTTTAAAATAAGGTGATGATAAACAAGTGGAGTATGTGAATGAATGAAATAATGAGAGAGGTACAATATAAACTGGAAATGTTGAGTGTGCCCTGTCAAAGTTTTTCAATGCTGTCTGATCAGGTCTATCTTGTGGATATACTTTAGTACTCTTAATCTGAACTTTGTGTGCACACACTATTTCCAGCGCACTTCCGGGTCAGAGGAGCACTGGAAATAGCATGTGTGCATGTGCATCTGAACTTCTCCAAGTTGTAAAACACAAAGTAACTCAAAACATGGAACCAAGACACTGACTTAAAAGCACACCAGAATATGTATCTACCCTTCATGTTTACACAATGAATACGTTTGAAAACAGTCTAGTTTGGTTTTAGAGCAATGAACACTGTAGAAAACACATTAAACTAAAAAAAAAAAATATACCTCACTTAGAACCGAACATTTCCTGAGTGACTTACAAAGGGGAAAGAAATTCAGTTCTACCAGAAAGATAGCCACAAAACACCCATAACCATCAGTGTTAGTTTTCAAAGGATAGGAGCAATGCTACAATTAACATCTTTTCACTCCCCACCCCCATTTTATTGCATCATTTTCAAATACTCTGGTGCAATTTGATGGTATTTAGCTTGTTTGTCCAGAGGAACATAGGCAGAAACTACGAGCTGAAGTCTCAGCAAACGATAAGCTTGCTAGAATGGGAGCACTGCCAACTTCAAATTCATCATGCTGCAAAAAAAGGTTCCAGGTTATAATGGAACTAATCTCACGGTTCACAAATTGAAGTATAGCTTACATGGAAGCAGCATACTGACATCACTATGCAATAACAAACTAATCAAGAGGTCAAATAAAATATAACCACTTTTGTAGTTCAAACACAAAACAATACAATAACTTATGGCTTTTGTATCTTGCAAGCAACAATCCCTCCAAGAAACCACGTATGTGCTGAAACAGGTGAGAAAAAAACAGAACAAATGGCACATCACTTATGCTGCTTCTTAACTCCTTTAGCTTTATGTGCTTTGTGAATTATGATTCATTCTTCAGAACTCAGGGATTTCTTCTCCTTCCCTTCTGCTAGTGTAGCACTTTTAAAATGAAAGTGCTGATACTGGGCTCCTGCAGCAGAAAAAATGCCAGAACAGACTTCCTCTGTCCTCACTGTGGATGTGGTCTCTAAAGAATCTTTCTCCTAAGCATATGTGCTTTCCTTTTACCTACATTGGGTGCTATATACTACTGCAGGTTTTAAGTGGGGAAATCATGTATCTGAAGGCTTTCTTGCTAAAAAGAGAGAGAGAGAGAGAGAGAGAGAGAGAAAGCAAGGGCTCCCGAAGGAGTCCATTGCACTGTTGAACAGCTCCTACTGTCAGAAAGTTCTTCCTGATGTTTAGTTGGAATCTGCTTTCCTGTAACTTGAAGCCATTGGTCCTACCCTCCAGAGCAGGAGAAAACAAGATTGCTCCATCTTCCATGTGACAGCCCTTAAGATGTTTCAAGATGGCTATCAGATCTCCTCTCAGTCTCCTTTTCCAGGCTAAACATACCCAGCTCCTTCGACCGCTCCTCATAAAGTTGGTTTACAGACTCTTGATCATCTTGGTTGCCCTCCTCTGCACACATTCCAGCTGTGTGGTGTAGTGGTTAAGAGCGGTAGACTCGTAATCTGGGGAACCGGGTTCGTGTCTCCACTCCTCCACATGCAGCTGCTGGGTGACCTTGGGCTAGTCACACTTCTTTGAAGTCTCTCAGCCCCACTCACCTCACAGAGTGTTTGTTGTGGGGGAGGAAGGGAAAGGAGAATGTTAGCCGCTTTGAGACTCCTTCGGGTAGTGAAAAGCGGGATATCAAATCCAAACTCTTCTTCTTCTTCTTGTCAATATCCTTCTTAAATTGTGGCGCCCAGAACAGTATTCCAGGTGTGCTCTGACCAAGGCAGAATAGAGTGCTACTATTGCTTCCTTTGATCTGGACACTATGCGTCTACTTATGCAGCCTAGAATAGCATTAACTTTTTTTTGCTGCTGCATCACACTACTGACTTATGTTAAGCTTGTGGTTCACTAAGACCCTTAGATCCTTTACACATGTACTACTAGTAAGCCAGGTGTTCCCCCATCTTATATTTGTGCAGCTGGTTCTTTCTGCCTAAGTGCAAAACCTTACATTTGTCCCTAATGAAATTAATTTTGTTAGTTTGGGCTCAGTTCTCCAATTTGCACACATATAATTGGAACTTAATAAAGATTGAATGGTACTAGCACTAAAAAAAACTGGCAGAAGCAGAAGGATCATTAGTGAAAAGAGGAACACAGCACTCCTGGCCGTCTCTTGTTTCTTTGATGATAATTCACTAAACAATTGAAACTCGGCTTATTTAGAAAAGTTATTTAAGCTTTTTAAAATAGTCTATGCAGTTTGAACTTATTTGTGAAGGAGAAAAGATGCTTGTGCTCAGTTTATCTGGACGAAGCCCTGAAATTTCTTCCCTTTTTATCTTGCCCCACAAGCAGCTCATATTATCCAGTGAGTCTTTCAAATTTCTACTCTTTTAAAAGAAAAAGGCTCTGGGATTATTCTGCATCATTGGAAACACTGCACAAAATCTTCCCTGTCTGCCTACCTTTGTGTTGGGTCATCTTTGAAGCTAAACAGACAGCTGAGAGGGTGGTTATGCTCCATCACTGTACCCTCTCTGTTTTTCTGGACCTAATTGTTGTGGTAGAAGGAGATTTGGTTGAAGCATCCTACCTTGCCCAGAAAGGCCCAGGTGCCACAAACAGGTGGCCTTGCCTTTCTGCTTGGCACCATGCCACTCAGTGTACTGAAGCTCAATGAAGCAGAGAGAGAGAGAGAGAGAGAGAGAGATGGGAGCCAAGGCACAGTTGCAACAGTTACTGTTTATGTCAAGGCCTTCTTACCCCCAAGGGACCCATCTTCACATAATCTATAATTATCTCTTCGTTTAATCGCCCCGTCACTTCTGAGGCTCTCCTGGGCACAGGAAGAGGAAAAGCTCATTAAGTGAACCTTTTCTCCTCTCTCCAGCCACCCATAGCTTTTAATTGCTTGGTGTTGTTATTATCTATCAGTGCAACTGGGATCATTTTCATAAGAAAGGGAGGTGGGAGGGAGAGAAGCAGGCACGTGTCCCTGAGGTATGCACTGCAGACAAACCTTTGCTTTCTCAATTATTTATGCCAGCTGAGGTTTTACAAGCTGAATAAATCCATAACTCAAGTTTATTCTGAACAGTCTG
This sequence comes from Lacerta viridis, assembly GCA_900245905.1. Taxonomy (NCBI): domain Eukaryota; kingdom Metazoa; phylum Chordata; class Lepidosauria; order Squamata; family Lacertidae; genus Lacerta; species Lacerta viridis. The sequence continues at coordinate 1,050,746 of OFHU01003246.1, read as the reverse complement.
GTTCCCCAGGGTGTAAGTGTTGCCCACTTGCCTGCACACTTCTGTGCTGTCCTCAGAGAATAACTAGGACATAACAAGACATGTGTCAGCCAATTGCCCATGCATGAAAGAAGTATGCACAAAATTCAAGATTACCAAGCATTTGAAAAGTCATAGCATAACCAGCCCCCTCAGTGCAACATGTTTTTTGATTCTTACAGCGCAAGGGAATGTAGCCTATAGTACTCTAGCGCCCATCCAGTTAAAATGAAAAGTAAAAATCATTTGTGCTTGTCAGAAAGTAAGACTGCAAGTAAACCCGATGAAGGCTTCTACAAATGGCAAATTCCTTGACAAATTCCTCTGCCACACCTGCCACACCCAACCCTATGACCATGGGGATACAGATCTCTCTCCTTCGGGCTACATCTCTACTGGTGGGGAAGTAACCATTACCAACACTTAAATCACAAATTGTAATTGACAGCAAAATCAAATTTTCTCCCCACTACTACCAAAAGTCCTACAATTTATAGTGTGTGTAATATGACTATTCAATTGTCAGGTATACTTACAAGATGATGTCTGTGACATCACTCACACCAACCTTTTTTCCTTTAAAAAGGAGAACATTTCCCTGCTCTTCCACATAAGTGCATTCTATATACAAAGGCTTAGTTCAAACATAATGCTAACTGAACGTGAAAATATGCACAGGAGATTGTAGTCTCTTTGCTGCATACAGTTGTGAGTTAAGCTATGTTTTCTCTCCACCAGACAAACCATGAGCTGCAATCCATCCCTTGATGCCTAAGTAGATTCCTACTGGAGGAAGTGGTCCCAAAATTATTTAGAGCTATACCCAGCAATTTGAATTGTGCTCAGAAACAGGATCAGAATCTAGTAAAACTGTTTTAGCAAATGAGTTGCAATAACCAGTTCTGCTCAAGAGAATGCCTGCAGCATTCTAGACTAATTGTAGTTTCTGATCACTTTTGAGAGGCAACCCCACACAATATGTGTTGCAGTAATCCCACCAAGACCAAACTAAGGCAGGGGTGGGCAGAAGGCAGACTGGGATCTACTGGGTAGATCTCTCAGAAATTTCCAGTTGACAAGCAAGAATTTCTGACTCTCAGTTGTTTATTAACAAAATTATTCCTCCTAAATTGCATTACTGAAATGAAGAAACCTGATGGGGGTGTTAACCACAAGCAGATTTTTGCATGGAAGGACAGAGAGTTCAGTTCTGATGCTCAAAAACAAACCCCTCAATTCAAAATTATTCAATGTTACGCCCTTGGCTCCAGCGGTTCTACTGAAAAACACAGGTTGATCCTGCAAGCATGAAAATTACCCACCCCATAACTGAGGCATGTGAAACTATGGTCAGTTTGGTGCTTACATATCTGAACCAAGCCACTGCCAAGAAAAAAGCTGTATATTCTTGACAAAATCATGGAGTATGTCTTAGTTCTGCACACTTAACAATCAGTTGAAGTTTTATAGCACAATCCTAAACAGGTACACTCAGAAGTCTCACTGAGTTCAGTGGAACTTACTCCCAAGTAACCTTGTATAGAATTGCAAGCTTTAATCATTAGATTGTTTCTGGAATCTGTTAGTTTTAGGGGAAGTTTACAACTGTATGGGAAAAGCTGCTCTTTAAAATTCTGCAGGCCTTTGCGCCTGACCACACGCAGTGACCTCTGGTATTTTCTGCCAAAACAGTTCATTTGTCTCTCAGATCAACTAATCAATTCCAGAGCCATCAATCATTCCAGTTCAGTACTAGTCTAGCTCAGAGAGTTGGCCAGATGGCTGCCTCTGTTAATGGGATTAATAAAATTCTGATAGATTACATGGCATCAGACTACAAAATATGATAGGGACTATCAAAAATGCTGGAGAAGATTGTGAGGAGAGGGAAGAGACAATAGCCCATCATTTCTTGGCAGTTTAGTTCCCTCTTCATGCTGCTGCAAAAAACCATCCTTTACTTTTTAATCTGTTCCTTTAGTACTTCTACCTAAAAGGACCACTTAAAAAAAATCATTTTTGATCAGTGAATGCATTGTTCAAGTTTTCACATTCTACAGTACTAAGCATTTCTCAAATTTGCAATATCCAACTTAACAAAAACAGCATTTAAAGACACTGCTTAAAAACAGTTGCCACCTAGCTAGAGCACATTGCTATATTTCTGCACAGTTTACAAAGCTGTTTAGTCATTAAATGAATACATACAGTGTGTGTGTGTGTTGTATCTGTATGCAGCTCCTGGTGAGCAGACACTGTTACTTGCATTATTTAGACATAGGTTGCTGTTTTTCAGAAACAGAGAAAGGGTACAGTATATTGAAAAACATATTATTTTATTTGAAGCTGAGTGGGGAAAACACCCTGTCCCCCCCCAAAAAAAATCAGGAACAGGCAACATATTTAGTATCAATGGTCCGATTAAAGTTCATTATGAGCCAGTAGTCTGCAGGTAAATCGGCACATTCCTACAAATGGAAGTAAGTCCTGTTGAGTTCAATGAGACTTACCTCCAAGTGAAAGTACATAGAACTATAGCCTAATTTCTATTATTGGACAGGTGACTTTTCTACAATATCACATAATTCATTCCCTCAGGGCACCAAATCCAGATGCCATCACAGAGAGGCATTTTCAGCAGTTTGTCCGTGTTTCCTTTCATGAAGGTTCAGCAAAATTTGAAACAGAGGGTAAAATCCAATAGCATCCATATGCCAGTGGAAAGGACACTGCTGGTGGAATGATTTCTCCTTCCCCCCACAGCTCCTGGCATGCCCCAAAGATCTACTCTGGAACAGAGGGGTGGCGGACTGCTTTCACGCGAGGGTGGATGTTGCTCAGAACTTAGCATGCAGGGCAATGGTAGACAGACGAACCAAGAGTCAGGTGGGACTGAAAATTATTGGGGCTGGGTGAGGAATTAGTATATTTATTAGGCACAGTGCTTTAGTGTTTTCAAAGTGTATGACATACATTAAAACATTCAGTAGTCCTCACCCCACCCCTCCCTTAGGAAATTAGATTAGCCTTGCTACTTCACTGGGGATTTTGCTGGTGTGAGATCTGAGGGGTGCTATGCCAGTTCTCTGACCAGAAAATTAATGTATTTTTGAACTATTTTAATTGGATATTGAATAGATAATAAATAATAATAATAATAATAATAATAATAATAATAATAATAATATATTATTTGTACCCCGCCCATCTGGCTGGGTCTCCCCAGCCACTCTGGGCGGCTTCCACCAAACATTAAAATACATTTAAAATATCACAGTTTAAAAACTTCCCTAAACAGGGCTGCCTTCAGGTATTTTCTGAATGTCAGGTAGTTGTTTATTCCCTTGACTTCTGATGGGAGGGCGTTCCACAGGGCGGGCGCCACTACCGAGAAGGCCCTCTGCCTGGTTCCCTGTAGTTTTGCTTCTCGCAGTGAGGGAACCGACAGAAGGCCCTCGGCGCTGGATCTCAGTGTCCGGGCTGAATGATGGGGGTGGAGACGCTCCTTCAGGTATACAGGACCGAGGCCGTTTAGGGCTTTAAAGGTCAGCACCAACACTTTGAATTGTGCTCGGAAACGTACTGGGAGCCAATGTAGATCTCTCAGGAGTTAACATTTGATTTGATAGAAATATCAAAATGAGAATAGAACAGCCGAATAAGTGCCGAATACATGCATACTGTAAACCTCAAATATTTAAAAAAAAGTTGGCCCTTGAAAAAACATTATGTCACTAGTTCAAAATCTTACAATCAACACAATAAATTCTGGCTTCTCTTTATTCCCAGTATCAATCATTTAACAGTTTTCTCTCACATGTCTCATCTCTCATGCCAGACCTATCAAGGAAAATAAAAATGGGTAATTTTTAAAAAATACTGAGCTCTGATTTAAATCATATATATATACATATATATATATATATATATATATATATATATATATATATATACATACACACACACACACACATACACAGAGAGAGAGAGAGATAAAACTATAGTAAATTTGTTTTAAAATAACTAAGTTTGAAATGAAGTGTTAATTTAATATAAACACATTAAAACCTACACTTAACCTCTATCTACTTTTAATCATCAAGCTATCAAAACAAATTAGAAAAATAGTCGGGAAAATACCTGCCTTTTGAGGTCATTATAAATGGGGCAAAGGCGGCATTACTGATATTGAGGCTTGGTGCTGAGACCAGAAATTAGCAAGCAACCACCGATGTTTTTGTGGGTGAGAAACTAGTATTTTAGTTTAGTGATTTTGGTTTAAAAATCAGTTTACCTAGGAAGTATGAATCCAAAAGCTAAAAAATGAAAGCAGGGCATTTGGTTTCGAACAGTACCCAGAGGCCTACACAAAAATATCTGGGTAGGAGATGGCATATGATGAAAATACAATACAAACAAAAAATATATACTTTAAATGGTTTAGAACTAATCCAAATCCTGTCTTTTATTCTGTTTATAGGATTATGGAGCTAAAACTACTTGAAGCTTAGCATTCAATAGTGAGAAGGTGGCAAAAGAATAACATGTCAATGTGATATGGTTCACATAATTTTTACCCCTGGCTCATGAGCTCAACATCTCAAGGGCTTTATGTGACGCATAACCAGAAAGAAATGAGATAGGATCACAGGAGCTTGAGGGGTGGTATTTTTCAGGTAGTTTACTGAAGTTAAAGAGCATGGGTTATACCCTATACTGGTTTTGTGGTAACTAAAAGCACTTTGACTTGTACAAGATTGGGCACTTGATTTTCTCCTACCCCCCCCCTTACAGTGCTTTGCACTGCCCCAAATGCTCCTGAAGGCTGCATGACCCTCTGGAACAGTGTGATATCGATATCATCATCATCATCATCATCATCATCATCATCATCATCATCAACATAATCCTGCCTTTCACCCAAAGATGCCAGGGTAGTTCATAACAGAAAATATGTGTGTGTATGTGTATGGCGCAGAGGGCTGCAGTAGGTAGGGAAGATTAGTGAAAACCAGATGGTCTGTCTTGCGTGCACAAAAGTGCTTTCTACTACCGGTAGTACAAAACCACCATCAGAAACAGCCCAAAAGATTCCTCTCCCACTAAGAGGTTTTAGCATAGCAAAGCTAGGAAGGTGGCATTTTGTCCCATTTTTACTGCTGTGAATAGTCATTCATCTGTTCTTGCATACAGTTTAGCACTGCATAAAACTGGGAGACCCACATGGGAGGCAACTGGTTCATCATTCTTGTGCCAGACAAAAATGTTTTTGTTTTCCTGGGCATTTTGGAACCACCAATGATTGGATGTTTATCTGATTACGTTTTAAAAATATATTTATGTCTTCTTCCTGCGTTTTCTTTCTGTAAATTATTCCTGTAAATTGCTGTGGGACATTCCGTTGTGGGAAGGGAAGCATAAATTCAAAAAACTAACTAACTAACTTTTACCTTTGGCCTTTCATTGCCTTTTGGCCCCACTGATAACAATTCCTCTGTGGGACTGTGTAAAGACAACTAAGAATAACACTTCTATGTTTGAGGCAGTGGGCTCTAATCCATGAAAGCTTATGTCACAATAAATCAAATACTCTGTTGGTTTTGTTAGTCAAATATCTTACTCTGGTGGATGCTAAGTTTGCTTCTTGACAAAAGGACAGCCAGATAGATGACCCGAAGTCTTAGCCAATCTTCCCATTTTCTCATTTTGAAGCTACAGTGCCCAAGAATACTGTTGATGGGCCGGCTTAATTAAATGTACAATCATAGTCTACAGTTCCAAAATAGATAATTGAAAAAAAGTCACCTTGTTGTGATCAGACCACTGGGTGATAGAAGGCTGACTGGGCAGTGGGACAAATTAGGAGTGTTCAGAGGACTGTTTCACATGGTACATGGCTAAGGCCACCTAATTTTAGCCACAGCTTCAACCTCTTATGACAAATTTGTGAGAAACTTTCCAAAATAATTGCTCTCTGGTCTGCTCTAGACACTGTAGTTCAAGCTGGAGTTGTTCAATGTGGCCTCTTGCCATATATGCCACTTCAATTTGTTTAATCTTCAAAAGCTGACAGTCAGTTTGAAGTGGATACAACTACATGCAGTTCAGAGCAGGCTGCAATCGTAGGAGATGCGGCAAAATCTGAAGGCAGTAAAATTGCTTTGTTCTATAACCGGTCAAGCTCAAGCCTGAATTCCACTGTCCACTTCAGAGATGTGAATTCCTCCCGTCCCACTGAATACTCTTCCAGGGCCCAAAGGATTGCAGTCTAAAAGCGTCAGATTAAGACTGGTGGGATCTGATTGTGTCGGGAGGTGGTTATTCTCTATTATGGAAAGATGGCCATAGATTCTACTATATGTGACCAGTTGTCTCACATATACAACACACTCAAGCAATCATATTTTGCTGTGAATGAACTCTCCTATTACTGCTTAGACTGAAAATCTTCCAGCTTGAAGAAAAATCACCGAGCACATGACTGGAGAAGAACTCCAGTCACCCCAAAATTTCATCCTTCATCCACCTACTTAAATCTGGCTCTCAGGTTTTGACATGCAATGGAGTAGGACCATCTTTATAAAATTATCTGCAGTTGTTCTTCCCTTGTTTTTCAACTTTTATATTACAACTTCAAGAAAATAAATATAACGAAGCTCTGGAAATAAAGGGGAAACTCTCATAAAGATATCAATGGTTCCATTCACACTATTACCATTAGAATATATCAGAATGTGGATTATACACACCAGATCACCTTCCTTCAATATTCATAGTACCCTCTTCAACAGTTGCCCTTCCTCACAATATCTCCATTTGCTAAAATCATTAAATGCACATTGATCTATATTTAAAGGGTTAGCTATCAATCCTCGGACTCCACAGAAGTGGTGCTGAAGTAAATAAGCCTGAGACATCTGCAAGACGAATCAAAACATTAAGCTGATGAATAAGTTTTTTATTGTAATAATGTTGCAATTTTTTTTATTAAAAATCCACATTGTTGGTATTTCAAGGTTTTTCCCTTTATTGTGCTATTTCTACCACTACCTATGAAAAGGTGTTGCACATGTTTCGATGGTGAATTTTGGAGGCAATTCACATTTAAGAGGACAGAAAAAGAGTGATTAACCAGCTTTTAAAAAGTCAGTTTACTGTCCTGCTATTTTGCCTTTGCTAGTTCAAAACAACATGTATGTTTTGTGTGCTAGCAACACTGATACTTCTGCAAGAACTCCAGTATGTTATCACACTGGATGGCGCACCACCTTCTGAAATTCCTGCATTGCAGGGGGTTGAACAAGATTACCCTTGGGGGTCCATCTTCTAACTCTATATTTTCATTATTCTAGACCTTCCATTTCCTGGCATCCCTTACTTTCACTTTCAACAACTTTGGGGTAAAATAATAAAAAAGCTCAACAACTTCAATCCTAAAAAAAGCTTATTGGCCCTTTGGTCGGCCCTCACGGCCCTTCACTTCATCAAATCTGGCCCTCCTTGAAAAAAGTTTCGACACCACTGATATAGCATCAACACAGATTTCTCAGTTTAGTTCCTTTTATATTTTTATTTCGAATGCTGACCTCAATTAGTAACCTTCCTTTTACACTGTAAGTTTTAAAATACGTTACCTTTATTCACTTTGGCCAGCAATATTGATTGTGCATCTTCAACCATAAACTTTAAAACAACAGTTCTGCTAAATGAGATTGCAACACAAACCTCCATGTGTTCAATCAGAAGTAAATCCAACAATATTAGTGAAAATTACTCTCAGCTGGAGCATTGCCTATGTAACATCCAGGTGCAAAAATGCTTTTGAATACAGCTTATAAATGAAAGTGGAGTCCAAATGTTAACTTCATTACAGTACCTATCCAATATTTTCCAGGGAAATAATGTAAAAGATTTTTGGTAAGTATTAAAAAATTGAACAGTAATTGAAACACAGAAAACATACACTCACCCTCCCCAAAACACTTCGCACTAGGGAAAAAATAGAACCTGGCAGCAATACCGACAGCTATTGATTTAAATTATTAGGGGGCCTAGAAAGTTCTTTCCTGCCATTTATTATCTGACTGGAGAGGCACTATCATTTTTGTTAATATTCTAAACAAACACTGAATGAAAATGAAGCCATGAAAATATACCTGATGGTTTCTTCTTGATACAGTGAGCTGACAACTGGGCCTCCAAACCCAGCTTTTCCTTCTTTCCCTTTCTTTTCTGCTATCTGAAAGAACAAACATTAAAATATCAGTTCTCCAACGTAGAACACAGTAAGAAAGCATAGTCACTGTTTCATGAAGAAGGTGGAGAAAGATTGGTAGAAACAGTGATATTCTGTGCACATTCAAATAGAAATTGTTTCAACACTAAAATGGGAATATAGTTCCCAAACAGAAAACAATTACTTTGCTACACTCACTTCATCACTTAAGCCAGCAGTGAGGTGGGCATCCTCACTGTAATTTTCAGATGTCTCTTGAATACCGTTTTATGCTGACAGGCTAGTTGTTTAAACTTTTTCAAGCTGAGCCAGACATGTTTATATTTATTTTGTATTGTTTTTATGACATTTTATGTTGTATTGCTTATTCTGTTGAACACTGCTTTAATATTTTACATGAGGGGGCAGTGGACTTCCGGCGAGGCAAAATGGCGGGCGTCACGGTGGCACATAGCTCCTGAAGGCAGTCACCATCAACTGCACTGGCTGGTTGGCTCCCAGAACTGCTGCCACCAACACTGCAACCAGAGGGGAACCGGGGGTGCCCGGTGTGTCAGCGAGGGGAGCCGCCAGAACGCCCAACAACCTTGGCCGAGCTGGGACCGAGAACACCCGGCCAATGGGCCAGCGGAGCCAACCCGAAGGAAAAAAAGAAGAAAAAAGAAAAAAGGAGCCCTGACCTCCCCAGCTTACCATTGTTGCCGCTGTCGCCATCGCTGCCAAAGGGAGAGGAGAGGAGAGGTAGGAGAGTACTAGGAGGGCCAGGGAGGCCGCAACAAATTGTGCGGCCGAGCCCAGGCCCGGCCCAAGCCTACCAACTCGGTGGCTAGCACACCGAGAGCAGGCCGGGGCCCAGAAGGAGGCCCCCCCTTGCTGGAAAATGTCTTTTAATAGTATTTTTTTTTAAAAAAAACCTTTATTTTTTAGAGGGCCCACTGCCGCTACAGCCATCCTTTATTTTTATTTTTAAAATCTTAATTCCCTTTCCTTAATTTCTAAAAATGTTTCTTAAAAATACGTTCCCGCCCCCCCAATTTTTTACCTCAAATTTCTTTCTTAAGAATTAAAATGACGGCACCCAAAAGGGAGCCCCAAATCAGCACAGGCCACTTCCTAGGATCGCCGCTTCACCCCATGAGGGAGCAGTGTACACATTCTTTTAAATAAATAATAGTAATAATAAACCAATTAATGGTGCTTGCTGAAAGCAAAAGAAACAAGTGCAGTGGAACCTCCAGATATGAATTAAATTCGTTCTGGGGGTCCGTCCGCAACCTGAAAAGTCTGTAGGCAGAGGCGTCGCTTCTGCGCATGGTGCAATTGAGTGCTTCTGCACATGCGCACGCAGTGAAACCCGGAAGTATACACCCGTTCATAACCCGAAAGTTACATACCCAGAGCGGTACGTAACTAGAGGGCCCACTGTCTTTTAGCCACATTCCCAAATCAGCTACTTCCAGAAAATCAAGTCACTGTGTTCCTGCAGTCAGTTCTAATGCTGACCTATGTGCCCATCTCTGCAAACCTGCAATGTTTTATGATTACTTGTTCAGAAGTAAAATGGAGTAAGGAGTTCTAGATGCATTTCCCCCCTCTTGATCAGCTTGAGTAACCCGCAATTGTAGAAAGAAACTGAGGAATGAACAAGTTACAAGTTTGTTACTGAAGAATAATTCATCATGCAACCAAGCTCCCAGAGATATAAATTATTACAGAGCTGTATAGGGGACTGCCTATTGTACTAGAACAGGCATGTCTGCTCTGAATGGAAGCAGCTCACCAGCAGTGCTTCTGACTGATCCTTATAACTGGACTTTTCAAGGACTGAACCTGGGAGCTTCTGCATGCAAGCCATGTGCTTCAGCATTGTACCATGGCCCGTTGTATAGTATATCCCTTCTCTAATGTATATCACACAAGATATCCTGGAAGTAACTGTGTACTCATGGCATCGGTTCCCAGGTGTAATGGCTACTTAGAGGACATGTCTACACTGGACTCCCTCTTTTTGATTTGACCATCATTGTGCCTTATACAATGTCAGACTGAATCTCCATCGAAAACAGAACTGTCAACTCCAATTTGCAGCCTCTCTGCTCTCAAAGATCTCAGGCAAAGATCTTTCCCAGCTCTGAGAGCTAAGATCTCTAACTAGAGATGCCAAAGATTAAGCCTGGTAGAGGAAACGACCGATTTAGACACATCAAATTGATGCGTGATCGCACACACACACACACACTGGAAGTGTCCGGAAAAGGGGGAAGAACAGGGGCAGGGCATAATGGGATTATGCACGCTCCCCTGTTGCACACGATGACCTGGAACACAACCCCCATGCAAACTGGGGGTTGCCCGTACATGCAAAGCCTGAACTCTTCCATCAAACTATCTACGCCCCCTCCCCAAAATGGGTCAATCTCTTCCTACTACGCCTCTCAATGTGTCTGAGCTTTTCCCTTGCATTTTCATGTTTTGTTTTATTAACATTTATTTGGTCTGCTAATGTACCCCTGCTCTGCTCTGCACATGGCATGCTATAGTCTGGACAACCTCTAACTCAATGCCCTCTTCAATAAGAGCACACCTGTGACTTTACTATGAATGGCATGACTCATCCAGACTCCACAGTCCTGCGAAATCCTCTTCCATTCCTGTATTCCTGGAAGAGATTAAGCTAATAAAATTGATCTGGAACTGGGCAGAACATATAGATTCACTCAAAACAAGTACAGCAAAGTGTTCCCATTACTGGCTTAATACAGTGTATTTTTCAATAAAAGGAGCAGCTTTATTCAGGATACAATCAGATCCTGACTAGCTGTCATTGGCAATGGTGCTCCAGAGGGCTACATGTTTGAAAGCTGTATTCCAAATGGAATGAAAATGCAGGGAGTGGTATTTTCTAACATCATTAATTCACTTCTGCCTCTCTTTCCCCCCCTCTTCTTATTCCTTTATACACAATGTCAAGAAATATACTTCCAAATTGTTGTCAAGCATAAAAGAGGTGCCACATATCCCAGATCAGAGGTTAACATATAATGACAGACACATTAAATACACTGTCCAATGCCTCCACAACCATTTTAGCTCAATCTTCTCTTTTTAAAAGACAGCAACTCAAACACAATTATAGGCTCTAACAGAATTAAAATCAAATCATGATTGAACAATCAAATATTTGAAGAGGATGGCTATAATGCAAAGCATTATATAAAGGAAGAAAACCTCAGTAACTCAAGCATTTCCTTAAAGGTTCTCTGTACTCTTAACATGAAGTCTGTATCCACTGATGAGTTAAATACAGAGTTTTTAAAAATGCTTCTTCAGGAATCCTGAGGTTCCTCAGAACGACTCAGTCACAAAATAAATGCATACATATGCCTCTTTTAGCAAAGTATTTCTGAGATATATTATGTGAATTATATAAGAACCAGGCTGTCTTCCGAACAATACACTCAAGTGAAACCAGTTAAATTGATAAAATTTTGTTCTCTTCCTTGATTAGAAGATTTAAGAATGTCGCAGCACTTAACAATGAACACAAATAAGAAGATATGCAAAGTCTTCTGAGAACGAGTCTTTACCTTCCTTCTTGATTAACTGCTCTTCTATGGTTATCCTACTAAAATCTGATTCCAGAATGAAGCAAAGCATAATAATACCCATTAGATGTGGACATTAGGGCAAAACAAAACAGAACAGAACAATGCTATGGGTGGTGAACCACTGACCCCCAAGCATTTTTCCGGTCTCCAAGACTTTGCTGGCAATAACATGTGCAGCACTGGCAGAAAATAAAAATAAAACATGAACTGAATGTCCCAGCTGCAGTTCTTTTAATGGGTGGCTTTTTTATCCACCACAGTGGGGATGGAAATCACCCTACCCCTACTCATCAGTTGAATGAGCAGGGATCGGTGGTTATCATTCCCATCACACAGTGCTGGATGATTTAAACCTGTCCACCCAGTCCAGTTGATTGATAAACTGATAAATGGAGAAGAAATGTAGTAACAGCAATAAAAAAAAATTCTACTATGGCAATATCAGAAGACTTTTAGCATTCATTCATTAGTGGTAATTATTTTACTGCAAATAACAGAAACTAAGGAAACCATGTCTGTCAGTTAAATAGAGAAGAGCTAGTTTCTTGTTGATGTTAAACAGTAGAACCAAGATTCTTTGCATAGTTTTACTGAACAGGAAGAGGAAGATGAAAACCCTCCTAAAGTTTCAGGTACCCTTTCCCCTTCCTTTCTATCCCAGTGTCATGACCCGGCTCTCCTTTAGGAACCAAATTTGATCAGACACTAATTGTGTTTGACAGTCACAATTACATGCCAGGGTGGAGATCTGTTTAATTGTGTGTGCTGTATTTGCGTCTACCTCTCCTTTGCTAGTTAAATCCAATTGGGGGGGGGGGAGAGAGAGAGAGAGAGAGAGAGAGAGAGAGAGAGAGAGAATATGCACCACCTTGGAAATCAGGTGGCCCAAGATTGCAGTCTCTAAAATAAGGGGATACACACCTGTCTTTATTAGGAGAACATGGACACAACAATACAGGGCGTTTCTTTGACAGGATAGTTAATGAGGCATGAAATGAGTGTCATTCCAAAAGTGCTTTATCTGTAGGTAACACTGCTGCACTACCACATCCTGAATGCCTAAAACAGTGTTGATTTCCCCATAAAAGCATCCTCCTTTATTAAAATGTGCATACATCTTAGAATACTTGACACTTTTTATAGAATAAGACATCAGTTTACATGTAAACACAATAAAAATAAGCATGCTCAAAGAGAGGCTTCCATTTTAGACTCCTTCTGTAAATCCACCTCTTACAAAAGGGTATTGTACCTTGGTCACAGACCTCTATTAGCCTCTATCAAAAACATCACATTTTAATATTCTGTTCTCAGCAGCACTCCTTGGCTCCAGTGAACAGCCACACCAAGTGACTGGGCAAGAATTAATACTTGGAATGATTTCAAAAGACCAATGAAGAGCCGTACATTTTCAGCAAACTGTCCTTTCAACTATTTAAGCCATTCAATGTATTTTAATGTTTGGTGGAAGCCGCCCAGAGTGGCTGGGGAGACCCAGCCAGATGGGCGGGGTACAAATAATAAATTATTATTATTATTATTATTATTATTACAGCTCCAATTCATTACAGTTAAAATTCTCACAATAGTTTCCATTTTAAAATTTGATACAGCAAATCGGATGTGTGTGTACTCTCACAGCTGCCTCCCACATATTATTAAAATAGAAATGACTTCCTGAAAGAGTTTTTGAAAGTTTGCTTTCATTCTTTGTGTCTTAAGCCCCAGTAAAATATACTTTCCCTTTTACTTAAGGGCCCAACAAGGTATTTTTGGAACTTGCATTTCTGCAATTATGTTATTTCATTGTTATCCTGCCCTTTCTCTATGGTTCCTGCACATGCACACATACTTTACCCTCACAGCAACCCTGCAGGCTAAGTGACAGTGAACGGCCCAAGGTTCCCCAGTGAGCTCTACCGCTGAGTGGAAACTTGAACCCAGGTACCAGCAGTCTTAGAGAGAAGCTATTCACTATGCTGCAAACACAAGCATTTGGGGGCAATAAACTAAAATCTAAAGTCTGTGTGCAAGCTATAGTACTTCAGGTTTTAAAAAAGCATGCTGCTTATTGTATATTAAAAAAAAAAAACTATTCTGCCTGAACTATCCTCAAAAACCAGCAAACACTAGGCCAATTGCACATCCTTCTACTAAACCACCCCAGACAACCTCAGGGAAAAGGGGGAGCGTTGTACCTGGTACATCCAGGACCCCCCCCCCCCAAAAAATGCCTTGTTTTCAGGCTCACTAACCATGGAACGGCAACAGTGCCAGATCTTTCCACCACTGCACCACCCACAGAGAGAGGACTGATGTATCCCAACAGCTGCTTAGCTGCTCTGCCCAGGACTGCTCCCTAAATGTAAGAGAAATTTAAGATAAAAATCATGTAAGCTGTTATCTAACAGAAAGAAAGAACTTCCAGGAAAGGTACCATCCTATGCAAATCTTTTTATTAATTATTATTATTATTAGTTTTATTATTACATCATGTCAGTTTAAACTCCAGTAGCTTGTCTGGCAGTAATTTATTTCAATCAACTGCTAGAATGAAGATGACTGCCCTGTCATAAATAAAAGTTAAGAGTCCATAAATTTAAAGAGACATAAAATCAAAGAAATAACAAATAGCCTATAAACCTGGGCAAAAAAAAAATATTAAAAAAATTAAAGAGATCAACCTCCATGTGCAGTTTTACTTACATTAATTGCAAAAAGACATTTCATTCTTTTCTTGCTACATGGAACCTATGGTTTGAGATGGCCCTCAGAAGAAACTAGGTAACAGTTGAGCAGTGCTACTGGTGTTTATGGGTAATTCAGTGCAAATTGTGACTGCAGTAGAGGGGGAAATGTCAGTCATTTGTCATATTAGTTAACCTATTCGCGTGGTGGGAAAGAAATAGCCCTGCTAATGTTGTGACACACAGTGCATCTGACAATTTTGCTTGACAGAATGAGATCTGTAAGGCATTGATAACTCCAGCATGGAACACCAGGTAAAAAGAAGAGTTGCTGCAACATGCTTATTGATACAGGGCCGAAACAAAAACCATTCCGGTAACATTTTAAATTTAAAATTCCATTCAACCTTAATTCAATGACAGATCATTTGCATGAAAGATATGCCCTGAATAGGGTTCTCTTGTCAGGAATCATGTCAGGATCATATCCAACCCATGGAGAGATCTTGTCAGAGGAGGGGGCTTGGGGCCCTGCAGGGAACGCCACGCCAACTGAAGACATTGAGCAGTGTATCTCAAACTTGGTCTCCAGATATTGTTGGACTACAACCCCCATCATCCCTAGCTAGCAGGACCAGCAGTCCTGATACAGAGGAATCTACAGTAATTCAAAGGTAGGCTGAAGAGCCCTATCTCAGGGATGCCTCACCTGGCGCCCAGTAATTCCTCCCACTCCATCTTGAGCCCTGCCCACCCCATCACCCATGTCTCGTGAGTAAAGGCAGCAGCATAATGCAAACAGAAGCCCGGAGTCCCTGGAGGAGCACCCGTTTGGCTGCCAGACAGCTGCAGCGCTACTCAGGAGGAGGAGATTCAGCAGCAGGCAATGACTCCACAGAGGACCAGGAAGAGAAGCTGGCTGTGAGATATATTCACAAGCCTCTTGAACACCTTCCTCTCCAGTATTATGAGCAAGAGACTCTAACAGAATTTTCCTAAGTGCCACAGCTGCTGTGCCATCCAGGCTAGCCAGAACACAGGCAAGTGCTGTCAGCTCTGTAGCACATAATGACACATGCTCTTCATATAGTCCAATGAAATGGATCGGCTCATTAAACAGTGGAAAAACGCACCTATTGGCTGTGTCCTGAAATTTGCATGATCATCAAACGTATCTCACAATCCAGAAGTAAACAAAGGCTGAACTGTATTTTTAACTACAATATTATTTAGAGAATCATATTTACGACATTTTTTCAGTTACTGTATGAGAATATATGCCGATTCTGGAGGGTCTTTCTCACACTCACTTAACAGCAATTAATACAATAAATAAAGGCAATGGCAGTTTTGTGCGTGAGTTACGTTCCTGTCCCCCGCATGTGTCGGCAGAGCACGCTTAAGCCTGCTCCGCCCCAACTCCTTTTTCTAGCCACTTCTAGGTTGTGGCAATGCACATGTGCACGGCTGCACACATGCTGAACATGTGCAAAACTATCGTTGCTTGTACAGAAGCAAACCTTCCATATATTTTGCAAGATGGACAAAAAGGTGATTGGAGGGGTCATTCCACTAGGAAGTTTTTAAGTTTCTGGCATTTTATTGTTACGCATATTTATACATATTCCATATTGAAAAGCTTTAAAATGAATATAAACAACTAGGAAGCATTTATTTGGATCGTACAGTATTTGACAGTGCAGAAACACTATAGGTGGGTTTTGAAACACAGCAAGTTTTAAGTAGAAGCCTCACCTTAGAACAACTGATATAATTAGGCATGAGACTGATCACTTACATCAGAAAACAACAGAAAATTGAAACATACATGAAGCTTATCAAATTAATTTTTTAAAAACATATCTGAGCCAGACACCAAAATTAACAAAACCCTCTACATAATGTAGATACTATTTTACACAAATATTGTCTTGCTTTAAATAACACGAGCAACTTTTTATAAACAAAACATGCACTCAATGGGAATATTGACAATAGTAGCATGTGGAAGAGCTGGCTTTCTTTGCAAATGATGTATCATTAATGGAGTCATTCTTGTGTTAGCAAAATAAAGATACAAGGCAGGATATAAAAGAAGCCATAGATTAAATTAGGCCATGACCCAACATATTTTCCTTTGTTCTCCTCCCAACCTCTGGTAATCCTGACCAAACCTCTATTTCTCCTCCTCACTGCAGATGATAGCTCGCTGGACAGATTAACAACGTGGCATCTGTTTGCGTGACCAAACTAGAGAGACATGTGGAGTCTGGTTTGCTTGCAAGCTACAGCTTTGTTAAAACACTGTATTTACCTCATCTCTTCCAGCAACAAAATGTTCTCTATCTTATGTTAATTTTCATCACTGAGAAATTGTTTTTTATCTTGAGTGCTCTCATTTTACAATGAAAAGTCAGAGGTGGGCTTGCAACAAAAACCTGTAACTCTACAATATTTATTTTTTTTATAAGAATTTATTGGTTTTTTCCATAACAAACAACACTCCAAGACCTTCACCCACATTAACCCCAACACTTACCCACCACTATAACTAAACACATACAAATACACCAACAATTTTCCTTCTTGTTCCAAAAAAAAAATTCTTGTTCGAATCATCATTATTGACTTCCCCTGCTTTCTCTCCTTCGGTTCCTATTCCAAATTTTACTTTAATAACTTCATATCTCTGAAATTAAATTCATTTATAAATTTAAAACTAAAGATTCTCCTTAAATAATATTTCACTTCTTATCTTGGATAAAATCAAAACATATTATAACAAAACTTCATATCTTAACATATTATTCTTCCTCTCTAAACATATTGTTAACATATCTTAACATATTATTCTTCATATCTTAACATATTATTCTTAAATCAAATCATATCTAACATCTTCTTTCCCTTAAACTGCTGCTAATAAAAAAAAACAAAATATCTCTTTTATAGTCCAAAAACTTAAAAGAAACTTGACACACCGGCTTCAGGATACCAATACAGTTCATCCTATCCCACTTCTAACCATTTTCCTTTTCCATCTTACGTCGGAACCACTCCTCAAATTGTCCTCATTTCTTATACGTCCACAGATCCAGACACAGTTCACAGCAATCCTTGCATCGAGCATCAGGGTACCTGGTTCTTCACCTTCCAGCTTCTCCGTTTCGGCATTCCATTCTTCTTTTATTTGTATCCTCGTCCTGGGTCTGCCACCCTCACAGGACTTTTCTTGTTCTTCTCGGAAATGCCAAACCGTTTTGCTCTGTTCTTCCATAATCCCCTTCAGCTCTTTGCCAAGGCTCTCTTCAATTGCAGCCATATCCTGAAAAGTCTCCTCTGTGGGTAGTATTTTTTCTGCCATGTCCCGGTTCAACAACACCAGTCTCTGATTAAGCAGTTCCAACCTCAAAAAAATAATCCTTTGTTCATCAGTCAGTCCAGAGTCCAAGATCAGCTCAAAAACGAAACTCAGCATGGCTGAAGTGGGCATAGGTGTCAGATTTCAATGTTTTTCTAACTTAGTGCCAGTACATTTCCACTCAATCTCAAACCTTCGCAGCCATTTTTCCTGGAGCCAGGGCGCAAGGACTGTAATTTCAAAAGGAGATATTCTTCACCATCTTACCCCCCAAAGGGAGATCTAAACAGTCTCACTTGTCAAAAATCAAAACAAAGTAACCATCACTGTAACAGCAGTCTGTCAAAACAGTTATTTTCTTTCCACCGAGGGGAGGGAAACAGGCTTCCTTTCTGTAATGCCTCCCGGGTCGTTAAAAGTCAGAAATAAGTCCAATCCAATACTCACGACCACCGGGCTTCCTTTTTTTAAAAAACTTCTGCAGGGAGAACGATGTCGCTCACCGCGAGCGGCGGCCGCCGCTTCGCCGTCCCGGTTGGGGCATTTCCCCTATAGCCCGGCTCCGTAGTCCCTTCACCCCCACTCCCCCTTTACAGGGGGAACGAGGGAAGGGTTCGGAGCCATAATGGGCCCGCCGGGGAGCCCGAGGCGCGGGACGCTCTTCCCGCGCCTCACCGGAGCCCCGCTTTGCGGTAGCGGGGCTCCAACCCCCGGGACAGCCTGGGTCGCCTCGCTGCCGAGGCAACCCACGACCGCCCGCGATGGCGTCGCCGCCGGAAGTCTCTACAATAATTTTAAAGACAGAGTGGAATTGAACACCACACTCTTCCAATCATTAGGCCTGCTTGCCAGGAGGAATGATACCTCCTCTCCTGCACCCACACATTGTTCTGAAGGTTCTCCCAACGCCCCAGAGACAATTTTGGGGAGTGCAGGGGGGGAGGGTAGAAAGCCCGGTTGTGCAGTAGAAGTCATTGCACAGGGCTTCTACTGACAGGGCTGCTTAGGTGAGTCCCACCCACAGGGTTTTTATATCCAACTAAGTTTTACTGACAGTAGGCCTACTGAAAGCAATGGACGTAAGTTAGCCATATTCAGTAGGCCTACTGTGAGTAGCACTAGCATTGAATAGAACCCAAAAGTTTGCATTTTGGGGAACCCAAGATCTGGAACACAATCCACAGATTTCATTTTGTTTAAATCACAATGTGGTTATAGATATAGATTATGCATTTTAAAAAATTATTTTGTAAAGGATAAAGGTAAAGGTTCCCTTGACCGTTAGGTCCAGTCCCAAATGACTCTGGGGTTGCGGCGCTCATCTCGCTCTATAGGCTGAGGAGCTGGGGTTTGTCCACAGACAGCTTCCGGGTAATGTGGCCAGCATGATTAAGCCACTTCTGGCGAACCAGAGCAGCGCATGCAAACGCCGTTTACCTTCCCACCGGAGCCGGGTACCTATTTATCTACTTGCACTTTGATGTGCTTTCAAACTGCTAGGTGGGCAGGAGCTGGGACCGAACAACGGGAGCTCACCCTGTCGCGGGGATTCGAACCTCCGACCTTCTGATCGGCAAGCCCTAGGCTCTGTGGTTTAGACCACAGCGCCACCCGCGTCCCTTGTAAAGGATAGGGCCATGTAAAAACGCTTTCCCTATACAGGAAAAATGTAAACTCTCTACATGATGGCAACAGAGCTGGTGAGACTGTTCTTGCATTTAAGGCTTTCTAAAACGGCAGAGAAGTGGCAACCTAAAATGATTAAGATACCTTCGATCTGTGGATTTGGTTGGGAGGCACTGTGAGCCACAAACTAAATCAAGACAATCCATTCTATTTGCTACATAAACATTTCTTGCTGCAACATTGCTATAAATGCAGCACTATCTACAAGTGTTATCAGCACAGAAAGAAACTGCTTTTCTTCAGTATTATTTATTCAGTATCACGGCTGAAGTTCTAGTGAATTATGAAATTATGGGTCCGTGAAACTTCAAACATTTCAACTGTAGCAGACATTTTATTTTAGTTGTCTGCAGTGGCTGGTTGGCCACTTGATGATACACTGCCCTCTAGAGGCTATAACACAGAAAGGAAAATGGGAAAAATCACCTCAACACAGGATTTATAGGCTACCGGTAAGTCTGTGTTGTGCCCTAAGCAGGTGAGCTTTTACCACTGCTTTATTTACTTTCAAGCCTGTCAAGTTTCTAACATCACACTGGCTATTCTCCATGTTCCCCCTCAACACCACCAGCTGAAAATGCAAGGTCACATCCTGCTTCCATAATATTACACACACTTTTTTCTAATTTCTCAAGAAATCAGAAAACTATTGACAGATCAAGTGCAGAGCAGAAATTATCTAAATACATATTCTCTCTCTAAAAGTTTCAAACTTGGTAAATAGGTGTAATCACAAGAAGCTATGAAGGTAAAACCACCCAAAGAAATCAGTTGTATGGGTGATATACAAATGTAATAAATAATATAAAACCAAACTATCAACAAAGACAAGAAGGGAAAAGAAGGCCACCATTTCAATGCACTGCTTAAGAGTTCCCAGAGTCTGGTGAGCTGCTTTGGAAATGAGATGCTGGACCAGATCAAGCAAGGCACTTAGGCTCTTAACAGAATAATGAACAATAGAAAACAATAAGCATTTTCCATTTCACCTTTCGTTTGGCCAAATACATCCATAACTCTTGAATCAGTAGAAGTTCTAAACGTAAAAGGAAGAGGTAACAGGTAACCCACTTACACTATGTCCCCACAAAATTCTAAATTAAAAGCTGAAGTAAACAATTGCTGTGCAAGAATCACAACACTATAACAAATGAACTTTTATTCACTATTAGAATCAGAGCTCCCTCTTGTGGCCTAAGTGTTAGCTAACTACAATGCAATTTTAAAAGGGCAATGATTTCCAAACAAGAAATCACTGAACAGAGTAAGTCTGGCTTACCAACTTTCCAGTAACTCCAGTAATTTTGACAGCACTGTAGTACAATATACCTTCAGGATATAACACACAGTTTTCAAATAAAATAATTTGTAGTTACAGTAATTGTTGTAAGAAAATAACTGGCTACGGAAACAGCAGGGACTTGCTCAAGCCTTAGGCTATTTAATACTTCTTAACTTCTGAGGGCTGCAAATTAAGTTTACAATTACTGCTTAGTCAAGCTCTTCTGCTTCAAAATCCAGTGCTATGCAAAGTGCTTTGTGCTAAAATACAAGCATCACAGCTCAAACTACAAGAAGAATTAAATCAATTAATTAATTACAATCCATAGTCCAAAAGTAAAACAAACACACAGAGCACAGCAGAATCTCAGAGCAAAACGGATTCAAAAGTAACAAAAACAAAAAATTATACAGAGCTACAGTAATCCTGAGTTAGCCCCTGAAGATGGTCCTTCCTGTTTCAAATGGTGAGTTGTTCTCCTTTTCTCAGTTACTGATGGAAATTTAGCCACTATCAGTGACACCTTTTATTTTACTTATGTTCCATTGTTGTAATAAATTGATTGATTGATTGATTGACTGACTGACTGACTGAACAACGGGAACTGAGGCACAACTCACCTTGGGCAGGCTCTGTGATGTCCACTACCTCAGAGAAAGACTTCGAGGGGGATCGGGCATCATCAGGAGAGTCTCAAGTATTAAAAGAAAATGCTCAGAAAAAATCTCTATGTGGGTTTCTGAATACAGTATTCAGTTTTAATGCTTGAAGTGCACAAATTATTTGAAGCAAAGTACTTCCAAATGCCACAAACCCAGAAGAGACGGTTCCGGTTAGCAAACTATTTTTGGAAGCCAAACGTCTGACAGGGCTTCCTTCAGCCAATCAGAAGCTGCGCTTTGGTTTCTGAATGTTTTGGAAGTCCAACGGACTTCCGGAACAGATTCCGTTCAACTTCCAAGGTTTGACTGTATAGTAACAAAGGATCACACACAGCATGTAAAAACGGTTGCTCGCATATTCATAAAAGTATATATAGGAAGCAATTTTGTAGCAAGAGTCAGGAGGTTCCCAGCTCAGCTAGGCCTATGCTGGCTCAAGTCCCCTCAACCAGGACCCAGCCAATGGAGCCAAGGCTGGCAGAACTTAAGCTGCCATAAGCCCTGAAAAAGGGGTGGAGGGGAGGACCAGAGTGGGGGAATTTGGACAGATCCTAAGCCTGTTCAGCTCAGTCACGTGACCTGGCCAGTGTTTTTCAACCACTGTTCCGCGGCACACTAGTGTGCCGCGAGATGTTGCCTGGTGTGCCGTGGGAAAAATTGAAAAATTCAAGAGAATTACTTTATATATAGTCAATATAGGCACAGAGTTAATTTTTTTAACATTTTCTAATGGTGGTGTGCCTCGTGATTTTTTTCATGAAACAAGTGTGCCTTTGCCCAAAAAAGGTTGAAAAACACTGACCTGGCAACCCAACATAAGTGAAGCCAGCAAAAAACAGGGTGCTTGGAAGGCTCAGTTGGTTAGTTAGAACTCAAACACTACTTTAAAGGCTCCCCCACACTTCATCAGCCTTAGGCCAATTCAGCCAGTACTAGTCCCATGCCTGAACTGAGTTTGGATCCGGTGGACTTGACATTTGCTTAATTTATGCTGGGCTTGCTTTGCACCAGCTTCTTGTGGACAGTCAAACCTCTGCTCCCGAACGCCTCCGTTTTGGAACGTTTCAGCTCCCAAACGCCAAAAACCCGGAAGTAAATGCTCCGGTTTTCAAACATTTTGAATGTCCGAAGTGACACCAAATGTTCGACAACCGAGGTTTGACTGTACAGTGGTACCTCAGGTTAAGAACTTGATTCGTTCTGGAGGTCTGTTCTTAACCTGAAACTGTTCTTAACCTGAAGCACCACTTTAGCTAATGGGGCCTCCCGCTGCGCCGCCAGAGCACAATTTCTGTTCTTATCCTGAAGCAAAGTTCTTAACCTGAAGTGTTATTTCTGGGTTAGCGGAGTATGTAACCTGAAGCGTATGTAACCTGAGGTACCACTGTATAGGATTGACCTCAACAACTCGAAGACTGGAGAAGGAAAACTTATTTGCACTTATTGCTAAACAAGTCTGAGGTAACCAAGTAACTCCTCTAAGTTAGTTAGCATTATACTTCCTAGCTACTTACCTTCTAAGGCTACACATGCTGTGATCCACCAAGAGGCAGCCAGTAGTGAACAGCAACCTCCAAGCTGCAGGCAACTTGTTTGTTCAGTCCCAGACAGGCAGCAAAACCAAGAAGTGCATTATGTTACTGATAAACCACAGTGCGTGGCTACTAGGCTTGGCAAGTAATGCAGGCCAGGGGTACTAAAAAACTTCACTGTGGATTAGACATGAGAGACAGAAATTGCCCACAAGGAACCCATTTACTTTCAAAGTGCTCAGTCGCCGCAGTTGCAAAACCCATCTTTCCTTGCATCCTGATTAAAATGTACAAAATTCACAGACCTGAGGGCAGCACATTACCTTATACGGCCTATTCAGCCACACAATGAATTGTTTTAAGATGATTATATCTGCTTACCTGTGGATTCCAAGTGGGGTCCAGTTTCTTCACAGTAGCAACATACTCTCGAATAGCCTGCTCTGGACTTGTATCACCCAATGCTTTCCAAGCTTCCCTGGGACATAGACGTAAGGAAATTAGATCCACTACTCAGTAGAGGTTAATGTGTCTATCTCTGAATTTCCCACCTTCAATTCAATACCCTGGTCAGGCTTATATACTTAATTTCACATCCATAATTAATCCATTATAGTTTGTATCCATCACTGCTCTAATTAGATTGGAGAGTTGTGTGCTTTCACCCTTTATGGAGGTTTCATTCAAGAGCTGTCAATACAGAAACATAGCCTTCAGAGCAGCTTTCTAAGGGGCAACCTTCCAAGTCACTCTTTGAACTCAGAGAAGCATAGAAAGAGGTTTGGTGGTTCCACAGAGCAGAGCTGCTGAAATCATTATTTGAGAGACTTTTTTTAAAAAGATCCATAGTGAGCTTTTCTTCTCTTTCACCATGGTGGTGAAGTAGTCACCTATGGAGCGGGAACCTGATTCAGATGTTAGTCATTTGACATTGACATGCAAAAATAATTTCATCCACTGACTGGTCAAATATTGGTCACATTAATAAAAATTTAAAACAAAATTATAACCAAATTCTTTAGCTCCACAGTGAAATACTCAGGAAACGTTTTCCCATCCATAGAGAGAATATAAGCTCACTATGGATCTTAGTTTTTTTAACATCTTAAAATTAGATCTTAATATACTGCTACTGTAACCAAGAGAGACATGCTAACTAAAAACAACCATTTATATATAAAGCAAAATTGTTCTGAATAACTGTAATTATTATAACTATGTATATTTGTCTTTGCACGACAATTTATAGTGCAAAAATAGTAACTGAACAATGTTCAAGAAAAATAACATTTTATTGGCTTTTACTCTATTTAAATGTTTTAAATGAATTTTTAAAATTAATACACGTAGCAGCTGTAAATGCAGTTTATTTATAGCCAGTGGTGATACCAACATTTCTAATTATCACTTTGGAATATTAATTTATCCTGTCTGTAAGTGCAGGGGCATAGCAAGGGGCGGGCTGCCCCATGTTCCATAATGGAGGGGGTGACAAATTATCAAGGAACAATTACTGCCCTACTAGGGCGGTTCATAAAAAACTTTTTTTTAAAATGCCTGCTCCAAAGGTCTTATCTTACTATACTAGGGATTATATAGCTATATATGAAATTTCATGCATATCGGTTAATATCTTGACCCTCCTCCACCAAAATAGCTGTTTACTTGGCTGTTTTCCTATGTCGTGAAGGCTGAAATTTCAGTTCAGTGGAGCACTTACTGTTCCCAACCCTAACCCTGTGGAAAGCCATCTAATTAGACTTTAATTTGATTTTGAGATGTTTTTAGGAGGTAATTTAATTATTGTTTGATTTTATACCAATGTTATGTATCTGATGTTAGCCACCCTGAGCCCGACTTCGGCCGGGGAGGGCGGGATATAAATAAAAGTTTTATTATTATTATTACTTGTTATTATTCCTTTGTAAGAAAATATGAAATAACGTAAAACCATTTTTGCAGGGGGGAATCAATGGGGGGGGTGACAAGAAATTTTCCGCACCAGGTACCACCTGACTTTCCTACGCCTCTGTGTAAGTGTTCAGATTTATGATAAAAAGAGCACCATTTCCCCAAGAAGTACTTCTCCAGCTCAGAAAGAATGCAAAACAGGCTTCTGCACATGCACTGTTAGTGCCCCTCAAAATTTAATCTATTTCATTTAAGCCCTGGACATTAATCACAGTTCAGACAGGGCTGTTTAAAATCCCCCAAAAGCTGTTTTTCAAGGCTCCAGGTAGTGCAGATTTTTATAAGGCTCCATGGGGTAGTGACCTGCAGGGCATAACTCAGGGAAATCCTGAGCCTTTTGAGAATGCGAGCTGCACAATCCTTGAGTTTGTTACCATACACCTTTAATTAACACAAAATGATAGCATCCTCTAAGGAAAATTATCTAATGGACTGGGGGAAAGTACATAGAAATTATGAGGTATTTCCACTTACCATTTCTGCTTTCCTTCAAAGTCGAAAAACCCAGGTTTGGGAGTGTTGCAGCTACCACATTTGACCTAAAGATAGAATGGGGAACAGTGCTGGCATAAGTGCTAAAGAAATGATGGTGTATTGTTGCTTGCTAACAAAATAATGTGACTTTAGCTTTTAATTTTTTCTAAGAACATATAAATTGTTTTCCCAGGTTCCCCAAATGCAGAAACACAACAGAAATAAATCCGTAAGTTCAGGGTTCTGAAGGGTGAGAGGCACATTTATATAACCCAGGCCCGCTGATATTCTGCAAGAAGTGGCGAAGACGGAGAAATACTCAAGGCTGGAGCATACAATTCTGCAAAGCACACAAAAAAGCACCAAATGTGGTATTAGCCACAATTCTGTTCTTTTCTCTCTTTTTAATAAAATTTCCAGCTCTTAGGTAAACTAGGTGAACAATGCATGTTATCTCAAAAGCAGCTCAATAACATTTTAAGCGGTTAGTGGTTTAGGGGCAAAGTTCCTGGCCCCTCCTCATCACTAGCAGACTTAAATACTAAAAATAAAGGCTAGCTTTTACACCAGTGTGAGAATGCAAAGTCTGCAAATTACCAGCGTCTTAATTAGGTTGAGTGAAGTATGGTGTGAGAAGAGACCACAGACATCCTGAGAACTGTGGCCTCTTCTAGACCATCTCTCAACCTTTGAAACTTTAGTGGCCATGCCAATTTGCACTATCACCTGTTAGTAAAATAAAATTATTTTTTAATAAAGTACGCACAGCCCTTCCTATAGAGTAGAACTATCAAGAATAAAAAAAAAATACCTATTAGAACAAGCGCCTATCTTTCCAGGAAAGGAATTCCTTGCTAGGTAACAGCCAACATAGTGTTCATTCAAGCAACCATGTCTACCGGCATCACATCCGTCTAGGACACTTACAGGTAAGCTGGGGATTGCAAAACCCCAACAAGCCACATCTTCATTATCTTAACTCTTAGGAAAAAAACATTTTAGAAATCAGCTGAGCAACTCTTCTCAGGTCTGTTCACACAGTGAGACTCTGAAATGACCTCCAGTAAATGGAAAAGTTAAGTGGATGTTTATGCTATTTCTCTTGAACTGCTTAAGTAAGCAGTGTCTTAACAAAGTGCTCAACTGTTACTGTCATTTTACAGAGGTTGTTCTCTCTTAAATCACAGTTTGTACAGAAAAGAAACAGATGTGAGGAAAAAACAAATGCTGCACTAGGGACAGTGGAATGACCTGAGTCAGCACCTTTCATGCAATGGAGGTACTAGTTTCTGCTAAGGTATCAGTCTTTTATGCAGGTTATATGGTTAAATTGGGAGAAAGAATGTTGAACAGTAAAGTTTTGCCTTAAACCAGTAACAATAGAAATCTAAAGCTATCAAGGCTTCTTCTTGTATTACTTGATTATGCAAACACTGATTCCTGGAGTCCCCAAGCGGTGCCCACAAACACCCTCCTTGCACCTGCTGTAGCCCCCTGTCCCTCCCCAATTTTTAATTTTAAAAACATTTTTCAGGGTTTATTTTAACCTTTAGCTGCCTTGAAAGTGAAGTGCATTCAGTCTTTCACCCTTTCCCCAGAATGCAGTCACACTGAGCCCAGAGGTAGTCTTCAGAGGAAAGAGGGTGCAGCTGGAGCTCTACCTTCTCTTTAAAAACAAAATCAACGTAAAGCAGGCCCTGCTGCTGCCTACGGTAAGTTAGGAGGCATGGGGAGAGACAGGGGGGTGTTTTGCCTTGGGGGTGCAGATGCATTTTGCCTGCTTTTTTGTGTTTCTAAAATGAAGGTGCTTTGTTTGGGGCTGGGGTGTCCCTGCCGCCTTTTGGGTTGCTTGGAGGTATTTTGCTCATTTCACTGAATGCACTCATATACACAGGTTGAATGTGGTTGTGCAGATTTCCTCAAATCAAAACAGATTCTTTAAGCCCAGCATACAAACTCTAGAATCCCATTTGTTATTATTATAGTACCACCATGTACTTGAATGATAGAGAGGTTTTTTAACAGCTCAACAGCAGTTTGCATTGCCATGCCAAATACAGGTATGAGAAAAGTTCTTCCAAAATGCAGCCAGTGGGCAGCTGCCCATCATACTGTAAAAGGCAGCTAGTAATGGCATAGAATTCGGATGTCAGCACTGAGGCTGATGTACTTTACATTTTTGGAGCATATATGCCCATACTTCACCAGACAACGATGGTTGTATCCCATAAAGTCAATGAGGCAGTCAAACACTGCTTGCAGACTACTGGCCAGAATTAGCCTTTCAGAACCTCACCAGCCCATTTCCAAACAAGACTCAAAATGCAAGTTTTAAAGTCCTTGAAGCCCTTGGTATCTTGAAACAGTATCTGCAGCCCAGCCTGCGTGAACCTGCTCAAATGCTGAGATCATCCTCAAGATTGCCCCACTTCTGGAGGCTTGATGGGTGGTGATCAACAGCTTTTTCATTTGTGGTACTTGTCTTATGGAATGCTGTTCCCAGGAAGGCTCACCTGACACCTACTCTTATGTCTTTCTGGTGCCAGGTAAAAAAATCTATTCAAGTCTGTTTAATCAGTTGAATCTGGTTTTTAGCCACTACAGGCATTTGTTCCAATTTACTGAAATGTTGTCTGTTTTAATTTAACTCTTTTATTCCTCTTCATGTTTATTTAGTTTATAAGCTGCCCTGAAAATGGAAATATTGAAGGTCACAGTATAATTATTTTTTTTACTTTTTGCCCAGGTTTTCATCAAATGATTCCTTGCTAAATACTGAGATATTTGCTTTTCTCATTTCAAACCAGCATTGTCAACCTTCCATACAATTATTATTATTATTATTATTAATTTGTACCCTGCCAATAAAGACACAATCATTCTGACCAAGAACAAATGTTAAGCGTATCCTACAAATCTGAGGCTGGACAACACAATTTAATGGGAAGGGAGTGACTACCAGATTAACAAGTTATTCATGCCACTTACCAAGGCTAGAAACATCCCATGCACACCTCAGATGTGCAGTGCTGTCCTAAGATTTGCTCAGCATTAAGCCTCATTGTGTTTGATGGGGCTCACTTCCTATTAAATGTGCTTAGACCTGCAACCTCAGAGGCAGGAAATGAGGAATTTAAATTTAAATTTAAATTCCTCATTTCCTGCCTCTGGTGGTTGCAGGTCTAAGCACATTTAATAGGATCACACAAGGATCAAACCTAAGGACTCAAAATTCTGCCAATGGCCACAAGGACCAATGTATAAAATAGTAAGAGGCAGTCTAACAAAGCTGACAAGTGCTCAAGGGCGCTTCATTCATTTCTAGGCATCACTGCTTCCCATCACAGTCGGACATTTATTTTCAATGTGTTTTTTTTTCTCCCCACAGCTCCACACTGTGCAGAGGCAAACATCTAAAACGGTATCACGTTACCAACAGGCTTGGGGTTTATTGTGCCTGGAAAGCACAGTCCATCACTGCCTATGAACAGATTTCTTCATTCAGGGCCACACTGTGTTGTAGAAATACTGCATTTTCAGGCAAAACTGCTAACTTTCGTACCAGAAAAAATGCAATACTTGCTTCAAAGAGAGCACTTTTTTGCTGCATAGATTGTAATCACACAAATGCTGTGGACGCCAGTGTATACTCACCGTCAGTGCAGTATAATAATCATAATGATGATGATGATTTCTTTATATATATGCCACCCATCTGACTGGGTTGCTCCAGCCACTCTGGGCAGCTTCCAACAAATTATAAAACCACAGCAAAGTATCAAACATTAAAAACTTCCCTACACAGGAATGCCTTCAGATGTTTTCTAAAATTCAGATAGTTGTTTATTTCTTGACATCTGACAGCAAGGCGTTCCACAGGGCAAGCGTAACTCCTGAGAAGCCCCTTTGCCTGGTTCCCTGTAACCTCAATTCTCACAGTGAGGGAACTGCCAGAAGTATCTCCCCCTGATACTCTCACCATGGAGAAGGGGGAGCACAGCTGAGGCACAAGCCCTGGCTGAATACTCAGATAGATTGTCTTACCTCCTCACAAACACTTACTATGCATGCAGCAGTTCCAAGAAGGTGCACTCCAGTTCCTGCCTATCACTTGCTACTCTGTCACTTTGTTCTCCAGAGGTCTCTCTTCCACAGGTACAGGATTTATCCCACGGCTTATTCATTGCAGGCTAAGAGGGAGACTCTCCTCATGACCAGCAGCAATGCTTAGGATGCTCCTGGCTGTCCCTCTGGGTTAACAACCTACTTGCTCCATGCAGGTTTCTTTATTCCTACAAGCTCCATGAGTTATGCAAGAGGAGGTGTTCCTAACCTGGAGCTGGTCCCACATGGAAAGCTACATGCTACCTTGCTGTCAGCCAAAGCACTGTCCAAGTTCCAACGGCCATGCTAGGGTGACCACAGCAACACTGCACTTGTGTCTTTCTCTTTTAGGATCTCCTCCATGCCAGACACTAATCAATTAAAGGTGCTGACAGCATTATATGATTTGTTGCTGGGAACCGATATATAGCAATCCTTTCCCCAGATATATTCTGCCCATTACAATCAGCTAGCCATAGTATTGCAAGGACGCAAGCAGAAAACCTCATGGGCTCAAGGGCACTGCCCCTTCCTCTGCTCACTCAGGTGCCCTGTACTGTAAGGAAGCAGGCCTCTCAGGGTACCCAAGTAGGATGGGTGCCATGGTAAAGGCATATGAGGCAAAAACGGGGAGCACGATAAGGAGGATAGGCAATGAGGCCTCCTGGGATACAAGTGGACAGGGCCCAGCCTATCAGACAAAAGAGCAGTGGAGAATGGATTAGTCATATAGTCAAAACAAAATAAAAAATAAAAAAAATCCTTCCGGTAGCACCTTAGAGACCAACTAAGTTTGTTCTTGGTTCTCACGGCTACCTACCTGTAACTTAGTCATATAGGTTATCAGGAAGAGGGGTGGGGTGCAGGGATTGTGGTCGGATTGGCGCTGGCAAGCCACATCAATTCTGCAAAGGTTGGAAAAACAGCGCTGGCAAGCCACGCTGACGGGTAACGTCAGGATGGGAAACACGTGTTCAGCAAGGACAGGAGAACAAAGGAGTGGTTGGAAAAGTACTGGAAAGTCACAAGATGAGCAGCGGGAGGGGCACATGTGAGAGGCATGTTGAAAGAGCACGTACACAATCTCACGTGCAGGTTAAGGGGTTATATCAGGGGTTGGCAAACTTACTAGGCCTCAGGCCGGTTCCTCCAGCGCTGATTGCGTGGCGGGCCGGAGGGCGGGAGAGCGCGCGCCCATATGCGTGCGCACATGCTATTTCCAGCCCACTTCCGGATCGGCGGAGCACTGAAAATAGATTGTGCGTGTGTGCACAGGCCTCCTCAGACCCGGAAGTGCACCGGAAATTACGCTTGTGCATGTCCACAAGCTATTTCCAGTGCTCCGTCGACCCGGAAGTGGGCAGCCGCACCGCGCTGTGCCGGTAAGAGCGGGCGGCGTTCGCTGTGAGCAGGATAATTGAGTCCCTCAGGCCGTAACCGGCCCACAGGCCTTAGTTTGGGGGTGTCTGGGTTATATCTTGGATTTGAACTTTGAAACTTATGGAAGTAAAATGTAGGCTACTTCACCAAAACTTAGCTCCTCTGCTCTCTGTCAGAGGAGAGGAAGTAAAATTCCTGTTTGGTGCTGTGGCTGTGTGTGTAAGTGGAAGTGCCCTGTGGGTTTGAATCCCAGGGGCAACTTTTCTTTTGACCAAGTTCACCAAGAGATGGATGGGGCTATATTCATGGGGCATGAATTACCACTTGTGTTTTCCAGCCCTCTGCACTATGGAGTGAGCCACTGGAGGCTGCACTTGTTGGAAGTTGTGGCCTGTTTAGGAAGAGTATTTTCTTCCTGAATGGCTCTTAAACCTTTATCCCAGGGAGTCTGTGCACTCTCTACAGACATCTTGTCCAAGCAGCTATGTGAGTGATCTCTTACGTTTCTTCTTCTTCCTCCCACTTGTGTGGGTTGTGCTTAGAATAGTGGTTGTGACAACATAATTTTAATGGGGATTTAAACCCATACCTAGAGAGATGTTTGTGGACTGGCTCTGATGGAGTGGGTGTGATTAGGTGTTGTCCTGCATATTGCATTTGATGCAATATACTGTGTGTGGTGTAAATGCATTGACTACCTCATCCCCTGCTGAAAATTAACACAGCAATCCTAACCAGCCAGATATACTGGTCTTTCTCCTGTATAAACTAAGCTACACTGAACTGCTTGTGGCTGGGGCAGGAGCAGTGTAAACCTCCACTTTCTGCCTTCCACTGCCTTCACCTTCCACAGGGTGAATTTTAGTTACAATTGCATTTTTTTGGTGGTGTAAGTTACACCAAACTCTGCGGACAAGACAGTGAATGAAGGGAGATGGGATGCAGCATAACTTTCTTTATCCTACCACCTTCTTCTTTGGCCATTTTACACCAGTGTAACTTCCACCAGCAGGGCTTTCCTTCTGCCAATAGAAACAATGGGGTAAGTACAGTAACTTACATCAGCTGAAGGCCAGCTCAGCCAGCAAGTGGGAAGATACACCACATGCTAACCCCAGGCATACCTGGGGGCAAGGACTGCATGTATCTGAACTGAATGCACATTCTTCCTATTTAACTCTCTCTCCTTCTTCTTCCTCTGCGACCTTCATTGGTGGGTACTTGTGTTCCTACTCCCAAGAAGCTCGAAATCTTTATTTCCTTTCTCCAGAAAGTGCCATGCACTTTAGAGTGGCTTAGTAGGCTGTGGTGAGAGAACTGAAAATGGGATGGGTAGCGCAAGCACAGGCTAAGATAGGTAGTCTTAAGTTTATAGTTCTAGCCATGACAAACCACAGGCTAAGGTCGACGCTACACCCACCCACACACCCGCCCTATGAAACTCTCAAGTAAAACCCCAGCCTGACAGCTTGCCCACGCTGGCTTTGCAAGCCTATCCTATCTAACACGCCAACCCACGGAGATAATGGTGACGATGACCCTATCTTCATTTCTATACCACGTTATGTTTCTAAGCAAAAAATAAATAAATCTCTAAGCAGTTTACACCCTTCAATAAAACATCAAACAATCCAAAATAAAACATTATTCGCTGGACATAAAGCAACAGATTTGAAGCAGCACCATTAACAGGAGAATAAGGCATTTTAAAATATGCCTATTACGCCATTTCGCCGGTGGCAGAAGCCAAAGTGGAACCTCCATCTATTTTATGGAGGTGGGATGAATAAATGGGCAAATTCAGTTCACTTGGATATGCAGAAAATATCTAAAAAAAAAAAAAAAAAATTCAAGGAACCCCAGAAAGAGGGGGAAGGAAAGTCAAGTTTTGAAATGTTAACAAACAAACAAACAATCTTTATTACGGTCCACAGACTGAACAAGGAATGTTAAAACGATTATAGAATGATTGAAATGTATAAAACTGAAAATCATAAAATAAATAAATGAAATAGTAATTGGAACCTCCATGCTCGGGGGCAGCATACCTCTCCTCTGAACACCGGGCACACGGGAAGGGCAAGAGCGTGAGGGGCTCTCCCTCTCCGGGTCGTGGGTTCGAGAGCCCCACACTGGACAAAAATATTCGAGGGGGGGAAGGGCGGGGTTGGACTAGATGACCCCCGGGAGGTCCCTCGACGGTTCTATGAGAGGCAGTGAGCGGGGCGGGCGCGGGGAAAGAGGGCGAAGGGCCGGGCCCGAGCGGAGCCTCACCTGCTTGTACCTCGCGTACAGGTAGAGCAGCTGCTCCCGGCTGGCCGACCCCGCCAGCGCCGGCACCCGCTGCGCCGCCCGCTCGAACTGCTCCATCGGCGGAGGAGGAGGAGGCGACGACGAGCGGCTCCCGGAGTCGGAGACCGGGGACTCCCTCAGCCCCGCCGCCGCCGCCGCCCGGCCGCCCTCACCCTCGTCCGCGGAGCTGGGGTCTCCGCCGCCGCCTCCCCACTCGCCCGCCGCCCCGTTGGCCGGGAACAAGGAGGCCATGACCCGCCCGGCCGCCGCCGCCGCCGCCTCCTCAGCGCCTCAGCCGCCTCAGTCCGTCCATCCTCCGCGTCCTCCTCCCGCCTCAGAGCGAGACCCCGCCCACTCCCGCTCGCGCCCAACGGCCCAAGCCACGCCCAGCCACCACCCCCGCGCGCGTGCGTCTCACGCGGACGCCCAGGTTAGGCACCAAGCCTGCGCGCACGCGCGGGCCGGAGAACGTAGAGATACGGCGCGGCTACGGAAAGAGCGTTGAACGCTTTTGAGTAAGTCTGAATGAACCCCGGAACGTTCCTTTCCAGCCTCAACATTTCCTTTCCGGGGGTGTCACTTTACACCGCTGCACCGGCTCCACGCCGGGGAAGTATTATCCTCTTCTGGGAAGAGAGCGGGGAAAACTCTACCATGCTATGAGTCTATGATTCCGCGGGCTTTGAGGCCTAGAGTTCCGGCGGTGACCCGACGCTCCTTCCTGTCCCCCGCGCGGAGCTCGTGCATTGGTGTAAAGTGACCCCGGAAAGGAAATGTTGATGCTGGAAAGGAACGTTCCGGGGTTCATTCATGCTTAGGCCTTAGGGGTTTTTATAGGAGAGGGTTGTTGCTGTGTGGGTGGCTCTTATTATGATTTATGTGGAAATAGTTCAGTTTGGTTTTATAATTTCTGGTGTTTTTATTTGTTGTTTATTACTACTTTTGTTATATTTGCAATCATGTACTTTTTCCGTGTTGTAAGCCACCTTGAGTGTGGTTTGAACTATGGAAGACGGCATACAAATAAATTTATTTATATATATGTGTGTGTGTGTGTGTTCATTTCCATCCGTGACGGAGGATTGGCATGATATCAACAATATAAGCATATAAACAAATATATAAATGAATGTGTTTATAAATATATAAACAAATAAATGGACTCTGAGCATTGTTGTACTTAAAGCCTGTGGCCACAATTTAGAAATGGCCTATCACTGCAACAAAACAAAACAACAGGGTATAAAACACATCTTTTTACAAATGTTCATTTGGCACAATAGAATACATTTCCAACCAGAAAGGTTATACTTAAAACATATCCTTTTTTAGTTTTCTTTGGATCCAACAGCTGCCTTTTTTCATTTAAAACACTACTTTTTCTGGTGGCTTGCCTTATAAAGTGTTCTTTACTGATTTGTAGGTACATTTAAATTTTCTTGACATTGATGATACTACTTTTTCTGGTGGATCTAAAATCCTTGCCTTGAAATGTTATAAAGTGTTGAGCAGAGGAACAGCGTGATATATCTGAGCAGAGGAACAGCGTGATATGTCTGGGGCAAGTTGCGATAATAATTATTCTATGTCGTTAATGAATAATACTTCTTTTTCATCTTTGATGCTAAAAGAATGTTTGTGGTATTTTTAAAAACTCTTGCACAGATATGACTCAAAATACTCCCTTCATTAGGGAAAGGGAGGAAAGGAAGTGTAGGTATCTTTGTCTGGCTGCAACACACACAAACTTTTTCTCTGCTCTTTTGACTGGTAGATTTTTTTTTTAAAGGGCAGGAATTCCTGCCTCCCTCCCTTCAACAGACCGAGGCTTCCTGGCTAAAACCATTTATTATTATTATTATTATTATTACCGCTCTTTTGTTTTCAGAAAAACCTTTGTTTTTATTGACATTCCGGGCAGCAGGATGATACATATTTTAAAGCTTTGAACAAGGCAATTAACGGGGAGAAATTTCTGGCATAAAAATGCAGTACACGACCCAAACATTTGCTGGAACATTAAACACAAAACAATGGCCAGAGCAATAAGCGTGTGTGAAGCGCACGGATCAATTATTTTAAAATTCTTGTTTCCAAAATTAAAGCTATTCCTTGAAATGTAACAAAGCTAAATTAAGAGGAACTTCCCCACTGGCCTCTGAACAATCCCATGA
This sequence comes from Lacerta viridis, assembly GCA_900245905.1. Classification (NCBI taxonomy): domain Eukaryota; kingdom Metazoa; phylum Chordata; class Lepidosauria; order Squamata; family Lacertidae; genus Lacerta; species Lacerta viridis. The sequence continues at coordinate 1,015,279 of OFHU01003246.1, read as the reverse complement.
CTCTGTCCATTATTTTGACTGCCCTGCCTGGCCACAGAAGCTGCCAGCGGACATCTGACCTGCTCCTTTGGGCTTTTTGGAGGGGAGAGGAACAGCGTGATATGTCTGGGGCAACTTGTTGTGTCGTGGGTTGCGATCCAGCAACAATAATTATTCCTATGCTCTATTTATCGTGAGGGAAAAGATAATGAACCAATAATATTCAAATCCGGCGGGACCCAATACTTCTTTTTCATCTTTGATGCTAAAAGAATGTTTGTGGTATTAACCCCCGGTTTACTCCTTGGAATCCGTGGTCAACTCTTGCACAGATATGCTCTTGCAGAAATCTCGGTTTCCTGATAGCCCTCCACCCCCTGGCCCGGAGTACTAAGACTCAAAAGTTGTGCGCGGCTCCTCCCCCCTCGGGCTTACTGGGAACCGGCGCCCCTTCAGCCATCCTCTAACGTCACAAAATATATACTGGGTCGGGGACCCCCGGCAAGGGAGGACCCAAACCAAATCCTCTGTTGTCAAGGACCCTCGGCAGTGGCATCGCGGCCCGGCTTTCATGAGAGTAACCTCCTTCCCATTAATAATTCAACTTGCCTGTGGATGCACACGGCTTTGTCTGGCTTGGAGCAACACACACATTTTTCTATTTTTACTTTTTCTCTGCTCTTTTGTACAACTCTGGTAGATTTTTTTTTTAAAGGGCAGGCACATAAATTCCTGCCTCCCTCCCTTCAACAGACCGCAGGCTTCCTGGCTTAGAGTGATGCACACATTTATTATTATTATTCCCCACCCACACAAGGACACGGGCGAGGACGGGGTCCCTTATTATTATCGACGGCCGTATTATTATTACGTGCTCGGCCGGGGCTGGGTCGTCGTCGGCTGCTTATTATTAAACAACGCTCTTTTGTGAAATCCATTCAAAACTGGTAGATCGTTTGTTTAGAAAAAGGCTTGTGGTCCTTTGTGAAAGGGCGGCCGTTTTATAGTGACAGGCCTCCTTATCAATTTTCCGGGCAGCTGGAATAGAATGAGATTGGAGGAATCCGCCTCCCGGTGACTCAAGACAGAGAAGGGTAAGCAATTTATATATGTGACAGCACGCCCCGCAGCTCAGCTCTCTGTTGCGGTTGCCCCCAACGCGGGAGGACAGTGGTTCGGCTAATGCCTTGTGTGGCACAAAGGCGTGATAGAAATGACGAGGCCCAAGAAGGACTGAGCAAGGTGTCGGTGCTGCGGCAAGAGCTAAAGATAACGGGGCTACCCCAAAACTACATTTCTCTTTCTTTAGAAATACAGCCTAATTGCTGGCAATTAACACATCATCATAAAAAGGCCCCGTAACAGGCGCAGTACACGACCCAAACATTTGCTGGAACATTAAACATGCCTGTGCCAAAACAATGGCCAGAGCAATAGTTGCCCCTGAGCCTTATTAATCGTGTGCACAAATTGTATTTCCCCATTAAGGGGTGTGCAATGGGTGCACGGCCTATCTGGCTTCTCCAAAGCAATAGCGCAAATATTTTGAGAGACCCCCGGGTCCACCGCCCCTTATAACATCCTAACTCTCATTAAATATCATTCAGGGTGTTAAATGTTGTTTCGGCCCTGATTCCCAACCCTAAGAACACAGACATTTGAGCGAACGAGTTTCAGGACTAGCCTCTTCACCAGCTGTGCTCTGAAATGCTTCTGTTTTATAACAAAGCTCATATTCACTTGAGAGTGTTCGAGGAGACTGAAGTACTTCCCCACTTGCTGTGCTCTCCTGGCCTCTGAAGGGCTTTGGTTGGGGCAATCCCACGGTGTGGGTTGAGCTCTCTTTTCGGCTCGCTGGTCCTCTGCTCCTCTCTCCAGCGCTTTCTTATTCACGGAGCGCTTCAACAATCTTGTTTTGCCGAACTGCCCTGCCTGCGAAGGCCGCACACAAACCGCCAGGGCCTCCTCCAGAAGCTGCCAGCGGACCGTCTCTCCAGGTCGTTGTTGGTGGTCAACAGCCGGATTAAGGTGATAGGTGTTCCGGTCGCGAACGACGTAGTGTCGTGGGGGCCTGCTCCTTGCCCCGCAGCAACTGGCCTTTTTCCTTTCCTCGTCACTTTTTGGAATTCAAAGGGGAGGAGTTGCTCCGGGATGAAATGGGCAAACTTAGTGGAGATCTGTCCTGTCATCAGGGCTGGCCCTGTGATTAGGCAGATGTTGTGTCGTGGGTTCTGTGAGGCAGTTGAAAACAGCTTTATTGTTAAGACAAGACGGGGTGCCATGAAAAAGCAGCAAATGGTCATTTATTTCTTACTGATAAACAGCATGGGGTTTTTTTCTGCCTCAGGTGCCAAAATAACTTGGTCAGCTTTATCATTATGGAATGGGAAGTCCCTATTTGCACCAGAGAAATGTTGGAGGGTATGCCTTGGATTAGTTCCGCCAGAAGGTTTATGTCTCTGGCTCCACCCATCATCAGCTGTGACTCTGCTCACTGCTTTATGTGGCCCCCGACATAGAATCCTAGAGTTGGAAGAGACCACAAGGGCCATCCAGTCCAACCCCCTGCCAAGCAGGAAACACCATCAAAGCATTCCTGACAGATGGCTGTCAAGCCTCCGCTTAAAGACCTCCAAAGAAGGAGACTCCACCACACTCCTTGGCAGCAAATTCCACTGTCCAACAGCTCTTACTGTCAGGAAGTTCTTCCTAATGTTTAGGTGGAATCTTCTTTCTTGTAGTTTGAATCCATTGCCCCGTGTCCGCTTCTCTGGAGCAGCAGAAAACAACCTTTCTCCCTCCTCTATATGACATCCTTTATATATTTGAACATGGCTATCATATCACCCCTTAACCTTCTCTTCTCCAGGCTAAACATACCCAGCTCCCTAAGCCGTTCCTCATAAGGCATCGTTTCTAGGCCTTTGACCATTTTGGTTGCCCTCCTCTGGATTACACCCTTTAAAGGAAAAGGTTAATCGCCCCTACCCTAGTAGTGTGGCTGATGGACAAAGAGCAAGAACCTAGCTTCAAACACATCTTCCTTCTGCTTCCTTCTTTAGTTTCCACTCAACCCTAGTTTGGCAGGGAAAGACGCAGCTGTCATCTCGGAGGGAAATAAAGTTACGAACGGGACTACATGGATGGAGCATGTGCAGAGTGCAGTTCCTCCACTACTACAAGACCCTGTGCATCTGGCGTTGGGCTCGATCGAACCCCATCTAAAAAAAAAAAGTTGGTGGCAACAACACTTTCTGTCGCTTCGTTTTATTTATAATTCAATTGATATTCCCCTTCCAAAGGAGCCCAGGGTGGCAGACACAATGGTACTGCTGAGGGAATTAGTAAATAGAAATGTTTTTCTCCCTCCGTCCCCACGGTGCAAAAGCTGAAACGACCCCACCCCCTTCCAACAGTTGTGCCACTTCCACTGCAGACTGCCATATTGAATGCGACCACAAGAGGGCACACAATGCTTTCCCTGCGTCTTATGGACTAGCCATTTTCTTTGACCACAAAACAACCTCGCCTGCTTTTGGCTAGGGCCAAACTCTGTGTGGTATGGATGCTATCTGCTGCTTGCACAGATCCCCTGATGTTTTACTTGAAAGTAGCCAGGAGGGTGGAGGGGGATATCCAAACTGGATCAGAATGGGACCAGAAAGGCACAATGAGGGGCAGGAGTAATTTTCTCTGATTCAAATAGGCATGTCCTATTGCTTATTATTATTATTATTATTATTATTATTATTATTATTATTACTGCCCCACCCATCTGGCTGGGTTGCTCTAACCACTCTGGGCAGCTTCCAACATATATAAAAACATAATTAAACATTAAGAAAAACTTCCTTATACAGGGCTGCTTTCAGATGTCTTCTAAAGGTTGAGTAGTGACTTATTTTCCATGGCTGAGGGGTGTCACATAACTCCAAACCCACCCACGTTTCTCCGATGAAAATAGGGACATCCAGAGGAAAAGCAGGACGTTGCGGGCTTCTGTAAATCCGGGACTGTCCTTGGAAAAGAGAGAGACCACTTGGAGGGTCTGGTAACGCTTTCCTTGCCATACTGTTTCCTCAAGCAGAATCGTAAAGAAAGCGAGGAAGAGAAGCTGCAAATAACCCCAGAGGAGGAAGATAAATACTGTAAATAAAGGTCCTTGTACTTTCTTCACTCACAGGGCAAAATAGCTGCGTGTGTGATTTTGATTTGGAAGCCAACACGACAGAGGTTTTAAAAAACGAAAATACCGATCTCTCAGCATACTGGTTCTGTTTGTGAGAACAGGATGCATGACTAGGTGCAATCAGCCTTGGTCCTGTATACCTGAAGGAGCATCTCCACCCCCATTGTTCAGCCCGGACACTGAGGTCCAGTGCCGAGGGCCTTCTGGCAGTTCCCTCACTGCGAGAAGTGAAGTTACAGGGAACCAGGCAGAGGGCCTTCTCGGTAGTGGCGCCCCCTGTGGAACCTCTCCCATCAGATGTCAAGGAAATAAACAACTACCAGACTTTTAGAAGACATCTGAAGGCAGCCCTGTTTAGAGAAGCTTTTAATGTTTAATAGAATATTGCATTTTAATATTCTGTTGGAAAACTCCCAGAGTGGCTGGGGAAACCCAGCAAGATGGGCGGGGTATAAATAAATTATTATCATCATCATCATCATCATCATCATCATTATTATCCAGCAGGGCTCTGCTGATCTTGTGGTGCATGGACCCAAAGCAGTGCCCTGACCCCAAAGTCCCACAGTGACTCAGACTCCTGGCCAGAGTCCTGCCCCCCTAAGTGTTTTCCAGTTATCAAGGAGGGTGTGTAACCCAGAGTGGGGTGGGCTGTCTGGGTGTCAAGGCGCAAAAGGCTTCCGTCTGATCCCAGATATTGTTGGAGCGAGTTGTTCACTAGGAGTTCCGATTGCCTTGTGGTCTCCTCCGTGAGATGAGAAGAAGACGTACGCTCCCCACAGACACACTCAGTAAACGCCCCATGTAGAAAATGAGTATACAGGTGAAACTCGAATATCGTGGAAAAGTCCATTTATGTAAGCAATTGTTTTCATTAGCTGCTGGAGTTTAATATATGAGATAGACTCATGACATGCAAAGCGAGATATGTCAAGCCTTTGCTTGTTATAATTGTGATGATTATGGCGTGCAGCTGATGAAAACCCCAAAGTTGAAATTGTTAATTTGGGGTTCTCATCAGCTGTACGCCATAATCATCACAATTATAACAAATAAAGGCTTGACATATCTCGCTTTGCATGTCATGAGTCTATCTCATATATTAGTTTCACCTTTTAAGTTGAATTACTGAAAGAAACGAACCTTTCCACGATATTCTAATTTTTCGAATTTCACCTGTATTAGAGAGAATCCAAGTCTTCGAGGGTTTTACACATAGAAAGATACGGAGGAGCGCTCCGTAACATCAGCCCCTGCCTGTAGCTTTAAAAGGTGTAACTCACGCACAGGTTCATTGTTTCAGTGAGAGCCATGGGCCTCATAGAATCATAGAGTTGGAAGAGACCACAAGGGCCATCCAGTCCAACCCCCTGCCAAGCAGGAAACACCATCAAAGCATTCCTGACAGATGGCTGTCAAGCCTCTGCTTAAAGACCTCCAAAGAAGGAGACTCCACCACACTCCTTGGCAGCAAATTCCACTGTCGAACAGCTCTTACTGTCAGGAAGTTCTTCCTAATGTTTAGGTGGAATCTTCTTTCTTGTAGTTTGAATCCATTGCCCCGTGTCCGCTTCTCTGGAGCAGCAGAAAACAACCTTTCACCCTCCTCTATATGACATCCTTTTATATATTAGAACATGGCAATCATATCACCCCTTAACCTTAGTTTCAAGGTACACCTGGGGGTATTTTTTGTCAACAGTTTTTGTACATAATGTCTCCACGCTCAAGAAACTTCGCCATCCATATCCCACAAACATACATGCCTGAGAGGTGTGGCGCATTTTTCTGGATTCCTTGTTCAAAATATCGCAGCAGCAAAACTGTGGGGTTTTTTTTGGGGGGGGGGATTTATCACAAGAGTAAAATCTGATCCATGTATTCTTGGGCAAAACTGGCAATGTGAGTTGATGCGCACACAGCTGCTTGGAAAAAGGAGGACTAGCAGTCCCCAAGGTCCACTTTGGATCCTCCACGTGCTTCTTCTGCAAAGAAATAAGGTCATTTGCTGCGCACACCCAAAGGCTGATTATAACTCTCTTGGATGAAGGGAACCCACTGCAACATAAACATATATTTCCTTTGTTTCTGCTGTAAACACAGGAGGATTTGAAGGCACCGTGGAGACAGACAACCACGACGTTTTCTATATCATCGTTTAAAAGCAGCACAGAAAACAAACAGTTTTCCTCTATGGGATGTTTGGTGTCACCCAAACTGGAAATGGTCCGTACATCTTTGCTGAACGTCTGAGGCTTGGAAAGATCTGGCACTCAGGAAGGCAGGCAGAGGAGGAAGGGCCTCTTCTGACTTTTCTAGACACACTAAGGAAACCTTGAAACTGTCCAATCCAAATTTCTAAGACAGATTTTCCCACTACCATCGTGTGTCCCAAATGCTGCATTACGACTGGAGGCAAGAAACCATCAGGAAACCAAAGTTTTGGTTTTCGCAAGGAAACATAAATTACACAACTGGAGCATGGACAACCACCCAATTGAGCAGGTCAAAGCCTTTAAATACCTGGGCATAGTCTTCCAGTCATCGGGGTCATAGGAGGTACACCAAAAATGGGTTAAAGAAAAAGCAGCCCAAAGCGCAAAGATGCTATCCCGTTTTTTTTCACACGAAGGGCCGCAAATTCATCCCAGCAGCCCTAGAAGTTTTTCGAGCCAAGCTGCTTGCATAGATACTCTACGGGGCCCAAATCTGGACGGGCAATTATTGTAGCATCCTAAGGAAGGAACGGATTCAGTGCCAGCGCTGCTATCTAACAGGGTGAAACAACTGACTTCGGGCAGCACTTTGCGACAGCAGAGAGGAGAATAGTTGAAGGCGGGGATGGGGGTGTTGGAGATTCATTCCCCGTGTCTGCAGTCATGGGATTATTGTCTGTCACATGACTGTGTGTGTTTTGAATCCACAAAGTGGGAAGTGACTGAGACAGGATGTTTGTGTTACTGTGTTCCCTGAAGTGGGACTATTGTCCTTTGTTCTTTCTCTTTGCTGTCTGATGCTAGAGAGAGAGGGAGCCATGTTGCAGTGCTCCGTGTGTGTTTATATGTAAATAAAGTAGATTAGCCAAAATGCTGAGTTGCTGAGTTCTGTTACGCAACTGCGCAAACTCTGCGGATCCGTAAGCGTGCTGATGTTTCTTGGCATCAGTCGCTGTGATGTTCGGGCTGAAGAAAGCTTTTGAAGCTCCCAAACGATCGCCCAGGAGGGACGGAACATGCCAGTCGGGCATTTGTCTCTGCCAGGGTCCTACTCATGTGTAGGAAATCTTAACTGGGGGGGGGGGTTGAATGCTGCATGCAGTGCTTTCCCCCTCCCCCTAGAAAAATAGGTCCCGGTACTCACAAAAAAGAGCTGCCGGTACTCACCATGAAGTTGTTACAGCAGGTGCCACTCTTTTTAAACAACAACAAAAAGCACGGCTGGTACTGAGTAGTCCTGAGTGCCCCCTTAAAAAGAGAGCACTGATTGCATGGAATGCGTGTAAAAACCGAAGCCGGTTGCATAAAATGTTCCCATTCAGGAGCACAAGCTAGACCTGCTGCACATGGTCTCTTCCACATAACGACAAGAGTGGAATAACCCTGTCTGTCCTTGTCAGGGACTGGGCAGAGGAGGAATGGTGGAAACTGCCTCCCCATCCTGACCCTTCCAGGGAGGAGGAAGAGGAAGATAGTATATAGATTTACAACAGGGGTTTGAGGGAGGTTGCAGCTCAGAGGCGGATGAGGGGGAAAGTTGGAAAATAATGGGGGTGGAGGGAGAGGAAGCCCTGGGGGGGCGACAGCTGATGAACACAGTGTCTTTAGAAAACAGTCCCTATTAAATAGTGGGTGGACATAGCAGACGACACAGTGATTCTCCAAGCAGCTCTGTTTATTCTCAGGCTGGAACAGGACTGAACTGAAGGGCTCAGCAGCCTGCTTATATAGAACTCAGCTACAAGCAACAGTAACAACTTTCTGTAGTTACCCAATCCCTGAACGTCACTTTCAATCCCTCATTTGCATGTGCGGACCTGAGTGAAAACTGCAAGCAGAATGAACTATATACACACGCCCCTAGTGGCCTAGGATGAGAACTTCAATACATAACAGTCCCGACCCTTCATCTCCCAGAACCCAGTGAGCCTTGAAAGTAGGAGAGTAAAGAGCGCAAAGACAGAGGGGATGTACCAGCACCCGTAGAAGTAATGAATGAGGAAGTGGGAGAGACAGGGGGTGGGGTGGAGATTATCTCGGGACAACGCCTTTATCTAAGAGGCTGGATTCTATAGCCTCTCTCTGTAAATACTGAACAAAAAGCAGACAGTAAGAAACGTTACTGTGATGGCCTGGGAGTCAGACTCTGATGCTGAACCTGAGGGATCCCAGCCTGCACAGGATTCCCCGCCTCCAGAACCAGCTGAGCCGGGGCCAGGGCTTGAGCCTGAAGGATCCCCACCTGTGCTGGATCCCCAGGTGCAGGCATCAGCAGAGTCTGCTCTGGCGCCTGATGGGAGGGAGGACCCATTGCCTGCAGGTGCTCCACTCCCAGCCTCTTCAGAAGAAGCGGAGGCATCCCCTGGGTCCAGTAACCCACCAGCCTCTCCTGAGCTACAGAGGCTCAGGGCAGAGAGGCGAAGGGAGTTAAGTGTCTGCAGGAGGAGTGCTCGCCTCCAGGCCCGGAGGAGAGGCGAGTCTCCGGAGGATCGGGACCGCCCTAAGCATAGGGCCAGATAAAAGCCAGCCAGACCCAGCCCAAGTTGCGTGAGCAACTTTGTTGCAAGCGTGTGCTCAACCTGCAACCTCGTGCCTTGGACTTTGACCTGCTCCCTGCCTTGCTCCCCGCCGGACTGACCCCCTTTGGACTCCCTGACCTAGGACTGGACTTGGACATCGTTTCACGGACATACCCCTGGGGCCAGCACAGTTACCTTGTCTTTGTACATTCCTGGGCAGCCGTCTGTGAGAGTCACTGGCAGCAGCCCGACAGTCCTCTTGCACTTGGCCACCCCTACCCTTGTGAGAATACACACAGCCTGATTCTCACAGAGGAAATGAGAGCCTATGTCTGGGCAAGTGCCTCTTTCAGAATCCAGGTGGAAGCTGATAAGACGGAATGCTTTTTCTAGACAGAACGATCCGAAGTAGAAAATGGAAGCCCTAAGGAAAAGCCTGCCTTTCTCACTGACAGGTGTGCAGGTTGGGGTTTGTTTGTTTGTTTGTTGTGCGTGCAAAGGAACACCCACACCCACACCTGGCAATCTGAAGAGAGGTGGGGAGAGAGAACTAACAGGATCTCCCCTCGGATTTTCCTTTCCCATTTCTCGTTATTATAAGAAACGAGTCTTCTGATTCAGCCTAGGAAAATCCAGTTTGCCTCTATTGGCTGCAAACCTAATCCAATCACTTATTCATGTGAGTGATGAATAAACGCCCAAAGCCCAAAATAGACATCAGTATTTATAAGGGGAGCTTGCTGAGCCAGGAGCCTGGAGGAAATGAATAGCCGCCACCCAGTTTGCATCAAACCTTGCTGTCCTGCAGTTTCTTGTAAAGTTTATGCAAGGGCTTCTGCGTGCCATACCTCACTACCATGGATGCCCTCCAAGACTGGCATGGAGGGCTTTCTGAAGCATTTAGCACTGGCTCGTGGTGCACAGGGTACAGAACGATTCCTCTCCAGAGGAGACTTGTGGGGGTGGGAGGTGATACTCTACTGGAGGGGACAGAGGCAGATAGTCAATGAGACTTCAATGATGCAAAACCAGCTCTGTGGCGCCTCAAACTAGCTGCCTAATCTAGAAACCTGCCGCAGGAACAAATAGGCCGAGCCCCAGGTACCGGCTGCTTAAATGGCCAAGGGGCAGATCTGAGGGAAGCCTACATGGTCCGTCGGCTCCGCCCCCTGGCACAGCCCAAGACAAGTCCCAGCCTGCAGCCCCATTCACCAAAGCAGGGTTCAGGCTAGGATCTGGTTCCTGATAGACGGCGGGGGCTTATGCCCCCTCTGCCTATCAGGAAGGGCACTGCAGTCTAAATTCCCTTGGGTGATGCCTCAGTTCCGACCAGTTGGTGTGTTTTGTGTCTCCGTTTACCAAGGCTGTTGCATTCTACGTTGGAGCCTTAGGATTCACTGCATTGTTTTATTATACACAAATAATCTGGCATTTCATCTATTTGATTTTGACCTATAATTTGGGGGTGGGGGAGCAGGTTGTTGTAGTCTTCTAGGTAAAGGTAAAGGGACCCCTGACCATTAGGTCCAGTCATGTCCGACTCTGAGGTTGCAGTGCTCATCTCGGGTTACTGGCCGAGGGAGCCGGTGTACAGCTTCCGGGTCATGTGGCCAGCATGACTAAGCCGCTTCTGGCGAACCAGAGCAGCGCACGGAAACGCCGTTTACCTTCCCGCCGGAGCGGTACCTATTTATCTACTTGCACTTTGATGTGCTTTCAAACTGCTAGGTTGGGCAGGAGCTGGGACCAAGCAACGGGAGCTCACCCCATCGCAGGGATTCGAACCGCCGACCTTCTGATCAGCAAGCCCTAGGCTCTGTGGTTTAACCCACAGCGCCACCTGCGTCCCTCTTCTAGAGGCCTGTGCTATTTTCTAGAAAAAGAGATGCCAGAACTCACCATGAATCCTTCTTCTCTTATCATGGCAAAGAATTGGGGGAGGGGGGATTCCTAGAGCTTTTGGAGAAGCAACTCGATGGCCGCAGCTGAGATTGTGTTCTACAAGGGTGGCTCAAGCAGGAATACTGCATGCGGTGAGAGCAAAACCGACGAGCGACAAATTAGCTTTAATCACAGAGTGCGATTTTTTTTCACGGTCTCCATGGTGAATGTGCCTTTGTTGCCTAGCTTCATACCTGTGCAAAAACACTTTCAGTCAGCAGGGTCACACCTTTTGTTCCCCCCCCCTCTACTTTGCTCTTAGCAGATGCACATTTCCACTTAAATGACAGGGGTGCTTATATGCAAGGAAAAGTATGTGGTTGTGGCTGAGGACTATTTGAATGGGGGCGGCGATTTGCATTGCATATTCTAGACACGCCCCCTCCTTTTCCCATGCCAGTGCTGTCAAGTATCCTGTTTCCCCCAGGATTCTCCCTTATTTCAAGCAGTTTCCCGCTGCTCTCCCTTATTTTTTATTTCCCTTAAATTTCCCGTTTTTAATGGAAGCAGCTCCTCCCCTGCTGGCCAGGGACTGGGTGGGAAGACCTCGCCTACTTGGAGAGAAAAGCCTCAGCCCTCAAAGCAAGTGGGAGCCGTTTCCCGTGCTTACAGGGGGGTGTATTCCTCCCCCTGCATCAGCCCCTATCCGTTGCCGCCGAGCCCCTCAGCCGGCCAATAGGGTTAGCTGGCGGGCGGAGCCTGGCTGCCTTTGAGCAGCTGCTGCTTCCTGTCCTGTTTTGATGGGATCAGACAAGAAGACGATGGGGCTCCATCGCGCGGAGCACATGGCTGCCCTCCTCTTTGCTCCGCTCCGAGCCCGAGCCCGCTTGGAGTTTACATTGCTGCTCCGCCCACTTTTGCTTCTGGCTCCGCCCACCACTGACATGTGACTGTCCCCGGGATAGGTGAGACTGCTGATCCCTTATTTTCAAATCCAAAACTTGACAGCTATGAAACTAACTCAGCAGGCAAGCCTATTAAAGAAATGCGAATCGTATGAGCTTTCAAGAGCTATTTGACAGTGGAACAGACTCCCACAAGAGGTGATGGACTCCCCTTCCCTGGAAGTGTTTCAGCAGAGGTTGGATTGCCATCTGTCATAAGACTCTTGAGCTGAGATTCCTGCATTGCAGGGGGTTGGACTAGAGGACCCTCAGGGTCCCTTCCAACTCTACGATTCTAGGATTCTATGAGGGTGATAGCTGTAAAGGTAAAGGGACCCCTGGCCATTAGGTCCAGTCGTGTCCGACTCTGGGATTGCGGCGCTCATCTCGCCATACTGGCCGAGGGAGCTGGTGTACAGCTTCCGGGTCAAGTAGCCAGCATGACTAAGCCGCTTCTGGTGAACCAGAGCAGCGCACGGAAACGCCGTTTACCTTCCCGCTGGAGTGGTACCTATTTATCTACTTGACGTGCTTTCGAACTGCTAGGTGGGCAGGAGCTGGGACTGAGCAACGGGAGCTCACCCCGTCGTGGGGATTCGAACCGCCGACCTTCTGATCAGCAAGCCCTAGCCTCTGTGGTACACCCAGCCAGTTACTCTAACACCATCAGTTCCGATTAGCAGGCGATGGGGCTGTCAGTGGGCCTCTTTCCTCTCCGCCCCAGAAGGCAGGGGTTGTATTTCCCTGTGCAGAAGGAATGGGGAAGAAGAGGAGCTCATGGGCAGCCAGGATTCTAGCTGTAACAGTTGGACTGGGAGAATGCGGACCCGTTACATGAGAGTGACTTTTCTGGCTCCATACCAAGGAGAGAGAAATGTGAATCACTGCATGACTCATCGCTGAGGCTGTCCTGTTCCCCTGCCTGACTTTCAGTTTAGGTTTGAGCTGAAGAGGAGTTGAGAGGGCCTGAAACAAGGCACTGCCATTCCCTTTAATTGCATTTCCCCCCTCTCCCGCTTTGATCCATGATGTCATATGATGATTATGGGATCTCCGTGCACGCGCACCCCCCCCTTAATGGTAGCTCCACATCTGTCGGTATGCCAGTGTCACGCTGATACACTGTTATACTGTTTGGGGAAACAGTATTCCTTGCGAAAGGAAGGGGAGGAACAAGCTTACAATTATAGCTGTTTATCAGGGCGTGGCCCGCTCAGCAGCACAAGCACACGGCCAGCTTGCAGCAGGTGAAACCGCAACGGCAAGAGCTGTTTACATAGCCTCGCACAATGACAGCTCTCGCTCTGCAGTCTCCTAAATACGGAGGAAGCCCCAAGCATTCTCTCCTAGCATTTACAGGTGGGTAGCCGTGTTGGTCTGCCATAGTCAAAACAAAATCAAAAATTCTTTCCAGTAGCACCTTAGAGACCAACTGAGTTTGTTCTTGGTATGAGCTTTCGTGTGCATGCACACTTCTTCAGATACACTGAAACAGAAGTCACCAGATCCTTAAATATAGTGAGGGAGTGGGGAGGGGTATTGCTCAGAAGGGTGGTGGGAATGGGTGATCAGCTGATAGGTATGGAAAACCTGTTGACGACTCTTAACGGCTGTAATTAGTCTTGCAGGGAAAGGCAAGGGGTGAGATGGCTAAAGATAGCTTTGTTATGTATAATGAGATAAGAATCCAATGTCTTTGTTCAGACCAGGTTTCTCCATGGTTTTAAGTTTGGTGATTAGTTGCAATTCAGCCACTTCTCTTTCCAGTCTATTTCTGAAATTCCTTTGTATTAAGACAGCTACTTTGAGATCTTTTATAGAATGTCCTGGGAGATTGAAGTGTTCTCCTACTGGTTTCTCTGTCTTGTGATTCCTGATATCAGATTTATGTCCATTTATCCTTTGGCGTAGGGTTTGGCCTGTTTGTCCAATATAGAGAGCTGAAGGGCACTGTTGGCATTTGATTGCATACACAATGTTGGAAGATGAGCAATTAAATAGTCCTGAGATGGTATGTTTGATGTTGTTGGGACCAGTAATGGTGTTGTCCGGGTTTATGTGGCAGCAAAGTTGGCATCTGGGTTTATTGCAGGCTCTGGTACCAGTGTCCATGTTGAGTCCTGTTGTAGTATTATTGTGGGTGAGGAGCTGTTTGAGATTGGGTGGCTGTCTGTAGGCGATGTAGGGTCTTCCTCCCAGAGCTTGAGAAAGAGAACTGTCATTGTTAGGAACAACCCAGACATTATAATTAAAGAGGCGGACAAGGGTGGAGCTGTCGTCATCATGAACAAAACTGATTACATCCAGGAGGCTCACAGACAACTTTCCAATACCACCTTTTACATAAAATTGGACTCAGACCCCACAGAAGAATACAAAAAAGAACTGAACAAGATTGTTAAGGAGCTACCCCCACACATCCAAGAACAGATCCTCAGGAACACACCAGCAGAACCTCGACCAGGAACTTTCTATCTTCTACCCAAAATACACAAACCAGGAAATCCAGGACGCCCCATCATCTCAGGTATTGGCACCATTACAGTGGGGGTTTCCGGTTATATGGACTCTGTTCTGAAACCATATGCCATCAGTGCTCCCAGCTACGTACGTGACACCACAGATTTTCTGAGAAAAATACAATCTTTGAATAACCTTCCTAACAATACTATTCTAGTCACTATGGATGTGGAATCTCTGTATACCAACATCCCACACAACGATGGTTTACAAGCTATAAGGAACACCATTTCAGATAAAACCACAGCGGACTTTGCTACCAAACTCTGTCATTTTGTCCTTACCCACAACAACTTCAAATTTGGTGAGGATCTGTTCCTTCAGATCAGCGGCACAGCAATGGGCACCCGCATGGCCCCACAGTATGCCAACATCTTCATGGCAGATTTAGAACAACGTTTCCTAAACTCCTACCCACTCAAACCTCTCTTGTACCTGCGTTACATTGACGATATTTTTATTATCTGGACACATGGCCAACAGACCCTGGACACCTTCCACCAGACATTCAATGACTTTCACCCCACCATCAACCTAACAATGAACCAATCTATGCAAGAAATACACTTTTTGGACACTACTATAAAAATACAGGATGGACACATAGACACCACCTTATACCGTAAACCAACTGACCGACAAACATATCTACATGCTTCTAGCTACCATCCCAAACATACCAAACAATCCATTGTATATAGCCAGGCCCTACGTTACAGCCGCATCTGTTCCAACTCTACAGACAGAGACTCTCACCTAAGAGATCTACAGCAAACCTTTTTAGAACTAAAATATCCACCTGATGAAGTTAAACAACAGATCAACAGAGCCAGACTGATACCCAGAGAGAACTTGCTGCAAGACAGACCCAAAAAAGAAAATAACAGAACACCACTAGTAATCACATACAACTCCCAAATTAAAACAGTACAACGCATCATCAGAGATCTACAACCTCTCCTAGACAATGACAGTTCTCTTTCTCAAGCTCTGGGAGGAAGACCCTACATCGCCTACAGACAGCCACCCAATCTCAAACAGCTCCTCACCCACAATAATACTACAACAGGACTCAACATGGACACTGGTACCAGAGCCTGCAATAAACCCAGATGCCAACTTTGCTGCCACATAAACCCGGACAACACCATTACTGGTCCCAACAACATCAAACATACCATCTCAGGACTATTTAATTGCTCATCTTCCAACATTGTGTATGCAATCAAATGCCAACAGTGCCCTTCAGCTCTCTATATTGGACAAACAGGCCAAACCCTACGCCAAAGGATAAATGGACATAAATCTGATATCAGGAATCACAAGACAGAGAAACCAGTAGGAGAACACTTCAATCTCCCAGGACATTCTATAAAAGATCTCAAAGTAGCTGTCTTAATACAAAGAAATTTCAGAAATAGACTGGAAAGAGAAGTGGCTGAATTGCAACTAATCACCAAACTTAAAACCACGGAGAAACCTGGTCTGAACAAAGACATTGGATTCTTATCTCATTATACATAACAAAGCTATCTTTAGCCATCTCACCCCTTGCCTTTCCCTGCAAGACTAATTACAGCCGTTAAGAGTCGTCAACAGGTTTTCCATACCTATCAGCTGATCACCCATTCCCACCACCCTTCTGAGCAATACCCCTCCCCACTCCCTCACTATATTTAAGGATCTGGTGACTTCTGTTTCAGTGTATCTGAAGAAGTGTGCATGCACACGAAAGCTCATACCAAGAACAAACTCAGTTGGTCTCTAAGGTGCTACTGGAAAGAATTTTTGATTTTGTTTCTCCTAGCATTACTCGTCTTGTTCCAAGAGAGCGGCCAACAAGGCGCTGCGTGCCACCTAATCAATGGAAACAGAAACATGGGCCCCTGAAGACGATGTCATTATGAACGGTTCCTGCTAGGAGCCTTTAGGAATACAGCTGCTCAACCGTGCTGAAAAGGAGGAAACAGTTGGGAGGGTGGGGGCATCCTTTTACATCTTCTCGTAATGTGGGGAACCGGGTTCGTGTCTCCGCTCCTCCACATGAAGCTGCTGGGTGGACCTTGGGCTAGTCACACTTCTCTGAAGTCTCTCAGCCCCACTCACCTCACAGAGTGTTTGTTGTGGGGGAGGAAGGGAAAGGAGAATGTTAGCCGCTTTGAGACTCCTTCGGGTAGTGATAAAGCGGGATATCAAATCCAAACTCCTCCTCTTCTTCTTCTTCTTCTTCTTCTTCTTCTTCTTCTTCTTCTTCTTCTTCCTTTAGCCCCCCAACCACATTTCAGACCCGTTCACTGGTTCTGTACGCACTCTTCGATCACTGTTATGTAAAGGTCCAGTCGCGGACGACTCTGGGGTTGCAGCGCTCATCTCGCGTTACTGGCCGAGGGAGCCGGCGTACAGCTTCCGGGTCATGTGGCCAGCATGACTAAGCCGCTTCTGGCGAACCAGAGCAGCGCACGGAAACGCCGTTTACCTTCCCGCTGGAGCGGTACCTATTTATCTACTTGCACTTTGATGTGCTTTCGAACTGCTAGGTGGGCAGGAGCAGGGACCGAGCAACAGGAGCTCACCCCGTCGCGGGGATTCGAACCGCCGACCTTCCGATCAGCAAGCCCTAGGCTCTGTGGTTTAACCCAGAGTGCCACCCGCGTCCCGCGTCACTGTTATCAACCATCAAATAGGAAATAGATCTAAGTACTAGGAATGCAGGCTCCAAAGTAGATGGGCAGCCAGTACAGATATTTAAACTTTGATGTTGTCACATGCGGCCAGCAATCTGACTGCCACATTCTGCATCAGGTGGAGCTTCTGGACCAGGCCCAAGGGCAGCCCAGCCAAGAACTTGATGCAGTAATCCAGCCTCAAGATACTTGGTAACAGATACCAAGTTATGTTAGATTTCCATATTCCTGTGGGAGAACTCAAGGAGCGCTCTCCTCACGTTACGTTAGCGGCAGCCAGGCGAATGATAGCCCAGCGCTGGAGGGAAGCCGGAGACTTAAGCGCTGCTAAAAGATGTGCCAAAGTTATACTAGCTATGGGGGAAAACTCGGGCACCATTTACAGGTATTAAGAGGAAGCTGAAATGGACTCTTTTGTGTGGTTTGATATGAAGTCATCCCTTTGGTTAACAATGAAAACAGTGGGACAAATGTAACCAGGGCCGGCGCGTCCATTAAGGCGAACTAGGCAATTGCCTAGGGCGCCAAAATGGAGGGGGCTGGCCAGGCTTGGGCGGGGGGGGGGGACGGGCTAGCAGCAGCTTCTCCGCTGTAGCGGAGAGGTGCTGCTTGCCCCCTACACCCCCCGGCTCCTGCTAAAGCAGGCTTTGGCGGGGGGCGGGGCGGGCAAGCAGCAGCTTCTCCGCTACAGCGGAGAAACTGCTGCTTGCCTCTCCACCCCCCCCACCTCCCGCTAAAGCAGGCTTTGGCGGGGGGGCGGGGGTGCCAGAAGGTGGTCTGCCTAGGGCGCAAGAAACCCTAGCACCGGTCCTGAATGTAACAGCACGATATGCCTTTATCTGAGACTTGTGAAAATGGAAATAATTGGAAATCTCAGACTCCGGAACTCCCATAAGATGTCAAGGATGCTCTGTTGGGAAAGTGAACTTTCTCCCCCTTGTATAGCCTTGTGAACAAAACAGAAACATTGCCCATCTGGCTGAAGTGTTGGTTATTTGCTGCCTCCCAATTATTTACTTTGCATTTGATTACTTGCATATTCAAAACTCTTAAGGGCACCCTTAGAGTCGTATTCAATTCAATTTATATTGATTGATTGACTTCTTTCTTTTGCATGTTAAGAGATGTGATATGAGTGTGTGTGTATACAGTGTGTGTGTGTGTGTGTGTGTGTGTGTGTGTATGAGAATTCAAAAGCAATAATCAATTCTTGAGCTCAAAGGAATGCAAAGGTACCCCCCTTCTTCCCCCCTAAAAATGAGAGAGAGAGAGAGAGAGAGAGAGAGAGAGAGAGAGAGAGAGAGAGAGAGAAGCTTTCCATCCCAAATACTGCATGGCAGCACTGCTTTTCCAACTGGGAAGAGATTCAAAAGCAATCTGTGATATGACATGGAGGTGGGGACTCAGCTGTTCAAAGGGGAAAAAAAGGATTTTTTTAAATTGATGAATAGCTTCAGTGTACCCTAGCATTAGCTCTTTCGTTAAATGCCATAGCTGGTACATAAATGGTGTGTAATATGCATAAGCCCGGTACACGGTGTTTGTGCGCCAAGGTGGCAACAGATTACCGGTCTGCATGTGTTGCACATACAAATTGCTTAATGCATGGGTTGGGCTTCCTGGACCCCTGCAGGGGCTACGGCTTCTTACACCCCCCACATCTTACTGAAACCATCCCAAAGGGGCATTCAGCTCATGACTAAACAGTCCCCTTTCATTAGAACCAAAGTGCCCCCCTCTCTCTAAAACAAACAAACAAAACAGACCCAGCCTACTGGATCCATTTGCTTTTTATAGAATAATCGAATTGTAGAGTTGGAAAGGGTCAACTCCCTGCAATGCAGGAATCTTTTTGTTTCTCAAACTTTCTGTACTCTGATGTCGGGCAGCTGCCAGAGACAAGGGACATTTCTCTACCATCCGCTTTTTATTCAGTATTTACAGAGACGGCCTCTTGGATAATGGCGTTGTCCCGAGTGAATCTCCACCCCACCTCCCCGTCTCTCCCACTTCCTCTTTCGTCATTTTCATCACATCCTCTACGGGTGCTGCTACATCCCCTCTGTCTTTGAGCTCTTTGCTCTCCTACTTTCAAGGTTCGCCAGGTTCTGGGAGATGGAGGGTCTAGGATGCTTTCTAAAGACACTGAGTCTGTCAGGTGTCGCCTCCCTGATATTTTATTAAGTAGTGGGTGGAAATAGCAGACGACACAGTGATTCTCCAAGCAGCTCTCTTTATTCTCAGGCTGGAACAGAACTGAACTGAAGGGCTCAGCCAGCCTGCTTATATAGTACTCAGTAACATGCAACAGTAACAACTCTCTCTAGCTACCCAATCCGTGAACGGCACTCTCAATCCTTCATTTGCATGTGGACCTGAGTGAGAACTGCAGTCACGGTGGGCAGAGTGAAACTATATACACAACACCCCTAGTGGCCTTGGGTGAGAACTTCAATACATAACATATTTCCTCTTCTTCCTCCTCCTCTCCAATTATTTCCCAAATTTCCCCCTTAGATGCCTCAAACCCCCGTTCTAATTCTGAACTGTCTTCCTCTTCTCTGGAAGGATCAGGATGGGGAGGTGGTCTCCAGCACTCCTCCTCTGCCCTGTCCCTGACACCTGCCCATTCTTCTAAACTTGTCCCACCTTCTGGGTCCCTCAAAGCAGCCACACCCATGCATTCCACATTGCAGCATGCAGTAATCCTCCCACTCAGTTGTGACTCCTCAGATGCTGAAGAATCAAGATGCATGTTGTTGTTGTTCAGTTGTTCAGTTGTGTCTGACTCTTTGTGACCCCATGGACCAGAGCACGCCAGGCACACCTATCTTTCACTGCCTCCCGCAGTTTGGCCAAACTCATGTTAGTAGCTTCGAGAACACTGTCCAATTGCTTTTCTCCCAAGAAGCATCTCATCCTCTGTCAAGAAAGTGTCTCTCACTGCCTCCATTTCTTCCCCTTCTAAGATGCATGTGTGAACTAGCAATTAAGCTTTTCTTCTCGTCCCGACTACAACAGTCCTTTGCTTTGGTAACAGATGACTCTAAAATGTCCTCATAGTGCCTTCCCTTTCTGTTTATGCCTAAATTTACTTCTGCAGACTAACCAGGTAGCCAGCAGAGCTTTCCCCTAAATCCCTGCCCAGAAAGTTTCAGAAACACCCCGGAACAGAAGCCGTAAAGATTAGGGTTGCGAGTTTAAAACCAATAAACAAAGCCCCTTGCAGCACAACAAAGGCCTGCAATGATGGGCGATGGGCGATATATTCATCCAGGAGGAATGAAAATAATTTGGTATAATTAAATGCCATACACAACTCAAGTCTTGAAACCTATCATTCTGCGTGTCGGAGAAAAAAGGAGAGGCCTTTTTTAAAACCCAGGACTGTTTGGAAACAGGTTCAGGGTCCCACTCCAACTTTCCCTCCCTTATAAAAGGTATAATTTTAAATGTTTCCACAAACCAAAGTAGATTGTATGGGGTACAGGAGTTGTTTTGTTCTAAAGTTTCCGTTTGCATCCCCACCCTGCCATGTTGAAAAGGTAAGCATGATGCGGCAAGGCAGTCCATGAATTGCATACAGTGGGTACATTTTGGATACATTTTGTAGCTAGAGGTAGAGGAAGGAACAGGACCTACAAGCCGCACCATTTTCTATATACTTATCATCTATTAGATGCTATATAGACAAAGAGAGGCAATATTACAGAGTCCTTGACTTTGTTGTTGTTGTTGTTTGTTGTCGTTTAGTCGTGTCCGACTCTTCGTGAACCATAGCTGTCAAGTTTCGGATTTGAAAATAAGGGATCAGCAGTCTCACCTATCCCGGGGACAGTCACATGTCAGTGGTGGGCGGAGCCAGAAGCAAAAGTGGGCGGAGCAGCAATGTAAACTCCAAGCGGGCTCGGGCTCGGAGCGGAGCAAAGAGGAGGGCAGCCATGTGCTCCGCGCAATGGAGCCCCATCGTCTTCTTGTCTGATCCCATCAAAACAGGACAGGAAGCAGCAGCTGCTCAAAGGCAGCCAGGCTCCGCCCGCCAGCTAACCCTATTGGCCGGCTGAGGGGCTCGGCGGCAACGGATAGGGGCTGATGCAGGGGGAGGAATACACCCCCCTGTAAGCACGGGAAACGGCTCCCACTTGCTTTGAGGGCTGAGGCTTTTCTCTCCAAGTAGGCGAGGTCTTCCCACCCAGTCCCTGGCCAGCAGGGGAGGAGCTGCTTCCATTAAAAACGGGAAATTTAAGGGAAATAAAAAATAAGGGAGAGCAGCGGGAAACTGCTTGAAATAAGGGAGAATCCCGGGGAAACGGGATACTTGACAGCACTGCCATGGACCAGAGCACGCCAGGCACCCCATCCTCCACTGCCTCCCGCAGTTTGGCCAAACTCATGTTAGTCGCTTCGAGAACACTGTCCAACCATCTCATCCTCTGTCGTCCCCTTCTCCTTGTGCCCTCCATCTTTCCCAACATCAGGGTCTTTTCCAGGGAGTCTTCTCTTCTCATGAGGTGGCCAAAGTACTGGAGCCTCAACTTCAGGATCTGTCCTTCCAGTGAGCACTCAGGGCTGATTTCTTTAAGGATGGATAAGTTTGATCTTTTTGCAGTCCATGGGACTCTCAAGAGTCTCCTCCAGCACCATAATTCAAAAGCATCAATACTTTACAGTCTCCAAATTGCCTCTGGGTGCTCTTTAACTACCGGAATATTTACACACGATCTGGTACCTGTATTGAACACTTAAATATTTGATATTTGAAAGTATTCGATCACAGTCGCGCAATGGAACTTATCATTTGCTGGTATCTGAAGGGTCTGCTTTTATTTATAAATATATTGGCATGCCACAATTAAAAAAATAACGACGCCCGAAGTAGTTTACAGCGATCGCAGAGGGGGTGCCAACAACAACAAAACACACAACACACACACACACACACACACACAAATTGAAACAGTTCACAAGCTGCCTACTGCATAAAATGTTTCTGCATAAGCCTGGTGGCAAATAAGTTTTCATTAAACGTTTGAGAGTTAGTACAGAAGGCACCTGTTGGATCTCTGCTGGAAGAGTGCACTCTGGCACTTTTAAAGCAAATTGATTTCAACAGGAAATAATTATGCATGTGCTTAATTCCCCATTAATTCTCCCATATGGGATTCAATTTGGCTGGATTGTGCCCGGTGTGTTTTACTATCCTTTTCTTAATTTTCATCGCTTTCGGAGGAGATGGAGCTACTTAGTTCTCCAACAAATGCAACTGATGTTGCTTTCTAACCAATGCACCTTGTGTGTGATCCAACAGGGCTCTTGTTATATTCTAGACCGTAAAAAACAACAACAACAAATAAATCCAGAACTGAATTGTGATTTCTTTTCCCTGCTTCTAAGCTCTATCCATGGGCTTTTGCCTGGATAGGAAAACAGAAGGAAAGGGTCCTACTCTGGAATACAGTGACAGGTAGGTAGCCGTGTTGGTTTGCCATAGTCAAAAAAAAAAAAAAAAAAATTCCTTCCAGTAGCACCTTAGAGACCAACTAAGTTTGTCCTTGGTATGAGCTTTCGTGTGCATGCACACTTCTTCAGAATAGAGTGAGGCAGGCAAAAGTATCATGGGGAGAGGGGAGACTGCGAGGGGGTGGGGAGCCACCTTGTAGCTGCAGGAGGAAAAAAGGGAATTACAGCCAGATCCACAAAGGAAAGGGGCAGATTAAATTTATTCTAATGCGTATTGATCCTACTTCACATAATTAACACCTGTGGCCCACAGATGCGGCACAAATTGGAAAGGAGCTGCAGTGTTTGTGGTGAAAATGGAACTTGTGCTGCATCAAAGTGATTTGATGCAGTGCATGTAGGCCTACAGCTGCATTTTAAAAGGTACGTCTTTCCAAGGTAAAAGGTAAAGGGACCCCTGACCATTAGGTCCAGTTGTATCCGACTCTGGGGTTGCGGCGCTCATCTCGCATTACTGGCCGAGGAGCCGGCATACAGCTTCCGGGTCATGTGGCCAGCATGACAAAGCCACTTCTGGCGAACCAGAGCAGCGCACGGAAACGCCGTTTACCTTCCCGCCGGAGCGGTACCTATTTATCTACTTGCACTTTGACGTGCTTTCGAACTGCTAGGTGGGCAGGAGCTGGGACCGAGCAACGGGAGCTCACCCCGTGGCAGGGATTCAAACTGCCAACCTTCTGATCAGTAAGCCCTAGGCTCTGTGGTTTAACCCACAGCGCCACCCGCGTCCATGCAACAAAACCCTCCTCTCTCTTTCAGCTGAAAACGCCGCAGATCTGGCCCATTGCAAAGCATGTTTTCCAACTGCTTTCCTGCCACCCATCGCTCAACTGTCACAGCATCCAGATTTCTACTTTGGATCACTTTGTTCCACGGTTCCTAGAACTGTATCTTTACAGTCCGTTTGAAGACCGCATTGACAAGCGCACTGATCGACGCTTCCTTGGTCAGCGATTAAACCTGCCAGCTTCCTCTGGGGAATCAACTTTGATTTAGGAGCCAGCTGTCCAGGCGAGTGCAGCTATTTGCTCTCTGGTGGCAACGGGGGAAATTGAATCCCGGAGTGTAAATCACAAACACTCTGAAGCAGTTGAGAGCTACACGTTATGGGGTGCACAAACTGCTCCTTCCTGAAAGCAACAAACGGCTCTCCGTCTCCTCTTTTCTCCCCCAGAAATGTCTGCTATCGCATAATGTGTGACATAGCATAGCTTCTGGTGAGCTTTCTCCACCATTTGCACCTTTGCGGAGTGGGGAAAAACTCAAAAGTGTGGTGATATATCACGTTTTGCAGTAGTAGACATTACAAGAGAGAGAGAGAGAGAAGGAAGAAGAAGAGACGCAGGGATCCTGCACTGTTTGGCAGCCACATCCACACCACGTATTTAAAGTACTCTTGGTAATGGTCATGGCCTCCCCCCACAAAAGGAACCTGGGAACTATAGTTTGTTAAGGGTCTCCTAAAAACTGTCAGCACTCTTAACAAGCTAGAATTCGCTGTGAAACCCACTTGTCTTTTCTTTCTAAGCTGGTAGGAATCTGTTGATGAGCACTCTTTGAGGAAAGTTCTTCAATCAGCTACAAATTCACCTAACATAGGGCTCAACCACACTTCCTCTTGTTCCGCTGCTTTCTCCCAGGGAAAACTGCTCTCTGGGGCTCAATTGGAGCAAATGTTTGCTCCGATTTAACACTAACGAGCAGGTTTTCCCTGGGAAAGGAGCAGAGCAAGTGGGAAACCGCTCAGATTTTAGGCAGGGGACAGGCGGAAGTGTGAACGAGCCCTGAATCTAGCCCACATTTTACCAGCTTACCATCAAGAATATGGGACCTTGCTGAAATCAAGATATATTACATCCATTGCATTCCCCGATTTACCAGGCTAATAACTGTTTATAAAAAGGATATAATAATAATAATAATAATAATAATAATAATAATAATAATAATAATTTATTTGTACCCTGCCCATCTGGCTGGGTCTCCCCAGCTTCCATCAAATATTAAAATACATTAAAATATCACAGATTAAAAACTTCCCTAAACAGGGCTGCCTTCAGGTATTTTCTGAATGTCAGGTAGTTGTTTATTCCCTTGACCTCTGATGGGAGGGCGTTCCACAGGGCGGGCGCCACTACCGAGAAGGCCCTCTGCCTTCCCTGTAGCTTTGCTTCTTGGCGCCACTACCGAGAAGGCCCTCTGCCTGGTTCCCTGTAGCTTTGCTTCTCGCAGTGAGGGAACCGACAGAAGGCCCTCGGCGCTGGATCTCAGTGTCCGGGCTGAATGATGGGGGTGGAGACGCTCCTTCAGGTATACAGGACCGAGGCCGTTTAGGGCTTTAAAGGTCAGCACCAACACTTTGAATTGTGCTCGGAAACGTACTGGGAGCCAATGCAGATTTCTCAGGACCGGTGTTATGTGGTTATAATGTTAGTCTTTCTGGCGTGACTTATTAGTAAGCTACGTTGGCTTACCAAATCGCAGTAGTTTCCCCCCTAAATGGTGACAACTTGCCCACCTCTATTCCTGTGGCACTTCTGTCTTCTCTGAATATTTTCTAAAATTATAGACAGAAGCTCTGGAGCCATGTAGAGGGGCTATGTGCTCCCATGTGACCATTTTATCTATCCTGGCCCTTCCTTGGTCATGTGACCTATTTTTGCCAGGTTGAGCATAGTTTCCAATGCGGAAAAAAGACCGAGGCAAAGTAGGAAGTCAGCAGTTCTGCCTTCTCTCCACCACACACTAATAATTCCCATCCCCTTCTCTTGGTTGATCTATCACTTCCTCACGCTTCCCCTCAACACGGTCACAGCCACCATCCCCTTCTGGGGGTGGGTTTTAGCATCGCTTGCAAGCCTAAGCTGACTCTGAGCTGACACTTTCCCCATGAACTTTAGCCGCTCCTTTGTCCTTGTCCTTGGGGTCCCCCCCCCCCACACACACTGTGCTGCATTTCCTGTGCATGTTCCTTTAAATCTCAGCTCATCGGACAGCTCTTGGATTTATTTAGTTGCTCTCTATTTTTCTTAACAAAATAGAAAATTCTTTCCAGTAGCACCTTAGAGACCAACTGAGTTTGTTCTTGGTATGAGCTTTCGTGTGCATGCACACTTCTTCAGATACACTGAAACAGAAGTCACCAGATCCTTAAATATAGTGAGGGAGTGGGGAGGGGTATTACTCAGAAGGGTGGTGGGAATGGGTGATCAGCTGATAGGTGTGGAAAACCTGTTGACGACTCTTAACGGCTGCAATTAGTCTTGCAGGGAAAGGCAAGGGGTGAGATGGCTAAAGATAGCTTTGTTATGTATAATGAGATAAGAATCCAATGTCTTTGTTCAGACCAGGTTTCTCCATGGTTTTAAGATTGGTGATTAGTTGCAATTCAGCCACTTCTCTTTCCAGTCTACTTTTCTTGCACATGTTGCGATTGTGCCTTCAACAGCTCATTTTTAAGCGCCCCCCACCTGTCTTTAACCCCCTTCCCCTCAAGTGTTTCTGCCCACAGGATTGCACTCAAGCACCCCCCCCCACAAAAACCTTGTTAAAATCTTTAACGTTCCTAAAAACCAAGGTGTGTGTCTGTCTATAGTCACTCCCACCCAAGGTTTGAGCTACTTTCACCTCATCAATCAGTTCCCCAGACCGCTGCTGAAGATTTAGGGTCTAGAACAGGCTGGGCAGCCCTGGTCTCTTCTCTCCCCTTCTGGAAGATGAAATTGACAGCAAGGCAAGCCGGGAATTTATTAGACCTTCTGTTCTTGGCAGAGTTTGACTTCCCGCAGATATCAGGGTAGCTGTGAGCCTCTCATTGCTGCTATGTCTCTCCTCTTTGGAAGTTTGGTAACCTGATCTGCAGAGTCACCATCCAAGTCTCCCCCTGGTTTGGCAGTCTGGTATCCTTTTATTTATACCGAAATGCTCTCAAATGACCTTCTGGGTTCATTTGGATTAACTGCCATGTGTATACTGTACATCCATTCTTTATGTACAATGCAGGGTTTCATGTTTAACTGATTACGGTAATTGAACTGATTCCAATGAGAAATTGGCCTGACAAGGAAAAACCATGGTTAGCCTGTTGCACCAGCACCAAAGCAAGATATCACACCAGCCTGGTGCAAACAGCATGCAAGGCTACAATTCTGCATATTTATTCAGAACTACTGGTTTGCACCAATATGCAGATTTATGCAAATCTAACCAGTTGACTAAAACTCATTTGATTAATCAATTAAAGTTTCTTGAATTGCAGGAGGTTGGTGTATATGACCCTCGGGGTCCCTTCCCACTTTCTATTTCTACGTTTCTAAGAATTGAGTCTTCAAAAGGCATTGGAGGCTGGGGCTGTCGGCAGTGAGGAAGCAGCCTCTGCCAGCTATTTCTTTGGGGGCTTGTGGAGAACTGGAGAGAACCACGCAGCTCTCACACTTGCAGTAGTTATTGTCAATATAATCAGTCCTCATCTGTATTGCTAGGAAAAATCGTTCCACATTTCTTTGGAGTTCAGTAAATACGGAAAGCACCGCGTTATTGCAATGCAATTTTACACTACTGTTTGTTCAAGAAAACTGTTTCTATCCAAGAAAAGCATAAGGCATGAAAGTAGGGAGTAGTGTCAGGCAGAGTCCCCAGGGCTTCATCACGCTAGCTCCTGCACCGTGAAATTCTCTAGATTCAAGTAGGTAGCCATGTTGGTTTGACACAGTCGAAGTAGAATGAATGAATGAATGTCCAGTATCACCTTATAGACCAACTAAGTTTGTTCGTGACATTCTCTGTTCTTCCTACTAGACATGGCTCTGGACTTTGTCATTTGGTCTGTCTCTCCGCACCCAATGCCCTATAAAGCCCTGACCTCACAGATGGTCCATCAATCTAAACATCTTGTGCACCTTGATTGCACCATGACTCTTGATCCCTTGGACTATGGACCTTCTTCCACCAGGGGTCTTCCAAACTTTTTTCAAAGAGGGCCAGATTTGATGACGTGAAGGGCCGACCTGTGGACCAGATTTGGCCCCCAAAACGGACTTTGGACATGCCTGTTCCAGTCCTCCCAGTTCTCTATTGCCACTTTGGCTCCTGACCCTACCTTGGTTTTTACTCTATACACATGGCCCCTATAACCTGTTTGCTGCTTTGGAAGTCAACTCTTGCCTGTTTTAGACCATGCACCTTGGGTTGGCGCCTTTCTGTCCCAGAGCCCAACTGCCTGGAGGAGGTGGGCACAGGAAGAAATGGGTTTGAGACATGTTTCATATGTGTCAGGGACTGGGCAGAGGAGGAATGGTGGAGAGCACCTCCCCATCCTCACCCTTCCAGGGAGGAGGAAGAGGAAGACATTATAGATTTACAACAGGGGTTTAAGGGAGGTCACAGCTTAGAGGCAGATGAGCAGAAAAGTTGGGAAATAATGGGAGAGGAGGAGAAGGAGGCAGAACCAGAGCGGCAACTGGCTGACACAGTGTCATTAGAAAGCATCCCAGACCCTCCACCTTGTGGGATGTAATCCACTGGGAGCAGTCAAGTACAACATTCCTTGTTTTGCAAGAGTGGGCATGCAAGGGAATGTTTGGTCCAGCCAGTCGAAACTTCCTGTTCCTCCTGGCCTGGAGCATCCTTCCTTGCATGTGACTAGTGGGTGGGTGTGACCTTTCCAGACCTGGTAAAAGGACAAGGCATGCTGCCACTCTCCCTCTTTTCCATCTTCCTTTCATCCTGCGAACTTCCTGGATTGAACTGCTGGCTGCCAGCCAAGCAGTCCCCCAGGTCATCTCCCTTATGGGGTAAACCTGTTAGTATATGTTTGTAACTTTAAGCCTAAATCCTGCCTTCAGGGATCACACTGTGCTCTGCCTGAAGTGAGTAAACTTTCTTTTTATTGCTTATGAATAAGACTGTGGTGTCTTTATTCTTTTAGGAGGGATTTAAAAGGGGATCTTACCAGGAACATACAATTCAATCTAAGGCAGATTGAATTGCATAATAGTAACAGGTGGCGCTGTGGGTTAAACCACAGAGTCTAGGGCTTGCTGATCAGAAGGTCGGCGGTTCGAATCCCTGCCACGGGGTGAGCTCCCATTGCTCGGTCCCAGCTCCTGCCCACCTAGCAGTTCGAAAGCACGTCAAAGTGCAAGTAGATAAATAGGGACCGCTCCAGCGGGAAGGTAAACGGTGTTTCCATGCGCTGCTCTGGTTCGCCAGAAGCAGCTTTGTCATGCTGGCCACATGACCCGGAAGCTGTCTGTGGACAAACGCCGGCTTCCTCGGCCTATAGAGTGAGATGACCGCCGCAACCCCAGAGCCGGACACGACTGCACCCGATGGTCAGGGGTCCCTTTACCTTTACCTTTATTTTAAGCTGTTCTAACAAGCCTGTAACCAGCTTTCTGCTGTGCGTGAGAAGGGGAATGTATACGCTTCTAAGTAAAGGAACTTGCTAACGCAAATTAGGAAGAATATTAATAAACAATGTAACCTCTCCTCCCACCCTGAACATTCCCACACACCTCCCAGAACCTGGTGAGCCTTAAAAGTAGGAAAGCAAAGAGCTCAAAGACAGAGGGCACATAGCAGCAGGCGTAGCAGTGGTGAATGAGGAAGTGGGAGAGGGGGGCTGGAGATTCACTCGGGACAACGCCATTATCCAAGAGGCTGGGTTCTGTAGCCTCTCTCTGTAAAGATTTGGGGGGAAAGACGGTAAGAACCTTTTCCTTGTCTTTATACTTTCCTGGGCAACCAACGAGGAGCCGCTGACAGCATTATGACAATATGGGAGGCTGCTTCAAGGTTTCAGATAGGCATTTAATTCACATCTAATAATAATTTATAATAATTATAATTATTATTATTATTATTTATACCCCGCCCACTCTAAAGCTCAGAGCTGGAGCATAGGTCTGTGCTTGAAAAAGAGGGCAGGAGGTTCTGTTAATTTTTGATATTTCAAAGTATGTGTTGGCTATATTACAGGTGAATATCATGGAAAAGTCCATTTATGTAAGCAATTGTTTTCATTAGCTACTGGAGTTTAATGCATGAGATAGACTCATGACATGCAAAGCGAGACATGTCAAGCCTTTGCTTGTTATAATTGTGATGATTATGGCGTACAGCTGATGAAAACCCCAAAGTTGAAATTGTTAATTTGGGGTTCTCATCAGCTGTACGCCATAATCATCACAATTATAACAAATAAAGGCTTGACATATCTCGCTTTGCATGTCATGAGTCTATCTCATATATTAGTTTCACCTTTTAAGTTGAATTACTGAAAGAAATGAACCTTTCCACAATATTCTAATTTTTTGAGTTTCACCTGTATATATTGTTGATCTGTTTT
Organism: Lacerta viridis; assembly: GCA_900245905.1. Lineage (NCBI taxonomy): Eukaryota > Metazoa > Chordata > Lepidosauria > Squamata > Lacertidae > Lacerta > Lacerta viridis. Next base: position 985,479 of record OFHU01003246.1, on the reverse strand, counting down.
GTAATTGGTAATAAACAAACAGTCCGTCATTTTAATTTTGCTACCGGTTTGAAAGGCGGTCTCTTCCATGCCTGTTACTTTACAGTCTGTTCTAGGTTACAAAACTGTCAAGGCGATGGGAAGAATATTATGAAAGGATTAAATTACACCAATGTGCGTTGTCGCAGAAATCAATTGATTTACAAGTGCCACTGCTGCAGAACCAGGTCCGCAGCACTGGGGGAGGGGAGGTCTTGCCAGTTTTCACCTCAAGCACCCAAATGCCTGCAGCTGGCCATTGGAAGTCCCTTCTGGGAAGGAAATTAAAATTAAAATGGTGGTTTATGCCTACCTTGAGTTTCTATCCTTTCCTCCACCTTTAAATACAATAACTCTTATTACTTCCCTCCTCCCTCGTCTCTTTGGCATGGAAGCTTGAAAGTGGCCATCTGTGGCTCCTTCATTCAGGTTGGCAAGAAGTAGTGAACTGGCACAGGTTTTCGGCATTTCTCCTGCCTTAATCATTTGTGACAAGCCTGATGCAGTCCCAGCAATTGTTGGAAAGCGGAAGAAAGCGGGGCGGGTAGATAGATAGATGGTGGAACAAGGCCAACAGAAAAAGAAAGGGGGGGGATATATATTTGTGGAAGGCTGCCAAGCTTAGCTCCTTCCCCTCCCTCATATCCATACGACCACGGCTTTTTTTGTCCAGCTGGAACTCAGTCCCAGATACCTCTCACGTAGGTACCATTGCCACTCTAAGAGAATAGGGGAAGCGTTCCTGGTGAGTTCTCTTTCTAGAAAAATAGCACTGAATCCCACAGAGTTTAGTATGGAAACCACAAGCTTTTGGCTTGATGACAGCTTGGTTTCTCAACTTAATCAAGTGGTAAGGACTTCCTGGACTATACCATTGCAGGCAGCTGGTGGTGGTGAGAAGGGGGGGGGGTGTTGCAAGTTTGAAGAATCCCCTTCAATTAGAGAAATTTGTCAGGGAGAAGAGTTTGGTTTAGCATACAACTTATTCCTAAAGGTGTGGTGCTCGCCAGCTTTGGCCCTTTCCACGAGGGCCGACGTTGATGCCGAAATACAGCTGAGCTCTACGAGTGCAGCTTTCTCCCGATTGAAGTGCAGAGTGTTTGAGGACCGGGGCATTTGCAGCGAAACCAAAATGCTTGTTTACAAAGCTATTTTACTTACTGTATGCTCGTGAAACAGGGACCACTTATAAATGCTATCTCCAACTCCTCGAAAGATTCCATCAACCATGCCTCGGAAAAATTATACACATCACTTGGTGTGATGGCCTGGGACTCGGGCTCGGACTCGGAACCAGAGGAGTCTCAGTCTGCACCGGATCCTCTGCCTCAGACATCATCTGAACCAAGTCTGGGGCCTGATCCTGAAGAGCCCCAGTCTGCACAGGTTCCCCTGCAACAAGCACCAGCTGGGCCGAGTCAGGGGCCTGAGCCTGTCCTGGCTCCCGATGCGGAGAATACCTCGTTGCCATCAGCTGGGCCATCACTGACAGCTGTTCCACCACCGGCTTGGTCAGGGGAGGCTGAGGCGGCCCCTGGGTCTAGTAACCCAGTGACATCTCCCGAGTTGCAGAGACTCAGGTCTGAGAGAAGGAGAGACTGAGTACTCGCAGGAGGAGTGCTCGCCTTCAGGCGAGACAGGGTGGTGAGTCATCGGGGGATCGGGACCGGCCATTACCTCGTCAGAGATGAAAGGCTGTCAGACCCTGCCCCAGGTTGGCTCCTGACCTTTCCTGGTTTCCTGCCCCGTTCCCTGCCTTGACTCTCTTGGACTGACTCCTCGAACTCCGGACCGGATCTGGACCTCGCTTCCCGGATTACCCCCGGGCCCAGCACACTTGGGAAGACAGGCAAACTAATGCCAGTGTACTGGAAGAGAACCCAAAAAAATACAGTAACGCAAGACCAAGAGCAGTGTAATGAATTTAAAGAGCTTTAGTAGTATCCGAAGTAAAGAAAAAACTAGTGAGTGTCAGGCAGCGTTTCCGGATGCAATCACTGTTTCGTGTTACTGCTTCAGCTGATACAGTGTGTAAAATTTGAAGCCCATTAGTAGCATAGAAAGCATACGAAGGGACAGTGCTCATTTTGGCTCTGCTGGAATATTATATTTCAATGTTGAATTAGTAGAGACTATTCATACGCATTATATTCTGTTATATCGTTAGAAGGAATTTCCCTTGGAATGTTCATGCTATTCATTGAGATTACTAAAGCTCTTTAAATTCATTACATTGCTCTTGGTCTCATGTTACTGTATTTTTGGGTTCTTGTTCGAGTTGTAACACAAGGGTTCCCTTTTGACTTGTATTAGTGTACTGGAAGAAGCAAAGATCCCCAGTGTCAAAGCAATGATTCATCAGCCAGTGTGGTGTAGTAGTTAAGAGCGGTAGACTCGTAATCTGGGGAACCGGGTTCGCGTCTCCGCTCCTCCACATGCAGCTGCTGGGTGACCTTGGGCTAGTCACACTTCTTTGAAGTCTCTCAGCCCCACTCACCTCACAGAGTGTTTGTTGTGGGGGAGGAAGGGAAAGGAGAATGTTAGCCGCTTTGAGACTCCTTCGGGTAGTGATAAAGCGGGATATCAAATCCAAACTCTTCTTCTTCATCATCATCAACATCTGCTTCGTTGGACTGCTCATGTTGTGCGGATGCCTGATGATCGTCTTCCAAAGCAACTACTCTATTCCAAACTTAAAAATGGAAAGCGTAATGCCGGTGGTCAACAAAAGAGGTTTAAAGTCTCTCTCAAGACAAATCTAAAAAAATGTAGCATAGACAACGACAACTGGGAAACATTGGCCTGCAAGCTCTCCAATTGGAGAACATCCTTTACCAAAGGTGTCATGGGCTTCGAAAATGCTCAAACTCAGAGGACAAAAGGGAGAAACATGCTAAGAGGAAGGCATGCTTGGCAAACTCTCACTTTTATCAACTCCTGCCCAGAAACATATGTCCCCACTGTGGAAGGATATGTGACTAGTTAAGGTTAAGAACTTTGCTTCAGGATAAGAACAGAAATTGTGCTCTGGCAGTGGGAAGTCCCATTAGGTAAAGTGGTGCTTCAGGTTAAGAACAGTTTCAGGTTAAGAACGGACCTCCAGAACGAATTAAGTTCTTAACCCGAGGTACCACTGTAGTATACTATGTCGTATATATAGCTATATACTAGGTAAAGGTAAAGGTACCCCTGACCATCAGGTCCAGTCGTGTCCGACTCTGGGGTTGTGGCGCTCATCTCGCTCTATAGGCCGAGGGAGCCGGCGTTTGTCCACAGTTTCCGGGTCATGTGGCCAGCATGACAAAGCCGCTTCTGGCAAACCAGAGCAGTGCACGGAAACACCGTTTACCTTCCCGCCGGAGCGGTACCTATTTATCTACTTGCACTTTGACGTGCTTTCGAACTGCTAGGTGGGCAGGAGCTGGGACCGAGCAATGGGAGCTCACCCCGTGGCAGGGATTTGAACCGCCGACCTTCTGATCAGCAAGCCCTAGACTCTGTGGTTTAACCCACAGCACCACCTGGGTCCCTTAGCTATATACTACAACCTTATAAAACAGGTAACTAAAGGGGACCATCACAAAATGAAAGAGGTCTGGGCCCCCTCTATCCCTCCTTCCCAATAATTCAAGGGCTGTAGGCAACCAGCATCTTATGAGCAGCAAAATGCACACTCGTGGCCAGGTGTCTGTCGTTGGCATCCGTCTGCCTCGAGAGACAATGGAGCACACCTCCAAGGGTGAAATCAAACTGCCGGAGAATCACAGCGCCTGCTGTGGCTGCAGAGAGATGGTTATCTTGTAACTGCTGCCTCCTGCTCTATTTTTGCTGTGCTAACAGCACTGAAGTGACCTCCCCGGGGTGCAAGCCTGGGCAGTATCTATGAAGGTCCTGGGCTGCCCGGGTGATAAGATTCCCCCCCCCCCTCTTGGCTTCGCTGATGTGGTCCAAAGGAAAGAAGAGCAAGACATTTGGCACCAGCTTGGCTGCAGGAGTTACCGGAAGTGTATAAGGTGCCATCCAACCGTCTTAGGGACTCCACTCTAGATTTGTGTAGGGTTTTCTTATCTCAAATATGTCCCTCAAGGCAGCGGAGGTTTAGGATCTGTTTTCCTTCTCCTGGATCAGGGGTCAGCAAACCTTTTCAGCACTGTCCCTTAGGTCTTGTGGGGGGCTGGACTATATTTTTTTGGGGGGTGGGAATGAATGAATTCATATGCCCCACAAATAACCCAGAGATGCATTTTAAAGAAAAGGACACATTCTACTCATGTAAAAACACGCTGATTCTCGGACTGCCCGTGGGCCGGATTGAGAATGCGATTGGGCCGGATCCGGCCCCTGGGCCTTAGCTTGCCTACCCATGTCTTAGATGGGCTACATTCCCAGGTTGACGGGCCCCATCTGCCAGGAGCATGGGCGTAACCCAGGGAGGCAGGGGGCAGCTGCCCCCTTAAATCAATCAATATCAATACAAATCAATACAAATCTGAGGCTCCCCCCCCCCCGTGTCTATCAGAAATCCTGGCTGCACCCATGGCTAGGAGTGAGACATCATAAGAAATAAAGGGACAGCATTTGCTGGAATCGCATTTTGACACAAACTTGGCTGTCAAGGAGCTGCCTTCGATTCAACTCCCCCTCTACCATATGCACATATACGTGTAAGCACACGTGCAAATCTGTGGTAAGCAGATGCTTGGGAGTATTCCCCCGCCCCCAAACATACCAGCCGTCCTGTAAGCCAGAGTGCAAGCTTGCTCCAATTTGCACATGGAATTCCCTTGAGCAGGCAGAAAAGGCTCGCTGTGACTCCACATCTTCCCCCCACCGCTTGTCACACGGCTGATCTAATCTCGGTCTTCTGGCTTTTGCAACAAAGGGAATTTCTGTCTCAAATGCCTCTAGCCCTTTCCCGGTGAAATCGCCCTTTCAGCCAGTAACATTTAGGCATGTATTCTTCAGCCCCAACGCCCTGCGTGCCCTAGCTTTGCCTAACACTTCATTATCCCTCAAACGTCAGTAAACAATGTGAAGATATTATTAATGTATCTGCAGACAGGAGGAAAAATCCCTTTGCCATTGCTTAAAAAAAATACAGGATCTAAGTGCACATACATGTTTGCCATATCCTGAAAGAGCAGGGGAAAATGTCTCCAAATTCTACTTTTTCTGATAATTTCAGAGGTAAAAGGTAAGGTGTGTGTGTGTGTTTGTTTTTAAACAAAATAAAAAATAAAACAAAAAACAGGCTGGAAAATGACAGCCAGGGAAACACAATGTTTGTACAAATGCATCTGAGCTGGAGTTTAGGTCTGTGCTTGAAAGAGAGGGTGAGGTGGTCCTGTTAATTTTTGATATTTCAAAGTACATGATGGCTAGACTATATATTGTTTCTCTGTTTTGTAATTGGTAATAATAAACAGTCCGTCGTTATAATTTTGCTACCAGTTTGGAAAGGTGGTCTCTTCCATGCCTGTTATTTTACAGCCTGTTCTAGGTTGCAAAACAATTAAGGTGGTGGAAAGAAGATTAAGAAAGGATTAAATTACACCAATGTGCGTTGTCGCAGGAATCAATTGACTTACAGGTGCCACTGCTGCAGAACAAAAGAAAACACAGGCTGGAAAATGACAGCTGGGGAAACCCAATGTTTATACAAATGCATCGAAATAGAAGAATCACCCTCCCCGCTCTGCCAACAAACAAGGTCAAATATAGAACCGATACAGAGGTCTTCCAAGGGAAGGCAGTTCAAAATCTGGATCGAGGGAAATATGTGTGTGCTCAAGAAGCGTTGTGCAAATCAGCAAAGGTTTGTGCAAATGATTATGCTGCAGAAACCTGCTTTATTTGCATGCTTCATCTTGCACCGAACCCCTCCCCTGCCCCCAAGGTTCGAAGGAAGGAGGACATCTTCAGACGCAGGAGAAAGCCAAGGTAGGGAGATAAAGGTAGGAAGTATAAGAGGAGTTTAGAGTGAAGAGGGAGGAATGCAGTGCTTTGAATCTCCATTCCTGGAACAGAGGGGACACCTTTGGAGCTCTCTCTGTGTGTATTTTCAAGCCTCTGAGAACTCTCCAGGCAGTATGGAATGGAACCTCAGAATTGGCCAGAACTTGCATAAAGTTGGGGCTACCTTTGAAGGTGATCCAGAAACTGCAATTAATCCAGAATGCCGCAGCTAGACTGGTGACTGGGAGTGGCTGCCGGGACCACATAACACCGGTCCTGAGAGATCTACATTGGCTCCCAGTACGTTTCTGAGCACAATTCAAAGTGTTGGTGCTGACCTTTAAAGCCCTAAACGGCCTCGGTCCTGTATACCTGAAGGAGCGTCTCCACCCCCATCGTTCAGCCCGGACACTGAGATCCAGCGCCGAGGGCCTTCTGGCGGTTCCCTCACTGCGAGAAGCAAAACTACAGGGAACCAGGCAGAGGGCCTTCTCGGTAGTGGCGCCCGCCCTGTGGAACGAGGTCAAAGGAATAAACAACTACCTGACATTCAGAAAATACCTGAAGGCAGCCCTGTTTAGGGAAGTTTTAAATCCGTGATATTTTAAATGTATTTTAATATTGTACCCAGATGGGCAGGGTACAAATAATAAATTATTGTTGTTGTTGTTGTTGTTACCAGGCTCCATCTTCTGTCCTTGCTTGGTCAACAAAGTAGAATCTTCTGCCTGCTGCACTGTTGTAAATTGTCCAGGGAAACGGGAACAACGGGCATGCTCCCTGCTGGGCCAAACACCCCCCCGGCCGAACTGCCGGTCGAACTTCAAAGCCCTGGAACAGCAGCAGAAACCAGAGACCTAGCTTCAGAAAGCCAGGCACTCTTTCTGTTCACTTAGCAGCAGAAGATGCACCACAGAGGCTGGCATGAGCGTTATAGTTAAGCATTTATTAGGCGAACATGAGGACAAAAGAAAGCATACGTGCAGTCACCTCCATGTTCGGAAAACGAAAGAGAAAGTACAGACTGAGGAACGGAAGTTCCCAGCAGCACACTGGAACACTATACAGGCATGTGACAAGCTCCCATCCTCAGTCTGTTATTAAGGTGGAATGGGAATTACAACAACCCCAACTGCACAACAACCCCAACCTCCAACTACTGAAAGAGCGTCCCACGTCTGGCCTGGCCGTAACTACCAGGGTCGTCTTAGTCATAGAGGCTAGTGGTATGGGGAACCACAGCGCCACGCTTTGGAGGGCGCCAGGGAAGAGGCGGAGGCTGGACGCGGCGCCTCCCAGTATCAGCTCACCGCCCTCGCCCACTTCCGCCATGTCGCGCTGCGCCCGGAGCCTCCTCCCTGCTGGAGGAGCTGCCCTCCAGCCCCACCGGCAGCGCCGCGCCCGGAGCCTCCGTCCCGTCAGAAGAGCCGCCCGGAGGGAAATGGGGGGGGGCGCCGGAGGGATCCTTGCACCATGGCGCCAGATAAGCTTAAGACGGCCCTGGTAACTACAGTACTGAGGCTTTTGCAGATGCTGCAAGCACAAGTTCAATTATATTCCTCCCACCCCAATTACGAGGGCTTGACATTTGCTTATTTAATTTTTCTTCCCCTCAGCAATTAATACTGTATGCTGGATGCTAAACTCCGGGTGGGATTTCATTGGCACAGAGTTTTCTCACTTATTGTTTGTGCATGAACAAAAGCAAAATGTACTCTGCCCTTGGTAAAATAAAGAGAAAATATTTCCCAGTAACCTTTTCCAGTAATCTCAAATCTTGTAAGGAGAACCTTCGCCTCAAAGGTGATCGAATAGCATAGAGCAGAAAATGGGAACTAGGAAATGCAATATTTATCAGACTCCAAATAAACCTGCTGGACTCGCTGACCTGCTAATAAACAGGGTCAATCATGGAATCAGATTAATGGTCTCGAAGTCAGACAGAGAGTTGCCTGCTGTCTCCCACTGCATGGCTTTATCTTGCGGAAGTTTTGTAGCATGAGGATGGAAAAGTTTTTGTTGTTGTTTAATGTTGGAGGTGGTTTGATGGCACTGCCCTGCCCTCTAAATACACTTACATTTTCTGATCAGAGGTGGGCTGTGAAAGATAAGTTGGGCTGGTTTTCAGAATGGTTCATTTCAAGCTACAGAACATCTATTGGGGTGGACATTTATTAGCTAGTCCCGAGTGCATCAACAACCTTAATCCACAGGGTACTTTTGTGAGTGGTCCTAAAATGTGAATAGTGGTGGTAAAACGGGCTGGGTGGGGAGAAAAGATGGAAGATAGAGATATACACAGTACATAATAATAATAATAATAATAATAATAATAATAATAATAATAATAATAATAATAATATAAGACAACCTGCTTAATGCATGAGGGAGTGGATCTGGATTTTATATCACTTTTCCATATAATGATCTCACTTTGAAGTCGAAGCCTGACATGGATCTACAACGTGAAGCCAAGGAAAAAAACTTGCCAGTAAGAAAACAATATTTGCTAAATGCAGCTGGACCTTGTTCAAAGTAAACACACTTTGTCAACCAGAGTCTGTAGAGCTGTTAGGAGTTGGAAACTGCTTAGCTGGTTTTAGTGAAATGCCTTATTTCACTGTTGTTTCCTGAACTCTGCAAGAAAGAGCCTGCTAAAGATGTTTGCGTTAGGCTAAAGGCCATTCAGACTTTTAAGATGGAGTTCACTCTGAACGTTAGTTAATAAGTAATATTCCGCTGAGGAGTTTGGTATCAGCTACTTTTGAACCAGATCGCATCTGGACTGAAACTTGGGGAAATATTCCCAAGGAAATACGGAATGCGTCTCTTATTTTAATATGTAATTTGTAAGGTGATCTATGTACTCTAAACGGATATCAACTGGTGACAGACATATGGAAAGTTACTCATTTGTTTTTCCTCTACAGTTCATCACTTTGACTGAAGTCAACCAAGATTTAGCTGAACCACCCGTCAGTCACAAGCTGTACTTCCTCAATTTAATAACCTATTGACTAATTCTGCCTCGTCTTGTCTTTGACAGGGAGCCCATAGAACACAATGGGGGAAAGAATGCAAGGGAAATTCCAAGTGAACAATTTGCTCCAATCAAGTCTAAGCACAGACTGGTTTTCTAGGGCCAGATTCCACCTCTTCGGCTCTACCTTTTCCTTGAGGAGTGAAATGCCTTAAAGGCAGGGGCGTAGCAAGGGGGGGGCGCCCCAGGTTCCATAATGGAGGGGGTGACAAATTATCAAGGAACAATTATTTGGGGGGGGGAGTGATTTTTTTTTTATTTTTTTTTTATTTATTTTTTTTATGCCTGCTCCGAAGGTCTTATCTTACTATACTAGGGATTATATAGCTATATATGAAATTTCATGCATATCGGTTAATATCTTGACCCTCCTCCACCAAAATAGCTGTTCACTTGGCTGTTTTCCTATGTCATGAAGGCTGAAATTTCAGTTCAGAGAACACTTACTGTTCCCAACCCTAACCCTGTGGAAAGCCATCTAATTAGACTTTAATTTGATTTTGAGATGTTTTTAGGAGGTAATTTAATTATTGTTTGATTTTATACCAATGTTATGTATCTGATGTTAGCCACCCTGAGCCCGACTTCAGCCGGGGAGGGCGGGATATAAATAAAAGTTTTTATTATTATTACTTGTTATTATTCCTTTGTAAGAAAATATGAAATAACGTAAAACCATTTTTGCGGGGGGGGGAATCAATGGGGGGGTTGACAAGAAATTTTCCGCACCGGGTACCACCTGACCTTCCCATGCCTCGGGGGGGGGGTTGACAATTTTTTTTTTGCCCCCGGGTACCAATTTACCTTGCTACGCCCCTGCATCCACCATCAGTGGGATTAATGGAAAACAGCCCCGTTAGAGGGAAGAAATTCATTAAACTACAGAAATCACATGAATCCCGTCCTCAGCATAATATTAAACCCCTCTATAAATAACTACGGTTAAAGCCATCATTCAGCTGGCATCTGATAGAAGTCCTGGCTGAGACAACTTGCCAGCTACCCATGTTCCCTCTCCAATGGCCAGGAGTGCAGGGTTCTTCAATTTCTTCTGCCTTCTCCCTTGTGCTGTGTGCCCCCCCCCTTTCTCTTGAGCCATATATTATACAGCCAGCAGGCAGGTACTAGAACAGCCATAATCTATTATTGAACTGTCGCTGCAGGTCAAGGAAAACAGCTCCGGTTTTGCTTTATCCTTGGGAAACTGCCTTCCATCATCTGAGAACGCATCCAAGCTCTGCAGCGAGAGTGGGGCAGGACATGGTAACATGACAGCAGGTGCAGGAATACAAATAGCGCCCTAAGGGCACGATTAGCCAGTAATTTTTTTAAAAAAATTGCTCCATGTCTGAAGAGTCAGGTTTCAGAGGTCAGCGAGTTGCGTCTCTGCCTCTTGGCATCGCTGAACTGCCTTGGCAGCACTTGCTTCCTCCATAGTAACCCCCGACACAAATCCCTGCAGCGACTTGCATTAGTGCACATGTTCTTACAGCTCCCAAACTCGGGACCTAGAAAATGGGCCTAGAGATCTTGCTGCCTAGGGTGCAGGCAGCGTGCACACCAGTTCGTTTGCAATTCGGCGCCTATTGCAAACCCCTCTGGAGCCGGGAAAGCCTTCAGTTCAAAGCTTACCTCAGCCGTGAACCAGGTAACTTTAGTTCAGCTGGTATTCTCTCAGCCGTGGTGTCTCATTTGCAAAATAGGAACAACAGTGTTGGCCAGCTTTGCCAGGTTGTTGTATAGATTACTGAGGACCAAACCACATGCCATACAGGGGAGCTGTGGCCAGAGCTCTCATGAATAATGATAATAATAAAAATAGAAACACTCAGCTTTCGATGGAAACAATGGCAGTGCTTTTTTCTGGGGGAACACAGGGGTACACATACCCCTAAACATGAATCTTAAAAGGTAAAGGGACCCCTGACCATTAGGTCCAGTCGTGTCCGAATCTGGGGTTGTGGCGCTCATCTCGCTCTATAGGCTGAGGGAGCCGGCGTTTGTCCGCAGACAGTTTTTCCGGGTCATGTGGCCAGCATGACAAAGCCGCTTCTGGCGAACCAGAGCAGCACACTGTATATTTATCTACTTGCACTTTGACATGCTTTCGAACTGCTAGGTGGGCAGGAGCTGGGACCGAGCAACGGGAGCTCACCCCATCGTGGGGATTCGAACCGCCAACCTTCTGATCAGCAAGCCCGAGGCTCTGTGCTTTAACCCACAGCACCACCCGTGTCCCAACATGAATCTTAGTTTGGCCTTATTGAGGGGCAGTATTTCAATACAGGTTTGCGCTGTGGTCTAAACCATAGAGCCTAGGGCTTGCCGATCGGAAGGTCGACAGTTCGAATCCCCGTGACGGGGTGAGCTCCAGTTGCTCGGCCCCAGCTCCTGCCAACCTAGCAGTTCAAAAGCATGTCAAAGTGCAAGTAGATAAATAGGTACTGCTCCAGCGGGAAGGTAAACGGCATTTCCGTGTGCTGCTCTGGTTCGCCAGAAGCAGCTTAGTCATGCTGGCCACATGACCCGGAAGCTGTCTGCGGACAAACACGGCTCCCTTGGCCTATAGAGTGAGATGAGCGCCGCAACCCCAGAGTCGTCCGCGACTGGACCTAACGGTCAGGGGTACCTTTACCTTTACCTATTTCAATATGAGTAGGAAAATGAGAGTACCCCTAAACATTTTTTTTAAAAATAGAAAAAAGAGTAATTCACCTTTTCTCTGCACCATGTTTCTGATTGAAATAATCTCTCAATAGTTACAATTAATACCCCTTGGGGCAGGGGGAGATAAACACAATATAGACAGTCAAACTTTGGAGGGACCCGTTTAGGTCAGGTAAGTCACGCATGGGAAAGAATTGAGCTTACTCTCTCGCAATGCCACTACTGTCTAACTTGGACTATTCAGCTCCTCTTAATCTGTTTGTGTTATGTATTGAAGTTCTCACCCTAGGCCACTAGGGGTGTGTGTATATAGTTCATTCTGCTGCAGTTTTCACTCAGGTCCGCACATGCAAATGAGGGATTGAAAGTGACGTTCAGGGATTGGGTAACTACAGAAAGTTGTTACTGTTGCTTGTAGCTGAGTTCTATATAAGCAGGCTGCTGAGCCCTTCAGTTCAGTCCTGTTCCAGCCTGAGAATAAACAGAGCTGCTTGGAAATCACTGTGTCGTCTGCTGTGTCCACCCACTACTTAACAGTCTGTGTGTGCATGGGGGAGAGAGAGAGAGAGATGTGGGGTGGGGGAATTCGGATCAAGAATCTCTTGTTTCATATCTGTATTGTCCCTCAGCCAGATAGTGTTCGTGAAACGCTTTGCCCGTGCCAAATTCAACAGGAATATTGTTGTTCTCTCACGTACATCCGTCCCCAGGGATAAAAGGGTGGGCTTAAATGCTTAAGCCAAGAAAGAACTTAGCATATGAAGATGAAAGTGTGCAAATGTACCAAATCTTTGAGAAAGAATTTTTTGAAGAAGAAGACTAGATGTTCTAGTTTAGATGAGATGTAACATGTAAATTTGTATGTATGAATATACAGTAAATCCTGGGAAAGAATTTACTGAAGAAGCCCAAAATTGTCCATGGGCGAAACAGGGGACAAACGCCGGCACCCTGTCTAATTTTTGTGCGTCACATCTTCAATATTCCATCTGATTGGACTTGCTTTCATCTATTAACATCTGTGCGTATCATCTGACTGGACCTATTTTCATCAATATCTACAGGAGCCTGGCTAAAGACATTTAAAGACTGAAATTGTCCTGTTGTACTAACTTGAATGAGTTTTCTGTTTGTGGCTTCTTTGTTTGACTTCTTGTATTGCTCACTTTTTGATTGGACTACCAATATAGAATTCAATACGTGGAGTGATTTGGTAGATTTGTGTGCGCCGTTTTTGTGCTGCTTTGTTGTATACTGATTTACCACAAGTATTGGCAGCATAGGTTTATTTTTTCAGAGTATGCTAACTATGGCATTAGTTAGGCTATATGACCATGTGGCAGTAAGAAAGGAGAGAAATGACAGTGAAAAAAAGCTCTAGGAATAGGTGCAAACATGACATTCATAGAGCCGCAGAGCAGTCAAAGCACTGGATGCGCTAGCTGGGGAGAGAATTACATCCCCGCCCCCCAGCATTAGTATAATGAGTGGAAATCATTTCCCTGCAACAGATTCTCTTGCTAGAGGAAAGACACACACACACACACACACACACACACACACCGTAATGGATGCACTAACTAATATGCATGTAACCCCTTCAGCAACTCCTGTGATTATTAAACATGACATGCACAATGAAACGATCATCTGCTAGGGCCCTTGGCTTTGAGGCGCATTCAGGAACATGTCATATCGATCTGGTAATATCCCCTTGGACAAAAGCTGTTACCAGGATGGGGCCCCATAAGAAGCAGAAACCTGACCCTGGGCAATGGAGGGGGGAGAAAAATAACCAACCAGCTGTGCCCCTATCCAGACAGGGATAGCCTAACTACAGTTGCCTATGTTCTGGTAACCTCTAGGTTAGATTACTGCCACACGCTGCCTCTGAAGATGGTTCTGAAATTTCGGCTGGTGCAAAATTCAGCGGCTGGGTTGCTCACCCCTGGGGCAAGAACATATTACACCGATCCTGGCCTGACTGCACCAGCTGTCAATTAGTTTCTGGGCCCAATTTCAAGTGCTGGTTTTGAGCTTTGTTGTTGTTGTTTCGTCATCTTAGTCGTGTTCGACTCTTTGTGAACCCATGAACCAGAGCATGCCTTGGAAACTCTCACTTTCTTCTCGAAGCTTCTCCTTTTTAATGTCCATGGAGTTTTCTTGGCAAAATACTGGAGTGGCTTGCCAGTTCCTTCTCAGGTGGATCACATTTAGTCTAAACTCTTGGCTATGACCTGTACATCTTGGGTGGCCCTGCATGGCATAGCTCAGGGGTCAGCAAACCTTTTCAGCAGGCCTTGTGGGGGGCTGGACTATATTTTGGGGGAAAAAATATGAAGGAATTCCTATGCCCCACAAACAACCCAGAGATGCATTTTAAAGAAAAGCACACATTCTGCTCATGTAAAAACACCAGGCAGGCCCACAAATAACCCAGAGATGCATTTTAAATAAAAGGACACATTCTACTCATGTAAAAACATGCTGATTCCCGGACCGTCCGCGGGCCGGATTGAGAAGGCGATTGGGCCACATCCGGCCCCCAAGCCTTAGTTTGGGGACCCCTGGCATAGCTCATAGCTTCTTGGAGTTATTCAAGCCGCTTCGCCACAACAAGGTAGTGATCCATGAAGGGGTGGTTTTGAGCTACAAAGCCTTAAATGGCTCAGGACTGCGATATCTCAAGGACCTCCTCTCCCGATATGAACTGACCTGGATCCTGTGATCATCATCTGAGGCTCCTCTTCATGTGCCTCCTCCATGAGAAGTCTGGAGGGTAGCAACATGAGAACGGGCCTTTTCTGTGGTGGCTCCCTGTTTGCAGAGTGCCTTCCCCAGGAAGTCTCACCTGGTGCCCTCATTTTATATCTTTAGGCACCAGGCAGAAACATCCCTCTATAACAGGGGTAGGCAACCTAAGGCCTGTGGGCCAGATGCGGCCCAATTGCCTTCTCAATTTGGCCCGCAGACAGTCCGGAAATCAGCGTGTTTTTACATGAGTAGAATGTGTCCTTTTATTTAAAATGCATCTCTGGGTTATTTGTGGGGCCTGACTGGTGTTTTTACATGAGTAGAATGTGTCCTTTTATTTAAAATGCATCTCTGGGTTATTTGTGGGGCACAGGAATTCGTTCATTCCCCCCCCCACCTTCAAAATATAGTCCGGCCTCCCACATGGTCTGAGGGAAGGTGGACCGGCCCACAGCTGAAAAAGGTTGCTGATCCCTGCTCTATAACCTGGCCTTTGGCTTTTAACTATCTGTGGTGTTTTAGAAGGCGGTGGAATGTTTTTAATGCATTTCTGTCTCTCCCACTGCCCCCCCCCCGGATTTAATGTATATCTGTAGGGATTTCTTTGTTTGTAAGTTGCTTTTGGTTGCCTTGGGCAAGATAAAGTGACTAGAATTTTTATTTTTTATTTTTGTTGTTGTTGTTTATTAATGTGCAGGCAACAACCTGTATCTATTTTCTTTGAACACCAAACGATGTTCGAGTGGAGGGAGGGGACAAAAAAGAGAAAACAGGTGATTGCTGTTATAGATGTCAGCTGTAATGAACACTGCTTGCCCAAATTGCTGGTTTTTAAAATTAATTTATTTTCCTGATAGACTATCACGGTGAAGTATTACATACTCCGTGAGAGGAGGCAATCACAACAGTTCAGCTGTAGAAATAGGGCCATTTCAAATATCCTCTAATTTCAATCATTATCTCAAAGAAAGCATGTTTGATGCAGCCGAATTACTGGGGGGAAAATACACATTTTTCAGGGTCGTACAACACCTCTTTTTTTCTTCTTCTCTATACTGTTTTCTTCTTAGCCCCGAGAGTCCTTAGCTTCCTTTGCCCATGTTGGTATTTAACCTAGTTGGCTATGGCTGTAACTAACATGATTTTGTTTGAGAGAAAAGTCCAGGGCATCCTCTTGTCAGATGTAGAATTGTGATGTCATTGATAAAATAAAGTGATTTGCCGCAGCCAAATCGAACTAAGTAACAGGGAGAGGGCAAATGAGGCCCAGGGCTGTGATGGCAAAGGAGGAGGAAAACAGAACAGAGAAAAGTAAAACCAAAGTGATGTGAATATATTTGTTACAATGGTTAGAACGATATGCTCTTTGACTCTCACAAAAGTAGTTTCACCTCAGCCTTAGGAAGAAATACTTGCTGTGTAAATGACATTTTAAAGCCACATACAGAAAACTATACAGAAATTATTATGTAGTATAGCAAATACCGGGACCCAGGTGGCTCTGTGGGTTAAACAGAAGTGCAAGTAGGTAAACAGGTACCGCTCCAGCAGGAAGGTAAACGGTGTTTCCGTGTACTGCTCTGGTTCACCAGAAGCGGCTTTGTCATGCTGGCCACATGACCCGGAAGCTGTCTGCGGACAAACGCCGGCTCCCTCGGCCTATAGAGCGAGATGAGCGCCGCAACCCCAGAGTCGGACACGACTGGACCTGATGGTCAGGGGTCCCTATTTATCTACTTGCACTTTGACGTGCTTTTGAACTGCTAGGTGGGCAGGAGCTGGGACCGAGCAACGGGAGCTCACCCCGTGGCAGGGATTCGAACCGCCGACCTTCTGATCAGCAAGCCCTAGGCTCTGTGGTTTAAGCCACAGCGCCACCTGGGTCCCATAGGGGTCCCTTTACCTTTACCTTTATAGCAAATACCACTGTTCTATTTCCTGGAATATTCTAGGTCTGGCTGATGGGAATGAATAGCCCTCAATAACTGTTATATTATACATGAACTTTCGCCTAGGCTTCTCCCACGAAGAACGTGTTTGGCTTTGCTAATCAATGGATGCCATTAAGAGCTGAAGACTGTTGGATGATCTATGGGACGTGTGTGTGATCTTAGCCTAGATCCTAGCCGTCCAGTCTCTTGAATATAAAGATTGCTGTAACAACTGGGACCCTTGGTGGAATTTTAATCAGGGAGACTGCGGCATCTTACTGGTAAAAGTGAACTTTCAGATATGTAGAAATAAATCAGCCGCCTCTTTTCTGTATCGGCAGAGACTATTTTGCTTTTAACAATGGCATGATCATAAGAAATTCAGCAGGCGATAAGTTCCTTATCACTGTAGCACAATGAGGAATGGGGAAACCCAGCCAGATGGACGGGGTATAAATAATATATTTATTATTGTTGCAATAATTGTTATTATTAATGAAAGGGAAAATGACATCTAACAGATTTCTCACTAATCACTGGAGATGTCATGATTAAATCTAGGCTCTTCTACTGGTACTGTATGTGCTACCACTGAGCTATAACTCTCCCCAAAATGCAGCAAGAGGAGGCCACCAGCAGCTATAGAAGCAAAACACACTGTGTTCATGTTTAAATGTGACCCAGCCAGATGGGTGGAGTTTATTATTATTATTATTATTATTATTATTATTAACACTGGTCTCTATTCTCCCCCACCCCACCCCACTCCAAATAAACTACCCAGCTTCTTTCATCAGACAATCAGTTTCTAGCTTGCTCGGCCGGCAATTTGTTATTCCTGCCACAGGAATAACAAATCGCTGGCCGAGCGAGCGAGTCTCACACGGCCAGCCTCGCCTCAGCTCAGCGGCAGCTGGGCTGGCTTGCCCGCTCGCGCTTCTTCCTTCAGGGACGGCCTGGAAGGAAGAAGCGGGCGTGTGCGAGCGGAGTGCCGCCATTACCACCCCTTTCCATTCAGGAGGTGGGGTGACAGGCTGAGTCCTGTGCCACACGAGCGAGCGGGCAAGCCAACCCGGCCGCCACTGCGCTGAGCCTGGGGAGGGTGACACTCGGCGCCACCTCCCACGACTCCCAAGCCGCCGTCTGGCACCCCTTCCACGGCGGCTGTCCGCGCAGCAACTTGTAAAGCTGCAGCGCGTGAGCAGAACCACAGACGCCCGTCTGTGCTGCTGCTTGCGCGCTGCAGCCTTAAAAGTTGCTGTGCGAGCAGCCGCCGCGGAAGGGGTGCCTGCCGCTATCCCGGGTGGACGGCGCATGCGCAGTCCAACCAGATGCCGTGCACGTGCTGTGACGTCACAACGCATATGTCGTGACATCACGGCACGCACGCGCCCCCGCCCCACCCTCAGGGGGAACCGTTTTGCTTGACACTTCCGGCAGCCAAGCGGCCTGGAACGCCACTGCTTGGACCACACCATTGTAACATATGGTTACTGACTCACACCTGCATGCATGAAAGGGTTAGCCTGAGCTCAGGTTGCCGAGGAAGTGGAGCTTAGCCCTGCACCCTTTTGTTTCCTTTTCCTAGTCTCTTTCCCTGCTTCATGTTTCCTAGAACAAGAAAGGAGCCATGTGGACAATGGCTGCCAGCTATGAGAAAAACCAAGTGAACTGAATCTCTCCCAAAAGGGAGGTCATACAGACTGCATCTTTGCTAACCCAAAGATTATGCAATCCTTTTTGTAAGGAAACTAAGAAAGTTTCTTTTTAAGTTATTTGGAACAATTTCTACTTGTTTTACTTCCAGCGAATGGAGTTTTGTCTGTTGTAACTTCTGGAAACTCTCTGAGTAAAATATTCACTTCTTTGCAAAACTAAGTTTCTGTGATTTATTCTATCCTAAGTAATTTAAAGAACCTTTTAATGAGGGTGAAAGAGGAGAGTGCAAAATATGGTCTGAAGCTCAACATCAAAAAAACTAAGATCATGGCCACTGGTCCCATCACCTCCTGGCAAATAGAAGGGGAAGAAATGGAGGCAGTGAGAGATTTCACTTTCTTGGGTTCCATGATCACTGCAGATGGTGACAGCAGTCACGAAATTAGAAGACGCCTGCTTCTTGGGAGAAAAGCAATGACAAACCTAGACAGCATCTTAAAAAGCAAAGACATCACCTTGCCGACAAAGGTCCGTATAGTTAAAGCTATGGTTTTCCCAGTAGTAATGTACGGAAGTGAGAGCTGGACCATAAAGAAGGCTGATCGCCGAAGAATTGATGCTTTTGAATTATGGTGCTGGAGGAGACTCTTGAGAGTCCCATGGACTGCAAGAAGATCAAACCTATCCATTCTTAAAGAAATCAGCCCTGAGTGCTCACTGGAAGGACAGATCCTGAAGTTGAGGCTCCAGTACTTTGGCCACCTCATGAGAAGAGAAGACTCCCTGGAAAAGACCCTGATGTTGGGAAAGATGGAGGGCACAAGGAGAAGGGGACGACAGAGGATGAGATGGTTGGACAGTGTTCTCGAAGCGACTGGCATGAGTTTGGCCAAACTGTGGGAGGCAGTGAAGGATAGGCGTGCCTGGCGTGCTCTGGTCCATGGGGTCATGAAGGAGTCGGACACGACTGAACGACTGAACAACAACAACAACAAGTGATTTAATGGGGAATGTTTGTTTAAAGGTGGGCAAGGGCAGATGCAAATCTAACCAAGTTAGAACATGCTTAACTCTGCTACAAGAGACTAAAGATCTCTCTTCCAAACCCCTCTCTCTAGCACACATAACTCTGATTTCTACTTTTCTCTGGAGACAAGCTATGGCACATAAATCCTCTTGGAGTCTGGTAGTGTATACATGCCCTAAACTGCTATGAGTTTATGCATGCTACAACTTATCAGTTTCATGTCAATTTACTTTTCATGGCTTCTTGAGATCATATATATCAGGGATGGGAATCCTGTGTCATTGGACTACAACTCCCATCATCCCTCACCATTAGTCATGCTGGTTGGGGCTAATGGGACTTGGAGTCCTACACTTTGAGGGCCACTATTATGGCATTCTTTCAGAAATTATTGGAACAGTAGTTTGATGAGAATGTTTAGAATTCTATCACATAGCCCTACCCCCCACCCGAAATTTTATTTTCCCTAAAAGAGGGATTAACTATTAAAGAAGCATGAGCCTGTAGTGTACATACATCCCAAGCCTCAAGAATTGCTACATATTTGCTCTTTCTTATGTAGGACAGCAGGGGTAGGACACTAGCAGGCAAAAGAGCTAGGAGTTTCTGTATCTTGTTTGTCTTTTAATGTAACGTTCAAGCTGATATTTGCATAAAAATCGCCTGATGTTGCAATGCTCAGTGCCAAATAATCCCTGGTTTTTCTTCCCTGTTCCTTCTATTTCTTTTTTTATTATTATTTTAGTGATTGCGTCGCCTCTGTGCTTAGCAATTTACTCCTCTAAAAATAGTTACTTATCTTGCTTCTTTGGAAAACAAAGCGACACAGAAAACTTATCAAAACGAGTGTCAGTTCTTTGATCGCTGCATTTGTCATTATTACGTTTTAATGAGTGGAATATCTTGAGCATGTTTCAAAAAAACAAAAACAAAAAACTGGGTTGGGTGTGTTTGATTTCGGGCTCTTTCTTCTTTTATCAGGATTGACTCAGCAATTATTTCCGCCTAGGAAATGTGGATTTGTATAACTACGTCAAGAAAGGAGCAGCAGTGAAGTGGCTCTCCCCCCCCCCCGGGTGCAGGACTGCAAAAAACTAAGATGCCCATTGGACAAATAATAATTTGTACGGTGAGGCCCCCTCATTGTAAGACAACAGACAATATGGCTTTGTTTAAGTTGAATTGTGTTTCATTGGGTGGATGACGAAGCCAGTCTTGGTTTGGCAGGACCTGCTGCAGGTGCCATTCGGGTCAAAATCTCTTACGTTACATCTGCAAATGACCTTTCGTTGGCAGTTTTGAGAATGCTGGGCCTCCTCGCTGGCCCATCCCTCTCCCTGCCCCGACTTGTGCTCCGCCAAGGGAGCCCAGGTGGTGGATTCGGGATTCTTTGCAGCCCGCAGAGACTCCCGCAGAGCCAGTGTGGTGTAGTGGTTAAGAGCGGTAGACTCGTAATCTGGGGAACCGGGTTCGTGTCTCCACTCCTCCACATGCAGCTGCTGGGTGACCTTGGGCTAGTCACACTTCTCTGAAGTCTCTCAGCCCCACTCACCTCACAGAGTGTTTGTTGTGGGGGAGGAAGGGAAAGGAGAATGTTAGCCGCTTTGAGACTCCTTCGGGTAGTGAAAAGCGGGATATCAAATCATGACGCACGCATGCACTGCGATGCCCCGCCCCCAGGGGTCCCTCTTGGCTTCCCGCCCCAGGCAGCCAAGGGGCTAAGAACGCCCCTGTCCAGAGGTTCTTTCCAAGCCCCCCTGCTTCTTCTGGCTCCAAGGCCCAACTCCTGCCTGTTCTGCGCTTCTCTCGGTTCAGAACAGCTCAGCCAACGTGAGCCGGGGATTATTCTGCCTCTGCTACTCTTCTGTGACATTTGGCCAGCTCAGCTAATCATTGCCAAAGGCTTAATTTTAAGAAACCCAAGAGCTGGACCTGCTGAAACCCAGGGGCAGGATCTGAGGACACTGAGAAGGGGAAAGCCTGAACACAAGAACTGCCTGTGCCTTACATCTCTCTAGGCTTCACCTCTAAACGGCTGACCAAACAGGAGGACTTCCAGCCATACATCTGAAGAGTCAAGAACGGTCTCTTTAACCACCAACGGCTACCCCTGAAAGTGTCAAGAGCCAGAAGCCCTGACCAGCTCCACTTGTAATTAGAGTGGAAAACATGTGCCTAAATGTTACGGGCTGAAAGGGCGATTTCACTGGGAAAGGGTTAGAGGCCTTTGAGACAAAAATTCCCTTTGTTGCAAATGCCAGAAGACCAAGATTAGATCAGCCCTGTGACAAGGAGTTTGGGGGGGGGGGAATGTGGAGTCACAGCGAGCCTTTTCTGCCTGCTCAAGGGAATTCCATGTGCAAATTGGAGCGAGGCTGGGCTAATGAGACGGCTGGTATGTTTGGGCGCGGGGGTGTGTGCGTTGAATAATCCCAAGCATCTGTTTACTACAGATCTGTGTGTGGGGGCGCACGCACGCACACAAATTAAACTTTCTGAGGTCTGATATAAAAGAAAAAGAGCACAGAGGCAAAGAACAAAGTTTAGCCAAAATATAAACATGACTATATTAAGATTCCGCATGCCGCATTGCTACAGGCATAGCTCACTTCCAGAGAATCACAGGCGTTACACGGGAGCCCGAATCCCAAGAGGTTTCCCGTTGACACCATAGCTGTCAAGTTTCGGATTTGAAAATAAGGGATCAGCAGTCTCACCTATCCCGGGGACAGTCACATGTCAGTGGTGGGCGGAGCCAGAAGCAAAAGTGGGCGGAGCAGCAATGTAAACTCCAAGCGGGCTCGGGCTCGGAGCGGAGCAAAGAGGAGGGCAGCCAGCAAAGAGGAGGGCAGCCATGTGCTCCTGCGCAATGGAGCCCCATCGTCTTCTTGTCTGATCCCATCAAAACAGGACAGGAAGCAGCAGCTGCTCAAAGGCAGCCAGGCTCCGCCCGCCAGCTAACCCTATTGGCCGGCTGAGGGGCTCGGCGGCAACGGATAGGGGCTGATGCAGGGGGAGGAATACACCCCCCTGTAAGCACGGGAAACGGCTCCCACTTGCTTTGAGGGCTGAGGCTTTTCTCTCCAAGTAGGCGAGGTCTTCCCACCCAGTCCCTGGCCAGCAGGGGAGGAGCTGCTTCCATTAAAAACGGGAAATTTAAGGGAAATAAAAAATAAGGGAGAGCAGCGGGAAACTGCTTGAAATAAGGGAGAACCCCGGGGAAAACGGGATACTTGACAGCACTGGATAGCACACATTTGCAGGAATTGACTCTTCTCTGTGATGATTCCCAAGCTGATTGGCAGTGGGGGGTGAAGCAGAATGACAAGCGCCAATGGCTCCTCAGCTAAGGTACCGTCATCGCAGTTGCTCATCACGCCCTCATTACTCACATTCTCCCTTTTGTGCCTGCCTCGTCTCACGTGGGCATCACATCTGGAACTGCAGCTGTGAAAAATGTCACTGGACAGAAGAAATGATTTGGCAAGAGAACAAGACATTGTGGTGTGTTCGTACTCGGTTCCGCTCTTCAGCAAGGATGTTATTACAAAGCAAATTATTTTTCTTTTTGGCTATCACCTACAATTTGGTTTTCCTGCATCCTTCCCCCACCTCCCCAGCAATCTTTTGCATTTGCCTACTCAAATGTTCTAAATGCATGTCTAATTCACTTACAGCCTAATTGGTTTTGTAGTTCCAAGACTGCATGCAGTTAGTTGTACTCACTGTGTACATGCATGCACTGACTTGCAAGGATTTTTTTTTTTGCACGGAAAGGTAAAATGTCACAAGAATCCAAAATGGTTAGAAGAGCGTAAGAATGTGTACTGCTAATTTATTGTAATTTATTTATTTTTTTAAATTTGAATTTTATTTTTTTATATTCAACAGATATAGTCGAGGGTAGAAACCACAGAACAGGAAAAGATAAACGATCAAATCTACATGTTTACATACCTGCAGAAAGAGCAGAATTACAAAAATGCAAATCATAAGAATGCAAAATGCAAAGAGTAAAGAATATAGGGCATCCAAAGTAATGGGTTGTCACACTTTCAAAGAATACAGATGATAATGCTAAATACAC
The DNA here is from genome assembly GCA_900245905.1 of Lacerta viridis. Classification (NCBI taxonomy): domain Eukaryota; kingdom Metazoa; phylum Chordata; class Lepidosauria; order Squamata; family Lacertidae; genus Lacerta; species Lacerta viridis. Next base: position 962,341 of record OFHU01003246.1, on the reverse strand, counting down.
ATAAGTTAAACATATATATTTTGAGAGAAGGAGTTGGGGAAGAAAAAGGGAGTTAATACCGGTATTGAATAAACCATTTCCGTTTGAATGCTGGTTGTGGAGCCAAGTTATATACATCCTCGTTAAACATAAAATCGTACCAAATAATGCTAATTCATGGGAACCCAGCTCGTTGAAATCACGTTGGGTTCCAGAATGGTCAACAGCATTTCTCAGTCAAGATTCAAAAGTGACAGAAATAATATTGCTATGACGGGTTTCTTTTGGGGGGGGAGGGAGTCAGTCTGGATGATAACCTGGTTGGTACCCTTCCAATTCTTGGGCTCCTGTATCCATGGGGGTAGAATGTATAAGAGCAAGCCAGTTCCTTTGTCTCGGTAATGGCACTGGCAGGCTACTTAAGTACCACGATTTACAAGCCGAAAGAGGTTGCCATAGAAACAAATGGGTGGGCCTACACACACACACACCCCCGCCACCCTCACCTGGCTGGTAGGTAGAAGAACAACAACCAGAGTTGTTGTGGGGGGAGGGGGGAGCTGCAGACAGAAAGATATCTTTTTGCTCTGTGTTTTTATGCAAAGCAGTGACTAACAGAGAAGCAAGATTTTTGGGCGTTAATGCCGTGAGCCTCCCCCATCCTATGCTCAGGCTGCACAGTACATATGTGTAAATAAAGTCAAGTTTCCTAATGACACCAAAGTCTCCCCTAACCTTCATTCCAAGGAAACTGAACCCTCGGTAAGCACGGGAACCCCTGGAGTATCACACAGCTCAGAAATCGGGGTGCCATGTAACAATATGGAAGCCAAATTTCTTCACCCCACCCTGGGACACTGCCTATGATTGAGGCACGGGGGCCTTTTCAGCAGTGAATAGAAACACTGTGCCCCTGCAAAAAAAAGGAAGAGACCTGAAGATGAGTCCTCTGAGTCAAGTTGAATAATACTGTATACAGGTTCAGCCCCTGTATACAGCTGCGGAGCTTTAAAAAGTATCCTTCCAATAAAGAGTGTTTAAAAGGTAAAGCCAAAGGGACCCCTGACCATTAGGTCCAGTCGTGTCCGACTCTGGGGTTGCGGCGCTCATCTCACATTACTGGCCGAGGGAGCCGGCGTACAGCTTCCGGGTCATGTGGCCAGCATGACAAAGCTGCTTCTGGCGAACCAGAGCAGCTCACGGAAACGCCGTTTACCTTCCCGCCAGAGCGGTACCTATTTATCTACTTGCACTTTGACGTGCTTTCAAACTGCTAGGTGGGCAGGAGCAGGGACCGAACAACGGGAGCTCACCCCGTCGCGGGGATTCGAACCACCGACCTTCTGATCGGCAAGCCCTAGGCTCTGTGGTTTAGACCACAACGCCACCCGCGTCCCTTTATTGACAAGGTATTGCATCCAAATGCTTTGGTTCTTTGTCTCCTGATGCAGTGAATGTGTTGCTGGAAGCCTAAAGCTATCCCTCCCTCCTGCTCTCTGGTAGGCTATGCAATTCCTTGGAGGTAGGACTCACTAAATCCTCTCGTAATTTCTGACTTGGATCACCTGCTTAAAAAAATTATCATCACCGTGATTATTGCCTTGTGTTCCCTTCAGATCTTCTCTCTGCACGGAATTCGCATTCCTCACTTTAAGCCAAGTAGCAATTGCCTCAGCAGGTAAAATCTCTCTTGGGGGCGGCCGTGTGAAAGAGAGTTGTAGCTTTCCCCCTTCCTCTGATCCCTCTGTCGCTTTCTCCAGGAAAAAAACAAAAAACCACAAAGTCTTTCTCGGCAGGATCAGGAGCTACATGGGGGGGCTGAGTGCGTTCTCCTTGACTGGCACGAGAGTGGGTAATCGTTCAGTTGTAGCTAAAGCATTGCTCTAGCTGTCTTTTGTTCTCTTTCAAACAGCATATCAAGTACCTGAACGACGTCCCTCAGGATCGGGTCTTTTAAAAGATTTCTTCGCCGAAAGCTTTTTACATGCTCAATGCAGAGAAGATAAAATTAACACCCGAGGTAGGTAAGTGTATACCTCACCGGGTGCAAAACCACAGCTCTCTTTTGGCAATGTGACATTTAACCCTACACAGTGGGGACTAATGCCCACTGAGATTGGTAGGGTGGAGGACAGGGAGCCCAGCAGTAGGTGGCGCCAAAGCAAATGACAGGAAGAGCCAACCATTTCTAGTTTAGAAGAAGAAGGAGGAGGAGAGTTTGGATTTGATATCCCGCTTTATCACTACCCGAAGGAGTCTCAAAGCGGCTAACATTCTCCTTTCCCTTCCTCCCCCACAACAAACACTCTGTGAGGTGAGTGGGGCTGAGAGACTTCAGAGAAGTGTGACTAGCCCAAGGTCACCCAGCAGCTGCATGTGGAGGAGCGGGGACGCGAACCCGGTTCACCAGATTACGTGACTACCGCTCTTAACCACTACACCACACCGGCTCTTTTAGTCCCATCCTCTTCTCTGCAAAGTTCTACAATGGCAACACCGAGTCAGGGAAGGAGGAGGAGGAGGCAACTGGTAGCCAGGGCCTTCCCCTGGACTGAAAGAAGGCAGTTGGGTGTTGACTGAGGTTGGTGTTGCAGTTCCCAGTAGCCCTAATGAAGCAGACACCACTGAGTCCAGTTGCTGCTAGGCTCCTTGCAGTTCCCAATTGCCATGGGCAGTGATTCTGTAGCAAAAGACACCTTTACGGGGGGGCGGGGTCAACAGGTGTATGTATCAAGAGTTCCCACAAACCCGCCTCCTGTTGAGTGGGATGGGAAACATTCTTCTAGGGTCCCAGAGGAAGACGACTTTCCTCTGACTTTGCGGATGAGGCAAGGAGTTCAAACTCCTCCAGCAAGCGACAGGAATCCCCACTCCTCCATTTCACCAACTGCCCGAGGCCTTTCGCTTCCTCGTAAGCAGAAAAGGCAGAGGATACAAGGAAGCTCAAGCCAGGACTCTGCGTCTTTAAATTCCTGCTAGCTCTCAGCTTGCGGGAGGGTGGGGGGGAGAAGGGGTTAGAGACTCAGCAGGGCAACTTTGCTGATTATTTAAGTGTGCAGATGCTGGTGGAAGCAGCATCTGGTTTGTCTAGGAACTCTCCGTGGTGCTGGCCAAGCTCAGCCATTCCCTGCTCTCTTGATCCAGGCCCCTGCAACATAATATTCTGATACCTGATGACTGGTGCCCCAGCTGAGCTCCGTTCAGGTATTACTTGGCACACTCTTGGCTCTTCAGACAGCCAGTAAAAGACAACACTTCCCCCCTGCACCCAGTCAATGTTTCATTTTGGAACTCGGTACATTCAGCAGCGGGCACTTCGGTTACCACTGGCAAATGTAGGATGACCAAATGCAAAGGATAGCAAGTTCCTTGTATCTTTTAATAATTTGTGGTAGAGGCCATTTTGGTAGTTGAAGCTTTCCACATAATTACATGAGAAGCTGCAATTGGTTTTTTTTTAAAAAAATATCTCTTCTGCACAATTACTAAAGGTGTGGGACCCCTATCCTCCCTTGTGTCCAATCATCCTAGAACAGGCATCTTTGGCTTCCAGATGTTGCTGGACATCTATTTCTATCAGCCCTAGCCAGCATGGCCCGTGGTCAAGGATGATGGGAGAGGAAGTGCAAAACATCTGGAGGGCCAGAGATGGCAGAGCATCTGCTTCACATGCAGAAGGCCCCCGTTTCTATCCTAGATGTTTCCAGGTTGGGCTGGGAGACAAACCTGTTTTAAATCCCCGAGAGCTGCTGCCAGTCAGCGTAGACAGATGGGCAAACAGTCTGACTCAGCATAAGGCAGGTTCCTAGATTCCCTATCGCCCCTGACCTAGGCCTATAGGCAACTGCTTTTTGTGTGTGTGTGTCTTTGTCTTATGGCTTCTGCCAACCTAGCAGTTTGAAAGCACACCAGTACAAGTAGATAAATAGGTACCGCTCTGGCGGGAAGGCAAACGCTGTTTTGTGCGCTCTGGTTTCTGTCACGGTCTTCCGTTGCACCAGAAGCAGATTAGTCCTGCTGGCCACATGACCCGGAAAGCTGTCTGTGGACAAACACCAGCTCCCTCAGCCGCAACCCTAAATCTTATGAAGGTTATAGTCTGTAAAACCAGAAAATCATTTATAGCTGCAGCCTTCAGCCTCTTCAAACTTGGGCTGCAACATCAAACTGCAATATGGAACCTAATTTTATTAAACATTACCTCTCTCTTTCTCTCCCTTCCCCTCTCTTTCTCTTCTCTTCAACAAAGTCAGCAAACTTGAAAATGGTGATGGGTCGCCCTGTAAAGGACACAACCGATCATGCCAGGGTCTTACTCGTGAGTAGGAGATCCTAACAGTGTCATCAGTTGATTTCACAAATCATACATATGTAGTCACAAATACATACCGGTATGTAGCAACCTACCCCAATATTCTGTGTGAAAAGCAATCTTTTAAAAGAAAGGTAGAAAATGTGTTCTCTGTCTCTCTCCCTGTGAACCAGCTTGTGAAAAACTGGCCCCCTAGCAGCGTGAGAGCTCTAAAAAAGTGTAATTACTTTAAAGACCTATTCTATTTATAAAGGTCTCTCCATGCATTCAACAGAACAGGTGCAAGACTCAGCAATAGCAGGAAGCTGGTTTTTGGCAGTGCCAGTTCAAATTTCGAAATGCAAATGATGTGTTTGTTGAGATGTAGGAAATGTTACAACTGAGGACGACAGTGAACATAATTTACTGCTGGGGAGTAAAAAAAAAAAGGCAATTGGGAATGTGTATGAGGGACTGACATTGTTCCAGAGGCTTTCTTTGTGTCAGTGTGGTGTAGTGGTTAAGAGCGGTGGACTTGTAATCTGGTGAACTGGGTTCGCGTCTCCGCTCCTCCACATGCAGCTGCTGGGTGACCTTGGGCTAGTCACACTTCTCTGAAGTCTCTCAGCCCCACTCACCTCACAGAGTGTTTGTTGTGGGGGAGGAAGGGAAAGGAGAATGTTAGCCGCTTTGAGACTCCTTCAGGTAGTGATAAAGCGGGATATCAAATCCAAACTCTTCTTCTTCTTCGTTAAAGTATGCCAGCAAGAAGTGCCTTCTCTGTCTCTATTCTCATTTCCTAGCTGAAGGAATTATTGGGGAGCATGGCAGGAATTTAAATGGAAAGGAAATGTACCGGTAAATGTTGACCTACATCACAGGAGGAGGACAAAGCCTCAGTTTCTGCTCACACAGAGGAGGGAAAGGGCCAACATCTTGTGAGAGGGGGTCATCTGCCCATGTCAGTCAGCTACTGCCCGTATGTAACTGTTGACCAAAATGGCTTATCTACCTGCTCCAATGCTCACTCAGGACTTTGTGCTGGGCTTCTTCTTTCTGAAACTACCATGCTTCCTTCTTGATGGGACAAACGACAACAGTGATGGGCGTCCGGATTGTTTAGATGTTTGTAGGTGGAACAGAAGAGGAAAAAAAGGTGATTCAGAGATAATTTTTTTTGGGGGGGGGTAGATAATCCTGAGAGGGTGCCTGTGTGTCTGGTTGCTGATCTATAAAAGTAAAAAAGGTAAAGGAGCCCTGACAGTTAAGTCTAGACGCAGACAACTCTGGGGTTGCGGTGCTCATCTCGCTTTACAGGCCGAGGGAGCCGGTGTTTGCTGCAGACAGTTTTTCTGGGTCATGTAGCCAGCACGACTAAGCCATTTCTGGCAAAACCAGAGCAGCGCATGGAAACGCCGTTTACCTTCCCTCTGGAGCAGTACCTATTTATCTACTTGTGCTGGCATGCTTTTGAACTGCTAGGTTGGCAGGAGCAGAGACCGAGCAACGGGAGCTCACCCCGTTGCCGGGATTCAAACCGCCGACCTTCTGATCGGCAAGCCCAAGAGGTTCAGTGGTTTAGACGACAGCGCCACCCATGTCCCATTGCTGATCTATGGGAAGAGAGAATATGCATGGGTGCATGGGGTGATGATCCTGGAGAGAGAGGGTGAGGGAGGGAAGAGAGATGGATCATGGGAAGGGTGCATTGGTTTACAAAGGTGAATTTAATTAAACGGGAATTGACCAATGAATTGGGGAGATGACTTGCCATCCTTGCAATGGTAGCTACTTTGTCATGATGGAACGCAGGTGGCGCTGTGGTCTAAACCACTGAGCCTCTTGGGCTTGCCGATCAGAAGGTCGGCAGTTCGAATCCGTGACAGGGTGAGCTCCCGTTGCTCTGCCCCAGCTTCTGCCAACCTAGCAGTTCGAAAGCACACCAGTACAAGTAGATAAATAGGTACCGCTCTGGCGGGAAGGTAAACGCTGTTTCTGTGCGCTCTGGTTTCTGTCACGGTGTTCCGTTGCACCAGAAGCGGTTTAGTCCTGCTGGCCACATGACCCGGAAAGCTGTCTGTGGACAAACGCCAGCTCCCTTGGCCTGAAAGCGAGATGAGTGCCGCAACCCCATAGTCGCCTTTGACTGGACTTAACCATCCAGGGGTCCTTTACCTTTTTACCTTACTTTGTCGTGATATGCGTGACGGCTTCCAAATGCCGTAATGTGCCCATGACAACACACACACACACACCCTGCCGTCAAATGCTGGCAACCCTGTGAAACCACCACACCACACCGAAGGCAGAAAGGCTGCCTGAGGATTGCAGCCCCCATGTTTTTTCTACACATCAGAAAAAATGCCCATTCCCTGCTCTTCCTTTCCATAGGGTGAGGAATGGAAATGTGGGGATTGGGGCCTTTTTACTGCCTGTCTGAAGGTTTCTGACATTGCACAGCACAATTGCCGACTGTGTGGCACATCTGTTAAGGTTTCTAATATCTACATGGAATTTGAGGCAACGTGAGATAACCTTAACCCTGGTCTTAAACTGACAAGTGTTTTTTTTAATAAAAAAAAAAATCATTGAATAATGAAATAGACTTGAAATTATTTTAAAGCACCTGAGGCTCTCGTACAACTGTTATGTGGAGAGTCACAACTTTTTATGTTCCTTCCAGTTCTAAAACCTTCTTCCGATTCCCAATCTAAATGGCTAAGGTGCTATCCGTGTAACTTAGCTTGGCTCCCCCTCCCCCACAATTAACTTCTGTAATGTATGAAAATGCATTTTTGTCCAGGAAGCGGCGATAAGAACTCAGCTCTCTAAGGTCAGTACTTTTTGAACTGCTGATTCTAAAGTTTCTGTTGAAAGGCACCTAATCGCCATTCATTAAAATGTTTTCTACAAACATAATAAAAACAGATAACAGCAATGACCCAGCCCGGGAGAAGCTAATCTGCTATTGATGTTGGGTAAATCCCAAGACAAGGCTGTTGTTTGCTCACAAATTAAAAGGAATGGAATCTCTGGCAGCGTTTTGCAAAATGTTTATGGCAATTGTGTTGTGTAGATTAATTCTGTTGCCTCTGAAGTCAATGCTTTTGTCCCAGAGACCAGTGGGGAAAAGCCACAACAATTGTCTTTAGATAGGCAGACCCAAGCATAGCAGGTTCATGGAATTATAGAATTGTAGACTTGGAAGGAACTCCAAGGGTCATCTAGTCCAACCCCCTGCAATGCCTCAAATGTTTTCCCTTGTCTGCATTACTATTTCCCCCCTCTTGAACACATATAAACAGAGGTTTCAAAAAGTTTAGGAGTGCATTTAAATAGTATATTTTTTATTTTTTAATGTAATTAAATTGTTTTAATAATCTTTCTCCGTTGACTCTCTGCGTTTTGCTTCCCTTTGCTAGGAATGCACAACGGCAAAGTCACATCATCGAGGCTCACCGGTTCCTTATTTTTCTCCTCTACTTGCTTCCCATGCTTCTTTTCTCACATAACAAGCTAATCTGCTAATCTTTTCTGTGAACCCGATAAAACCAATTAATCAATTAAAAACTATAAAACTAGTGCGGAGCTCAGATCGTTGCTTCCTCTGACAACGCCATCTTGCTAGGCTGTGAACCGCCCTGAGACCTCTGGGTATAGGGCAGTATATAAATTCAAAAGGAGAAGAAGAAGAAGAAGAATAGGAATAGGAATAATTTATTATTGGCCAAGTATATTTTCCAACATACTTGGAATTTGTTTCGGCTACATTGCAATGTAAACATACAGACACTGTTCCTCTCACAATACAAAGAAGCAAAGAAACCCCACCCATAATTTACCTCCCCTTCAGCTATACAACTACGAATTTAACAATTTAATGGCACAAGGGAAAAAACTATTCTTGTGCCTGGCCGATTTTGTATATGAAGTCCTGTAGCGACGTCCAGATGGAAGTAAATCAAGCAGATGAGACCGGGATGTAAAGGATCTGCTACAATTCTCTCTGCTCTCTTCCTAACTCGGGTAGCATAAATTGTCTCTATTGAAGGCAAGCTAACACCAATTACCCTTTCTGCAATTCTTAAGCTCGTTGGAGCCTTTTCTTGTCTCTCTTGGAGGCTGTACCGTACCAAGCTGTTATAGAATTACAATTCTCTCTGCTCTCTTCAGCAAAGATGAATTCTAAAATGTCAGATGTGTGTTGGAAATGTAAAGCTGCGAAAGGTACCTTTTTTCATATGTGGTGGTCGTGTCCAGGGGTAAGTGCCTTCTGGGATAAGATTTATAATGAGCTTAAGAAGGTAATGAAAGTTATTGAAGGCATTTCTCTTGAGCTATGACGAGATACCCAGTCAGGATAGAGTATTTTTTATGTATACCCTTTCTGGAAAGGTGCAATTGGCAAATGAAGTTAATGGAATATATTACAGCTAGAATCGTTGGAGCCTTTTCTTGTCTCTCTTGGAGGCTGTACCGTACCAAGCTGTTGAATAGAATTACAGAGAACAGTTTCAATGATGCCTCTGTAGAATTGGGTCAACACTTCCTGAAAAAAGGACTGAATAATATAATTTAAATTTCCTTAAGAAGGTTTGAATTGTTATAGTTCATTAGATTGAGGTGTCAGAATTTTGGACTTCAAACCATAGCTCTCAACTTTCCCTTTTTTGTGGGAAATTCCCTTATTCCAGCGCCGTTTCCCATTGCAAAAAAAGGGAAAGTTGATAGCTATGGCCGTTTCCAAATGCAAAAAAAAAGAAGGTTGACAGCTCTGCTTCAGACTGAAGGTGTGTGTTTGGGGAGGGGGGGGGAATCATGCTTTGCCCTTAGTAAATTAGCACTTTACACAGGAAGGCTTCACTGCTGCCCCCTCCCCGTGATCGGTTATCATACTACAAGGGGTTTTGGCTTTTTTATGTGAAGGAGCATTAAGAAATATTGCCAACCCCTTGCCCTTTAACAAATCCTGGGAGCCCTCCCCTGTTGTGTAAAATTATACAGCCCAGGCACAGGTTGACCATCACCTCTGTGTGACCTTGCCTTGAGCTCCTTGGAAGAAAGGTGGGATTAAAAAAAATATTAAAGTATTTCCAAATAAATAAATAAATACTGCCTCCCCTTCATCTGCCACCTTCATTCTTTCCCCCTAGCTATGTTTTGTTGTTGTTCAGTCGTTCAGTCGTGTCCGACTCTTCGTGACCCCATGGACCAGAGCACGCCAGGCACGCCTATCCTTCACTGCCTCCCGCAGTTTGGCCAAACTCATGCCAGTCGCTTCGAGAACACTGTCCAACCATCTCATCCTCTGTCGTCCCCTTCTCCTTGTGCCCTCCATCTTTCCCAACATCAGGGTCTTTTCTAGGGAGTCTTCTCTTCTCATGAGGTGGCCAAAGTACTGGAGCCTCAACTTCAGGATCTGTCCTTCTAGTGAGCACTCAGGGCTGATTTCTTTAAGAATGGATAGGTTTGATCTTCTTGCAGTCCATGGGACTCTCAAGAGTCTCCTCCAGCACCATAATTCAAAAGCATCAATTATGGTGCTGGAGGAGACTCTTGAGAGTCCCATGGACTGCAAGAAGATCATTTTGGAAATTTTAACATGCTTGACCTTCAGACAGCCTCCTTAGCTTCAGACAACCTCCTTAGTTTCCTGTTTAGGAAACACCTTGGAGAGCTGAGATAGGTCTGGAGCTGTAAGACTAGACCTCGACGTAGCACTTACAAACACAGGGCATTAATGCAGAAGAGAAACTGGAACACTTCTTCTGAGGTCATTATTTTTATTATGACCTTGGTCACAACTGGTTTTTTTTTCCTTGACAAACTCTATCGACACAGAACAATTCCGGTCCATTTGCGAAAGACTGGCAGCATGGTCCTATGTACCAACCATTTCAATGGGGAGTCAAGTGCTTTAGGATTTGGTGCAAAACCCCTAAATGGACAGATCTTCAAGGTATTCCACCACTGGTGACTCTACCCAGAGACTTACCACCCGGAATAGACTGGTGGGGAACTACCCGGGCTGGCATAAGACATTTTGGCACTTGAGTTGAACCACAAAACGATGACCCCCCCCCTCGCCAGGAAAGAAGGGGTGAGAGAAGATCTACAGGGGCGGGTGGAGACCAGCAGCACCTCCTGTTTGCCAATGCTGTTGTCTGGGCACCTCAGGACCCCCATCCACTCTGCCTAGGCTTGTACCCTGGAGAGGTCACTTTGGTGCTGCTAATACAGCAGCTTGACTTCACCCTTGGAGGCGCACTCCATTGTCTTTTGAGACAGATGGATGCCAACAAAGGTTCACTTATACACACACCTACACCCAGGGCATTTTCCCCAGGGGGAACTCTCTGGCACCTCTTGGGTGGGTGCCATTGCCATTCTAAGAGAAAGAGGTGAGTTCCGGCACCTCCTTTTCTAGAAAAATAGCACTGCCTAAATCCATATGGGTTTGTGTGTGTGTGTGCATATGCATGTATAGAAAGATATATGCATACGTGTGTGTATACATATAAGCTTTCCATACGTTAGGAAAACTCCTGACCTGTCCTGGTTTCTGGGTGTAAAAATGGCATCAGGGGGAAATTATGCCGAAATGGCAAAATGTCAGGGAAAACCTGGCTGTATGGGATGGAAAAAGCAGTGGAAACAGCTCAGAAAGCTAAAAATCGCCCAAATTTGTGTTTGTTCTCAAAAAAAGCTCAACAACTTTGTGGGTGTCAGGAATTCTGAAATATGGCAACCAGTGCCAGATTTACATATAAGCTAAACAAGCTATAGCTTAGGGCCTCACTCTCTTGGGGGCCCCCCAAAAATTTAAAGAAAAAAAAAACTGGATGTACATTTCCAAAATATAAGATAAAAAACAAATAAAATAAAAGCTACATACAGCAACAGTGTTTTGTGTTGCTTCCTAATCCTATTTCACTGTTAATATACTTCTTCTTAATTGTATTTCAGTTCAACATTTACTTTGACAAATTACATATTTTGTTATGTGCAAATGGCTTTAGATACCCATCAGGTCCATAAATTACCATACAGCATATATTCAACAACAACAACAAAAACCAGCGACAATTTGTTGTTGACAAAAGGACAGCTGGACATATAAAGGGCCCTATTACCTTCAGTAGTTTAGGGTCTCATCAAACCTAAATCCGGCCCTGATGGCAACCCTATTACACACACACATACTTTTGACGAGTGAGGTTATTACCCCACTATTAATGTCTATGCTGGGTCATTCAACCATTGCTCTGTGTCCTTTCTTTTAGCAGATCCAAGATGACCAGGTAACAGCAAAAACTGCAAGGTTTTCAGCGGGGGCAATGAGAATCAGACCAATTATTTGATTTTCGATGTCAGCCTCCACAATGTATTTTCTGTATTTTTTACCTCTATCTACATTTTCTGTTCTTTTATTGCTACGGCTAGTGGCTGATGCAAATTAAGATTCATCTGATTCTCTCTCTCTCTATATATGCACATATACATACATACATACAGGCATATAGAATAATTCACCCCCTCCCCTTGCATTAAAAAACCATTTACGAATTGCAGCGTGTCCGGGAAGGGAGCGCTAAAAGGCTGCAGCAGCCAGTCGCTAAAGAGACGCTCTCCGCCGGCTGCAAAATCCCAATCCTTCCACCGCAGCGGAACCTCGGGGGGAAAGGGGGCGTGTCCCTCTATCGGCGGCGAAGGGGCGTGTCGCTTTGGCGGGGGTGGGGGAGTCGGCCCCGCCCCCTTCCCGTCCCGTTTCCCTAGGCGGGGGAGGAGCGGTGGGCGTGGCCCACAGCGGAGCCCTTTCCCCTTCTCTCACTCGGGGAGGAGGAGGCGGTTACCTAGGCGATGACGTCACCCGCGGCCTAGGGATGGGGAGGCGGGCCCAGCGGGGCGGAGAGGCAAAATGGCGGCGGAGGCGGCGGGCGCCGCTACTGCCTCAGGGGCGCCGGAGGAGGCTGCGGGGCCGTGGCGGGCGGCGGTGGCGACGGCGGCGGCGCTGAGGAGACCCTGAGCGAGGCGGGGACGAGCGGCGGCGCGCTTAGTGCCTGTGGGCTGCTGCTGCCGGGAAGGGCGGCGCGCGCGTGCCTGTCTGAGGGGTCTCATGTGCGGCGGCGGCGGCGGCGGCGGCGGTGGTCCTTCGCCCTCAGGAGGAGGAGAAAGAGGCGCCTCATCCCGGCGCTGCGTCCGCTGAGCCGGCTTCCCGGGCGGGCAGGCGGCGTGAAGGCGGCAGGATGAAGTTCGCCGAGCACCTTTCCGCGCACATCACCCCGGAGTGGAGGAAGCAGTACATCCAGTATGAGGTAGCTGCTGTTGTTGCTGCTGCCCTTGTGAGGGTCGAGGGGTGTCGAGGGGGAGACGCAGCGAAAGGGGCCGGGGGGGAGGTGAGAGAGAATGAATGGCTGCGAGGGGGTCTGTGTGTGTTGTGAGGGGTGGGCACAGAGCGGTGTTTTGGGCTTCGGAAGAGGCGTAGAGGAAAAACAAGGGGTCTTTGTGGGTGGGGAGGGGGGGAGGGAGGAAGAGAAGTCACCCCGGGCGGGGAAGGGCGAATGGGTTAGGATATGGGTGCGCAAGGCTGAAAAGTACGGGCGGGTGGGTGTGAGAAAACAGGAGAGGCGAAAGCGCTTGTTTTCGAGGGGGTGGGAAAACAGCTCCCAATTTATCTCCCCCCATCCCCCACCACCCCCAATTCTAGGATATCCGCGGATGCTCCGGTGGCCCGCTGCGCCCCCAGCGCAAAACTCCGCCGCCCCCGCCCCCCTTGGTGCGCTGCATTCTGGCGCGCGCCCCCCCCCCCGACTTGGCTCGGGTCCCTTCCATCTCTCTCGCGCGTGAGCCAAGTTTGCGGCGCTGCCGTGCAAGGTGGTGGTGCAGCTGCAGCTTCGACCTCCTCACCTGCCTCGTTGCATTTTTAGTCTCTCCTTCCACGCATTTCCTGAAAGCATATATATATTTTCTCTCTCTCTTTCTCCTTACCCCCATGGCAATCCGCTTCGGGAAACTTGGCACCGAGGCGTTGAGGGGGAATGAATGTGTGTATCCTTTTTGCCGTGGGGAAGGAAGCAGCCTCCCTCCTTTGTTGAAGGGTGCAAGGCCGGTCTCCTCCGCCACTGGAATTTTATTATTTTTTAATGGCTGCAAAGCCCCTGTATCAGCTGTGATAGAACATTGCAGGGTTGCTGGTAGAGAGGAACTGTAAAGGTTATCTGGGAAGGAAGCTAGGTGGCACCCTATCCCAGGGTTATCAATACCCTCCAATTCTGACACTTGGAATTTTCCATATCAATTGTTTGTAACTGTCCTTGATCAGATGCAGGAGTTACTGTATTCCAATGGCCTAGTGTTGCTTAACCGAGTTTTGAGAATTCGCCTGTGTTGGGCGTGAGGGCAGTGTGTGAGGATCTGAGTGTGAGCTTTCCTTGTGGGTGTGGTGATTCCTGGAAGTGGTTCAAGGAGACGGGTTGCCAGGCCCATAGCATCAAACTAGATATGTGAAGACCTGCAAAAATACAATCCCTCCCTCCCCTCTTTTCTGGACCCTCCTCATCTCTACTCCTCATATTTCTTTGAGGTTTGTCTTTAATGTCTGTAGTTTGCCTCAAAGATTTTATCTTCCTTCTGTCAGTACCTTCTGTTGCAGTTTTGATTATTCATTGCGTTTTATCCCTTTGAGTCTTTCTCTAATAATGCATCACTTTTCCGTTTGTCATATCTGTGGCATGGACTTTCTGCAAAAAGTAATCAACTGTACAAGCCAATCATGTATCCACCTAGAGCCCTTGTTTTTGTGAATCTCAGCTGCTCTGTCTTTTGTGGTTTTTATTTGGGTTAGGCAGTTTTCTAGAATTTATAAAGTATATCTGGGCATTTCTTCCTACAGTTTCCATTGTTTGTGTTTGTACTGACTTCAAGTCCGTATAATGAATATAGTATAAGCATGAATGCTAGTATTTCAAGAGGGAATTGACCACATACTTAGGTGTTTCAGCTCACCATATATCTATATCTATATAAATAAATATGCCTATATACAAAAAGGTCACATGTCGTTAATTAGTTGCCCTTTTGAAATTTGTTCTCGTTTCTTGTTTGCTTAGGGGAAAATAATAGCTTCACAGAATGCCTGATAAGCTTTAAAGAGCATGTTCTTAGTAAGTTTCCCATACAAAGACTTGGGTTTTAGCAAGAGCTTAGATTCTCTTGGATTGTCTGCTATCCTGTCATTTTCACTTGGATTCTCAAGAAGATAACCATGTATATGTAGTCTCCAAATCAACCTACGATTTTCATTAACATTGGAATTTGAGAAAGGGCAAGTGGCTGTTAAAGCTATCTTTCTTAAAGGACAGCACTGAAGCTTTTGATGTAACATCTCAAATTTAGATGCATGGAGAAATTAGTAGGAAAACATACAGATTGCATTTACCCCTACAAGTAAACAAGGATGAGAGACCTTTCTATTTTATGCAGTCTCTGTAAGTTTGAAAAGCGGCTCAATGGCTGTGAGAACTTTATTTCAAATGGTCTTTTAGATGGCCTGAAATGCTCAGTTTACTTTTGCCTAATGCATAAGTAGCTTTTCAGCACCACTGTCAGTTCTCTGCATGCAACAGCTTGGAATTATATTCAGTCCGGTAGACACTGAGCAAAATGCATTAATGTAGTTTTGCGATAGCTCCTCCTAAAAACGAAGTAATGAAGAATATTGCTATTTCAATGTTGAGAATAAATATGTTTGGCATATTCATAGTGGTGCTCCTATCAGAAGGAATTATACATACAATGGCATGTATTTTTCTAGAACTCTGTTTTTCTGCGAAGTGTTTATTATGTCCATGTGTTGGCCCCCACCCGGTTGAGGTGTGTAGAGGGTGCATAACTTTCAGGAGGGTTAAATTGGTCTAGGAATTGCCAGCTGTGATCCTGCTTTGGAGTTTTATGGGGACATGGATTCTGTAAGGATCTTGAAGGCAAATTATTCCTTCTTTATGCTAATATAAGCTACTCAGATTCTTCAGCTTAAGCAAAACTCAGATAACCTTATCTATTTGTCAAGGACAACTTAAAAAATCTATTTATTTTTATTGTTTAAGAAGTTCTTACACACAGAAATAAATAAATTACCTTAGATAGGCCGTAGTGGAAATAATAGGACTATCTGTCCCAAATTAGAAGCTTGTTTTAAATCAAAAGTTGTTCATAGGAAGAAGAAACTAAACATAGGTCTTTGGCAGGTCACCTCAAGTTTATGAAACCATAGCTCCTCCTAAAAAGGGGTTGGTATAGTTTGTGGTTATAGTGTAACATGAACAACTGGGTTCAAATACCTATTTAGCGCAAAGCTTAGAGGCAGAACTTGGGCTGGTAGCACATGCTTGGCTTAACCTATCTCACAGGGTTGTTAGGATAAAAAAGGAGGACTATCGCTGGAGCCCTGATCAAATTCTAGAAAGGATGGGCTAAAAAAACTCTGCTGCTACAACTTGTTTTACTCTCCTATTCATGCTTAAGTAGCCCAGTTGCTGTTCCAAGGAAAGCTGGTTTCTGTGACTTGCTATACGTTAAGCAAAATTTGTCTACCATCTCTGGTCTTTTGCATAATTTTGTTTTTATTAGTCATGGGAAGGAACAAGGAGTTTATGTCTGGGCATAGAAGTGATAATTGCCTCCAAGAGACAAGCCAGTGCCCCCTCAGGCTACTGAGTCTTCACCAGGCATTGCATGTTCATGCTTCAAACATACCTCAGTCAGCAACAAGGTGCTGATTTAAACATTAAAGCTCCAGAGAAGCTGCTTCATAACCAGTGCCATGTTCCATATTTTTTCTGTGCTTGTGCTGCATCATCATGCATATTCTAACCCATGGGTAGGCAAACTAAGGCCCGGAGGCCTGGATCCGGCCCAATCGCCTTCTCAATCCGGCCTGCTTTTATTTAAAATGCATCTCTGGGTTATTTGTGGGGCATATGAATTCATCCATTTCCCCCCCTTCAAAATATATTCTGGCCCCCCACAAGGTCTGAGGGACAGTGGACTGGCTCCCTTCTGAAAATGTTTGCTGACCCCTGTTCTAACCTAAGCCCTCCAGCACAGATTAATATTAATAATATTTGTGATGTATTGAAGAGGATGCAAACAATTTTAGCTGTAAAGCAGCCCACTGCAGGAACAGATGGGGGACGACCAGGTTCTAAAAATCAATACCATTTGAAAAAGCTCTGCTAGGCAGCATCTTAATAGCATGTTGTTGTTGGACCCCTGCCATCAACACTGACATGCCACAGAGTTTCCACCCTGAGAGCTGATATAGCACCGTGACTGGAAGACTAGTTGCGAATTGTCTGATTTGGACTTTGCCTCTGCCATGAACTTGTTAGTGGCTTTCAGCAAACTCACTCTGTTTAGTCTCTGCTCTGCAAACCCCATCTCATAAGGTTGTTATCACAAATGTCCAGTTCTTTTTTTTTAATATTGTTTACTGCTTGTGAGATTCAGCTTGAGTTCTTTATCTACTTTATAGCCATCTTGCTTGCAGCTTCAAGGCATGCAATTCCCTAACCTGGGTCTGTTATTAAAAAGTTGAAAAGTTGGAAGGTCTGGTTATGGATCTGTGGCATGACGGAGGGTTTGGCCTTTACTATTCTTTTTTTTCCTGTGGGCTAGTTACTTGGCGCTGTTAAATGTTTTAACCCCCATCAGCCAGTGCCAGTGGCCTGAAATGATGGGAGTTATAGTCTATAACATCTGGAGGACACCACATTGGATACCTGGTCTACTCCCACTCTAGTGCCTAATGGATTTCTTGACTGAACTCACAGAAATGGTCTCAAGTCTGGTGACTGGAACACTGTCCCCCAGCTTTTGGTTCTGGAGGGATTTCAATATTTGCAAAGGCTGTCTTGTCCAGTTTGGTTCAAGATGTCCACCATGACAAATGTGGAATTGTCCCAGTATGGTTTTGGCCCAGCACATTTAGCAGAATTCCAGCCAATTCCTTCATTTGTTGTTGTTGTTGTTCAGTCATGTTTGACTCTTCGTGACCCCATGGATCAGAGCACGCCAGGCACCTCTGTCTTTCACTGCCTCCCACAGTTTGGCCAAACTCATGCTAGTCGCTTTCGAGAACACTGTCCAACCATCTCATCCTCTGTCGTCCCCTTCTCCTTGTGCCCTCCATCTTTCCCAACATCAGGGTCTTTTCTAGGGAGTCTTCTTTTCTCATGAGGTGTCCTTCATAGTGAGGCTTTATTAATCAGTGTTGCATTGTGGCATGGCTTAATTGTGTCACAAAGGACTTGTTTCAAATATCCTTTACACTTTATTGCTGAATGTAGAGCAGATGCATACAGTTAACAAAATTAACATTTTCTATAGTGCGGGTCACCAGTGTTTTAAGGCCAGTGGGCACTTTTGGAATTTTGAGGAAATGTTGAGGGTGCTAGTTGCAAAATGACTGATGGGGTGTGTGTATCATAATGGCTGCCACTTCTAAAAGGGAATAAGAACCAACAGGACCACAAAATTCTGAGGGTGTGGCCTCCGTGAGGTGTCCTTTGGAAAAAGGCACCTACATCAGCCAGAGCCACACTTGCTCACAGAGGAGCTCTTTGCACCTCTTAACTGTTCAGAACAGATGGGAGCATGGGCACCCGATTCTGGCATCTAGTGAAATGGGGGCATACTTGAGGGGACGTCTAAGAGATGCTGAACAATTGATGACAGGGATGTGGCAGGAAGAGCAAACTGCTCCTCATGTATTGTAGATTTTTGAGAGTTTTTTCTGACACCTTTTGTGGGCCCCACAGTGAGTGCTGGTAGGCACACTGACACCTGAGCACCATGTTCGTGATCCCTGCTCTATAATCGGCTGGCACATGAGAATGGGAGTAGATTTAGTCACTTTTGCAATCAATGAACACGATAGATTATACATACTGTACAAATGTTTCATTTTCTCTGCCTATACTTTGTTAGAACGGAACGTAACTGATAACGCCGCTCTTCTTCATGATAGTGTAGAAAAGACATTTATCTTGACTGACTCCATATGGAGGCAGTAGTCTGTAGAAGAGGAGACAGAAGGTTTCGTGAATGCGTTGGCTTATTTTGATTTAAGAATGAAGAGTTGAAAAGGAGACAACTCATTCTCACAAATTACAAATTTTATACTGACTCTTTATTGCCACCCCTACACTTAATTGGAACTTATCAGTATTTGATTCTATGCCTGTAGGTTATGTGGTGAATTCTGAATGCCAAGTTGGGGTGTCTTTTTGCCAAATCTGTAGCTCGGTTTGTTAAATCTGAGTTACAGAACTAATTTGAGGTGTGATGTGTACTGAACTTTTAAAGGAAATGCTTAGAATGTGTGTGAAAATATGCATAGAGTGTCAAACATGGAACATTTGTATGATGCCCTAAGTACCTGTTTTATTTAAAATTTAAGTGTAGAATTTGCACAGTGTAAATAACAAGGAAGTCAGACTGTACAATAATTTAACTAAATTGACAAAATTTTTTTGATTTTGAAGGGCCATTGTAGATTTTGCAATGTCAAAAGGACACATGAAAAACACTAAAGCATTGAAATAGCATCCCAACTAATATTTGCTGCACTGACTTGTCCTGTCCAGACAGCTGGTGGGATAACTTAGTTTTTTAAGTAGCTATGAATGCAAATTCAATCCTAGGGGATTTGCTTGACAGTTTCTTGAGCATTAGCTTGCTGAGGTCCAAAAACCAGATGATGTGCTAATGGATCCAATGCCTTAGGCTGGATTTTGTCACTTTTTCTGTTCTCTCCATTTGAAAGGAAAGTGCTGTTTCCATTTCTCCTATCCCATTTTGAGGTGTACACTCCTCTCTCTTTTCATGCACTTCAGCCTAACTCTGTGAACTTTGCACTCCTCTTGATTACATTATATCTTTCAGACTTGATAATTTTTTTCACAAATTTTGACAAGAGTTGCTGTCGAGTGTGAAGCAGTAGTAGAGGGTGAGGAAATAGGAAGTGATAAGGAACAGGGACTGCAGGTGGTCCTTTGCTTTCAGTAATATATTTCTCATTAGCATCCTCCCGCCTTGAGCCCCATTTTCTAAACCTATAGTAGATAATGCCAATGATTTCAAAATTTCTCTATACGTAAAGGCTATAGACTAGATTTTTTGTGATAATGATAATAATCCTGTACAACATGTTCTCCATGTTCCATAAGTTAAGTAAGAAAGTGTAAGTAAGGAAGGAAATGGTGCAAATAATCCTAAATATGCTTTTTAGAACAATCTATGAAATTCTGTGATTCTATGACTGATCAGTACAGTTCTCAGGATGAGCAATGCAAGTGCAATGTTAGTTGGAGCTTAGCAGTGTGAATTACTACTACAAGGTGTGAAGCTTGGAGTGCTAAATAAAAAAAAAATCTTGTTAAGCTGTGGACTGCAGCTCCAACTCTCCCTTTTCTCGTTCCTTAATTTCTTTAGAGGTCTGTCTGTCTGTCTTGATAAAGTAAGGCAAGGAAAAAGAGGCGATGGAGCGTTGGGTGTAACATGTCCACAAGTGAGGAAATTAAGAAGTGGGTTCCTGGCGTTACTTTTGTGTATGTGTGTAATGCTGCATTATCCTTGAAATAAAATGTTGGGAAGCAGTTAATACATAAATCAGGAAACTGACTTGGGAAATGAACTTAATGGTGTTCATTTGCTAAACCTTTCAAATGGAGATGCTGTTCCCTCGTTACTTTTTAACATAGAAATAATTGGCTTTTTGTATCTCCTTTGCAAAATTATAAACTTTAGTTGACAGGGTGTGCACCAACCACATAATTCTGTTTGGACTCCAACTGGGTGCTTCAGAAAATAGACCAGTTCAGTCTCAAGCACTTTGGAGGCTATCTGATTTGGAAAAACAAATCTATTATGGGTAGGGCTGGGCAATATTGGGTTTTCAACATAATGATATATCACCAGCTAAACATCGCTATATACCGATATATCAAGATGTCTGAAATAAGGATGGAGCTATAGAGAGGGATTCGCTAGCTTCATGGTTTTTCCTGCATTGAGATTTTTGCCAGCTTGCTCTTGTGATTTGCTGCCCCTTGCAGGAGGCCGGAGAGAGCCGAGCCAGCAGAGTTAATAGTGGCACAGGAATTGAGAGAAACATTGGTTGGCTTCATGTTTCCCCCCACATTGTGATTTTTGCATAGCACACAAACATGCATACATACCTACATTGTGATTCACAATATATTGCCAGATCAAAAATTCACGATATGGACTTTGAACCAGTTTGGGATGATATATTGCCCAGCCCTACCTGTCAGTTACACAAGAGCTGCTATTCCTTCCTCTTTTCCCCATTCCCCTTAGGGAGCAATGTTTCTTTTTGCAGACACACTGCACAGTCTGAATGCCCAGAGTGCCACCAGTGAGAAATGGCTTTGTCTCTGTCAAGTCCTGAATCTGTTCAGAGCAGCCTGCTTTGATTATTGATTTTAGATTTTTTCCAAATCTAATGCACATACCTAGTTAGCAGTTTTTAATAGCTATTTTGCCACTACTGTTTGTGTCTCTCTAATTGTGGCTTTTGGCTATTCATTACTTTCTTCTTGGGATCAGAGTTTAGGTAAAGACTCTAATGTTGGATTTGTCAGACTAAAGTCCATAGTCCTACAGTGTTTACAAGTAATCAAGACTAATTCTCCAGCATTTTCAGTAGCATGAATCTGGTTGATTTAAATCACCAAGGGGTAAAAAAAATCCCACACATTAAAATAATTCCTAAACATTCAGGTTGATATAATGATAGAAACATACTGACAATGCGGTACTAACTCTGAGCCATTTGTAGAGATCAGGTAGTTGCTAAGCATAATAGACATAGAAAGTCACCCAGATGGCTTAGTGGATAAAACCCATGGCGACCTGCCAGTCCTTGACTCCCAGTGCCCAGCTATAATATAAGCACATGGGTTAATGTGCAATGATGACAGGCAAGGATGTTTTCCCCAGCTATGTTACAAAGAGAAGAAGCGTAAAAGCGGCTGTTTGTACGAATATCATCAGTTCAGTTTTACATGTTTGCATTAAGTTGATATTTCATTTAAAGCCAGGTTATCTCAAAGGGATGCCAATGATAACTGAAATGTGTTTTTTAATCCCATTTTTAATAGTTCAAGGAATTAACAATTTTTATCCCTCCTGGTGGGTACTCAATGACTTAACCATACTTCCAGTTACAGGTAGGTAGCCGTGTTGGTCTGCCATAATCAAAACAAAATAAAAACTTAGTTGGTCTCTAAGGTGCTACTAGAAGGATTTTTATTTTATTTTGTTTTGTTTTAATCATACTTGCAACTGATGCAGTTCCAACCATTTCACCACCCACTGTTCCTTTTTTAGATTACCATTCTGTTGGCTACACCTGCCTTTTCTTTTAATAACTTACCTGGTAAATATGGGTGACCAGTAATTCCATTTACAGGTGGGTAGCCGTGTTGGTCTGCCATAGTCAAAACAAAATAAAATAAAAAATTCCTTTCCAGTAGCACCTTAGAGACCAACTAAGTTTGTTCTTGGTATGAGCTTTCGTGTGCATGCACACTTCTTCAGATATCTGAAGAAGTGTGCATGCCCACGAAAGCTCATACCAAGAACAAACTTAGTTGGTCTCTAAGGTGCTACTGGACAGTAATTCCATGCTGGTGAGCGAGGTGTTGGAGGGATGGACTTTTCCAGTGCTCTTATGTCAGGCTGCTTGATTTCAAAAGCTAGCCATGGAGGAAGGAAAGTTTCTTTTTCTTCAGTAAAACACCTTAAAAAAAAATATTCCTCCGTAGCCAGCATGGGAATGCAATTAAATGTTGTTGTTGTTAGCAGAAGAGTAACTTTTGCAGGCATATTGACAAGGCAGCCAACTTTGCAACAATGAATATACTTTAAAATCAGGTAAACAAGATTAAAGAGTCAGATGACTCTATTGTGATATGTGTGGCGTTTTTCCTATGCAGAATTAAGAGTGCTTAACCCTTTTGAAATGGATAGACTTAATTGCATGTAAGCCTAAGTCTGCATTGGGTCAAGCAGAGCAGCATGAGGTGGAAGGGTAGATCTGTAAAAATGGAACTTTTTGGAATGTGGTATTAAGAGTTCCTCCGGAATTAAGTTTGTGCCTTTTGGCCTTGTGAGGGCAGGAGAGGAACTTTTATAATAGAGCTGTTGCTTGCCCATCACTCCTTTACAAGTATACACTGCTGTAAGAAGCCAGTGAAATTGAGTGTATTGTCTGTGTTTGGCAAAGAGTGGAGGTGACCAGAAAGTGACAGGATTTGTAGATTGTGTTGTAATTGCTGTGCTTCTAGTAATTTTCTGAGTTCTAGGTTTGCTCAAAAGTAAGCCCCAGTGAATTCACCAAGCTTGTTCTAAGCTAAGCCTGTTTGAAGTTGTAGCCTGAACTTGCGTGAAAAGAAAGGTGGCAAAAGTTTTGCAAGGAATCTGTCATTGGGGATAAAATGTGCCAGTTATTTTTCCTCTTTCGGCTCCCTGCTGAAAATGGGGTTTGCAGTCACCATCAGTCACTTGGTTATCATACTTTCAAAGTCCTGTGTGGTTTCAAACTGTATCAGCTAAAGTCATGGTGATATTAGGTGATAGGAAGCTGTGCCGAACTGTCAAAATGGCCTACACGGGTTATGGGACCCAAGCACCCACCTGCTGGCTAGGAAGGGTTCTCCACACCTGACCCATTTTTTAATATTTAGTATTACTTGTATTTAGTAAACAAAGCTAAAAACTTTGAAGTTTTCAAGCTTGCCCAATAAATAATGCATAAATTTTATACATGTGTACCGGTATATTGTCTGCCTTTCATAGAAAGCCTTGCCTGTCAGCTGAAATACATTGGGCAGTCAATAACATAAGCATTCTGAGACATAGTCCTTTAAAAAAATGTTTCATTTGGATGCTTTCTGATGGGTTTGTGTGTGTGTTTCTTAGTTTATGTTGAATGTCTAAGTACAGTGAACAAGTTAAAGGGCATATCAAGTTTTATATGTTAAACAGATTATGGCAATGAGACCTCAGCTATTCAGGATCTAGGCTGCATATTATTTAAAAGCTAATGTTTATGTAGGTTAGCCTTGCTTTTAATGCAGGCACCTCTGATCATCTTGAGGCTTTCAGGAGTCCTTCACACCCAAAGTTGGTACCATGTTTCTGGAAAAGCCCAAAGCCAAGCTTGTTGAGCCCTAAGCATGCACAGGATGTGCTTTCCTTGCATGCAGTTGTTGTATCCTGGGGAGCAATAGACAAACTGTAGCTTTGCAAAAACAACAGTGTGTTGTAATTAGAAAGCCTGGACTTCAACCAAATAACTGAGCTATGAAAGACATGGCTGCAGCACAGTTGTCTTGTAAACTGGATTGAATTGATCTCTATTGTAACACAAGGAAATTTTGCCAGGAAATAAGTGACCTTACTGATTTTAATAGCAATATCTTGACTTTCTGTTCAAAAGCTACATTATTGCAGTGCTGCATAATGCTAATATAATCTGAGATAATCCCCTTTTGCTATATTCCAGCTAATCCTGAGGCAATCTGTTAAACACTTACTTGAGTAACACTACTTAGAAAATGGAGAATCTTAGAAGCCTAGCAGCTTCCTTGCTCTATAAGACTATGCAGCAAGTTGTTTTTGGTAAATATGCAGTACATTTTTTTGTTTGTGCAGATATGTGCAGTACATGTTTTTGGTAAATGTGCAGTATTTATTTAATTTTTGATACGGCAAAAAAGTTTAATGAAATATAAGTTCACATTCCATGTCAGCCTGGAGGCATAAAAGGACTTTCATTGCTACTTGATTTTAGATAGATTGATCAAAGTGATTGAATGTGTTTGTGCTTACAGATTTAACTCTTGCCCCCTCTTTTTTTGGGTAGGCTTTCAAGGAGATGCTGTATGCAGCTCAGGACCAGGCCCCTTCTATAGAAGGTAAGTGAGCTAATTATTCCCTTAGCATTTGGAATTGGAGCTCCCAAAGTGGCTGCATAAAAAGTCAGAGGCTATATTATGTCTATGTTCTTGCATAATCTTAAAATTTCTATGATCTTCCTGTTTCGTTTTCAATATCCAGTTCAGTCTAGTTATTGCTCAGCTACATAGGGGGAAAGGGGGGGGGAGAAGAGTTGCCAAGTGTAAAAATGAGGAAAGGGAGATAGTTAGAGCTCTATGTGATCACTGAATGGTAGTCAAAACATTCCAGGAAACCTTCTCCTATTTTCATTTGGAAGTGTATTAGATATGCTGTTAGATGTTTCACAACCCGGGCATGCTTCTAGTCACTCTGCAATCATTGGAAGGCCTAGGATTTCTGTTTTGATAGAATGCGTATAGTCACTTAATTCCTCCTTTTAAAAAAAAAAAAAGTTGAGTCCAAATCATTATGAGGTGGCACAAGATTGGTTTTGTCACCCCTAATGCAGTAACCAAAGATACTCTGTGTTGCGGCTTAATTTAAAGTGGGTTGCAAAAGCCTTGCTATGACCATGCAAATAAAAAAGGGGGGGGGAATGGAGCCCCAAATGCATGTTTTGGTTAAAGATGCTTCTGGGTCTAAAAAGGTTGAAGACTGCTAATGGAAAACATTATTTTGATGTAACCTGTGCCATCTGTAATTTGTTGCCAGCAAAGAGTCAAAGCTATCAATCTCTGTGTTATGCAGCAAAATGAGATAGGTAACCATATGGTGAATAAACTGTTTTTTAAAATGCATTCTAACAGCTAATTGGAAAATTTCCAAAATGGAATGAGCCATTAGGTGTATCTGTAGATCAGGGTTGGATAACCTCTGGTTTGGGGGCAGAATATGGACCTCAAGATGGCTCTGTCCAGCTCCTGGAACATACCCCAGAGAGGTGCATGGGGGTAAAATATACATCTATAGCTCTGGTAACTTTTGCTTCTGGCCCTGCTCACCACTGGCATAGCAAACTGAGGTTCTGCCCCTCAACAAAAGGTCTGCCCCCCCCCCGCATTCCTGGCTACACACCTGCGGAATAAGATGAGTGGGTCAGTGTTAAACTGGCAAAAGGTATGAACTGGAAACACATATCCAGTGTGGGAATTCTGGGTCTCATACTGTTCAGCAACTTCATGAACGATGGTGGTAGAATGCCCACTTGCCAGCAATTCGGAAGACGTATTGTTCATTAGAGTAGAGATGCTGAATCTTTGGCCCTCCAGGAGTTGGACTCTTCACTCCCATTAGTTCCAGCCAGCGTGGCCCGTGGTCGATAATTAATGCAGTTGTAGTCTATCTGGAAGGCCCCCCTCACTATTGCTACCCTAGAGGAAAAGCTAAATATTGCTAAAGGGAGAGCTAATCTGATAAGAATGAAATTTAGAAAGCACAGAATTTAAATATTGCACAGAGACTGGAGAGAAGAACTAGGGCTGTAAGCCTTTACGGATTGGTGTGATTTATTAGCTAAAGCTTTAATCACATATTAGTTAATTGGGAAATAGCTAGCCTTATTGAACAGAATTTCTTTTTCTTTCTTTCTTTCTTTCTTTCTTTCTTTCTTTCTTTCTTTCTTTCTTTCCCTCCCTCTCTCTCTCTCTCTCTCTCTCTCTCTCTTTAGTACAGGCAACCCCGATTTTGCCCGGGGGTTTTGTTCTGGGTCATTACATGTGTTGGAGTGTGCATAAGCCTGCCCGTGGCCTCTTTATACCCCCACCCTCTTATTTGAATGCACACAAAACAGAAGTTGTCTTACATTGAGTTCTGAGATTTTTTTGGATACCCCTTAGACTAACAAATCTTCATTATGGCATTGTGGACTAGAGTCTCCTTTACATAAGATGCATGAAGCATGCTCAGATGATAGTTTTATACACATATAGAAGCAGTGGGGAAATGTGAGCAGTGAGGTCAGATGAAAATTGGGAGATTGAATCTAAGCACTGCCAGTTTTTCTGGGAACATACCTGCTAAACTTGTAAATTACAGACTTTCCTCTTCAAAGTGATTCCCTGCCCCCCCAATTAAAACCTGCCATCTTCATTCAGTATATTAAAGGGGCAGTGAGTTGTCTGTAACATCGCTAAATAGAACTTAAGCACTGTCCAGTGTCACTGGGTTAGTCAAATGCAAACGGCGAATTGCATTTTAAAGCTCTAAGCAGCGTGATCTGCTGTTCTGTGCCCCCCTCTAAACTCTTCATATTCAAGGGTAGTCACAATGAGCTTTTGCTCTTCCAGAAATAGAACTGCAGTTATTTGAACAAAGGGAAGAATGAATCTGATGGTGATGCACCCAACCTGGTGTCTTGTGGTGTTTTTCCCCCTGGAAAATAAAAAAAATGATAGTTTCCCCCCCCCACCATTGCTCTCTGTGCTGGCTACGGATTCACCAAATGCTGCATCTGACCGGACATCTAATGTTTTAGCTTCAGTCTTTAGGAACATTTGTTGATCTCAGTAGCAGGGCTCGTCTCTCAATTGCCTCTTCCTCCATTGGCCGTCTTTATTTGTGTGAAAAACTAGGAGTTACTGGATTGGATAAACTACTGCTCACCCCGCCCGCCCCCAGCAGCTCTGCTCTAATACTGATGTTAAAATTCAAAGCTGTCTTTTGACTCTGCAATTGTTTAATCTCTTTTGTTTCCCTTGCCGCAAATTGGTGGTCAAAAAATTCCAGTGCTGCTTTATGTAGGCGGTATAATTCTTCTTCCATTATCCCAGGAACTATGAGAAGCAGAAAGGTTTTTCATACAAGGCACAAGTGTTTCCTATAATAAGGTGTTGCACACATTGTTAGTTGACCACACACAACTTTCTGCAAGACTGTTCTTGTGAGCTGTTGTTCCTTTGGGCATAACCAGTTGAATTCATGACATCCTTCTGCCCTATCACTTTTGTAGCAGTCAGGTGATGCTGTTAACAGGGATATGAAATAAATCAAACATTATTTTGTTTTAAAGAAAAAGAAGGTAGAGAGATACAAAAGTAGCTTAACTTTACTAAACCTTTTTGTCTTTGTATTATCAAACTACTACAATTTACCTCCACATGTTGACTACTTAACATCCCATATGGCCTCTAATGCCCATAGTAGATGAACATAGATTCAGAGGTACTTATTTGAAGCTTGAAAACTTGCTGGTGTCCCATGGCTCTTCCCAGCTTCATCTTCTTAGAATGCCTGACTTATTTTTGTTTTATAAAGTCAGCATATGACTTAAGTGAGTGTAGTGGCTTTCCTTTGGGAACTAACTTTAAAAAAAGTGTGTGGCAGTGTTTATTGCCTTGGGTCAAGAAAAGGGTTAGGGGTCAGTGGGAAGTGTTACAACAAAGGAATGAAATCTCATTAGTGCAGAGCAACTTGCATTTTGCTCTTTTGCCCCTAAGAAAGTCTAGTTACTGGACACTGACTGATTCACTTTACTTGGTTAGCAGATATGCTTTTAACTCCCCAAGCTTCTTGGAATTCAGCTCTTTTCTGTGGCAGTGAAGTGAAATGTCTGTAAATTATTCATTCTGATTATGTGCCTGAATGGCCAGGGTCCACACTTGATATTTTCCAAGGATCTTTGTTCTAAAGAGTTCATGCTGAATGTTTTAAAAATTGGCATTAAGGGTGGGGGAGATAACTGTCTTTTGGGTTTTGTGACCAGAACCAGCACATCTGACAGCATTCTCTTTGTATTCCATATAAACAACAATTTTGATTATGCTTGGTATTTTTTCTGTTCGTTCATGCATAATTGTTTGCATTAAGCAGATATTTCCCCCTTGAAGTTAAAAGATCTTGATGATTAAATGTGAATGACTAGCCCCAGAAGAGACTGACTCAAAGAAACAGTATGTAAATCTGCCCCCAAACAACCAGAGGGTGTGGGGCAACGGAGGAAATGAGACGAAGACAAAGGAAATTGTCTATAAAAAGTATATGAGATGACTGTACTGGGAAGAGAAGTCAGTGATACATATACATGTTGTCTGAGTTGGCACCGTTTCCATTAGCAAAAGCTTCCCCCCCCCCTTTTTTAATTGCTTGCAGTGTGCTCTTAACTTAGGGGTAGAATGTTAAAGCACTCTTGTAAATAAGCCTACAAAAGTGATTAGCTAGCAGGTTTTTTTTAAAAAAAATATAAGCCCTGGTTTCTTCTCCTTCATGGCAGCATATATATATAAATCTTTAATACGGTCAAAGACCAGCAAGACAGTTAACAATTCAATTAATAGATAATGTCGTTATACTAAAATTACAAATAAATATTGCAGCATTTTAATTTTTTTAATAAAACTTTTGTGATAAGACTCAGCGATATATCGCCGCTCTGGTGGTGTTCCAACAGGGATTATCTAGGCTCTTTATCATTGGAGTTTGTTCATGGCAGCATGAAAATGCAGGATGTTGGTCTCCTAACAAGCTAGGGTTTGTTTGTTTTTTTAATTCTACCAAGTGGGCTGGCAGAGGAGGAATGGGTTCCTCATCTACCATCCTGTCTACTTGTCTGGATGGAATTCCTTGTTGCCTGTGACTAGTAGGCTAGTTAAATTCAACACTACTGATTTCGATGACCTTAAGCAGACTGAAGTTTGATGGATTCTTCTTAGGTTTGCTGTCATCTTCTTGTGATTTCAATCCCCCTTCAGTTAAAAATCCTGTGAACTAAGCCTACTGTTTGCTTTGATTGTAATGAGAAAACCTGAGTGATAATTCTGCACTTTTGTGGCAAGTTTTTGCAGAGATTCCTCTGTGCAGGAGCATGAAACACTGCCTTCAGGAAGCAGATTTGAGAAAGGCCATTTTCCTATCTTCAACCTGCATTTGTATGCCATTAAACTGTCTAAGACTGGCACTGCTTCCCAGCCTGTTTATGTGAACAAACAGCTTACCGTTTGAATGTTCTCTTCCCCTTATGCCCTGTGATTTTCTGAATGACTTCTGGCTTCTTGGAGAAACCATAGTTTGCAAAGGCTGCAAATTGTGGCGTAGTTTGCACATAATGCTTAGTCATGGTTTATTTGAACCACGGTCTGCAGATTATCATTGTGAGTTCCACCCCTCTCATACTAGTACATAAATCTTACATGAACAACAGTGTCTTTGCTGAATATAATTGAAATGGCAGCAGGTTCAAGATGCATAATTCACCACCTTTGAATCAATGTTAGCTTCATGTGTGAATGTTCCTCCTGGTTAGAACTTGAATAGAACTAACTTGTAACTTTCCATTGTGGTATTTTGAGAACAGATGAGTCATGGACAGTGTCCAACTAAACGGTTCTGCTAGCGTAAGTGCTTTTGGCTGTACATTGTGGGGGACAATTGCTTGACAAATTGGTGCAAGGGGAGAGGAGCTCAGTCCCTTGCATATCTCGTGTTTCCTCTTGCCAGCTGCCAGGGTGCCAAGTTGAACAAAATATTCAAGTTGCTCAAATATTCAAGAGGCGGGTAAGCCCCACCCTTACATAATCACATGACACAGCGCGTGTATACACACACACTATTTGAATGCCTATCAATTCCTCAAATATTTTATTGGCAACCTTCCTCAAATATTTTATTGGGGGGACCTTGGCTCCTAGGAGTTGGATCCAATGCCAGCTGCATTAATTTATAGTTTTGTAGCCCAACTGTGAGGAGAGATATTTTTCAGGGTAGAAACGGATGACAATCAAAGGGTGCAGTACTCTTCCCATTTGTCATACCTCCCTGCGATTATCTCCATTCCTTCCATTAATGTTAGGTAGGTAAACAAGTGTTGAGAAACCCTTTGTTCACTTATACTGCCTTATTCTGCTCCAGAACACAATAAAATATCCTTGGATATATTTTGTTGAGTTTGTACACATACATGTAGTTGTAGCAAGGTACAATGAATAACTAGTATAAAACTCACTTAATGGACACATTTGTGAAAACTGATAAGGTTAAAGGTAAAGGACCCCTGGACGGTTAAGTCCAGTCAAATTTAACTATGGGGTGCTGCGCTTATCTCTGCTTTCAGGCCGAGGGAGTCAGCATTTGTCCACAGACAGCTTTTCTGGGTCATGACTAAACCACTTCTGACGCATGGAACACTGTGGTGAGTGCCAGAGTTCACGGAAACACTGTTTACCTTCCTGCCGCTGTGGTACCTATTTATCTACTCGCGCTGGTATGCTTTTGAACTGCTAGGTTGTCAGGAGCTGGGACAAAGCAATGGGAGCTCACCCCGTTGCGCAGATTTGAACTGCCAACCTTATGACTGGGAAGCCCAAGAGGCTCAGTGGTTTAGACCACAGTGCCACCCACACCCCCCATGGAAGACTAATAGCCTGAAGTAAAACAATCAACTAATTATAATTGCATAGTGTTATCAGATACTTGGCAGGGGGCTAGTTCATTATATGATTTCAAGCAGAGCTTAATCATGAGTATACAGTTCTGGTAATGCAATCCTCATTAGAACTTTAGGAAATACAGTTTTTCCTCAGTCAGCCCTGTATGAGAAGCTGTATATTGATTTCCCCTCCTACACAATTATTCGGATCTGTCTTCCTTTATCTTTGCGTCTTACAGAGGCAGACTGACATATGGTCCAAAATTAAAAGTGGGTCCCATATAACTGACTTGTGTATTTGGAGGACCTGCTACGCTAGAAGGCAAATTGCCCCAGTTGTTGGACAGCCATCAAGAATGCCTCTTCACATGCTTTTGCCATTGAAATACTGCACATGAATGGAACTATCCAAGAGATATGTTTTGTTAATCTTAAAGTTCTTACCTGCTTGGGCCTTATATCCCTCATAGGCTACCACTGCTTCTTTAAAACATAAGAAAAGCCTGCTGGATCATGCCAGTGGCCCACAGCGGTATATTAAAAAATGCATTGGACAACCTCATAGATGGCTCAGGTGTGCTAACAGTGCTACATTGGCCATTAGGGGTAAATATGGATTGACTGCAAATGAAAAACAATGCATAAACTATCAAACATATGGCAGTTAGGATCTATCCAACATTGACCCTGGAGAGACCTCTTTAGAGAAAGAGGCTTGGGGCTTTGTAGAGACCCCCAATCTGACTGAAAACTGTGAAGGACTTACAGGAGTCCAAAACTAGTCTTAAGAACCCCATTCAGGGATGCCTCACCTGGCAGCTCCAAGAACCCCTCTGACCCCATTCAGAGCCCTGTTGTGATCCCTGATTCTCCCTACACACCTTAGGAGCAAATCACAACAATACAAACACAACACGTAGGCTAATAGTAGAAAATCTATATATAAGATCCTTCAAGCTGCATGCTTGTTTGTTTTCGCCTTTCTCCGTAACTGCTTAGCCAATTCCGTTCAAATTTGGACACAACGTTCCATGGCCACATGGGAGGGATCATATGTACTTACATTGTACAAATACCACACCTTTCCCAGGTAAAAATGTGATTTTGTGCAAAAAAACCAAAACAAGCACTTCCAGTGGACGTCAAAGACCACAGCAGTCATCTCATTTCACCGCCATACCCCACCCGCCTCCAGCCCCTCCTCCTGCTCCTCCTACATCACCACCACCCTCCCCCTACACCTCTTCCTCCTCCAAACCACTGTAGTCGACGGTCGCCAACCTGCAGACTTCGGTGAGCGGATGGAGAAGGGGGAGGGGTAGAGGGCAACCGTGGTGGGGTGCGGTGGGGTTGCTGGGGGGAGGGGAGCAAAACGCCTCCCCCCTGGGGACACAGGGGGTGGTTGGGAAGGTCCCCAGACTCACCAAGACGCATACGGAGCTCTGCAGACAATTCCCCAGCCAAATAGAGCACGTGGGAGGCAGAAGGCCAGGCGTGGTGGTGCTAGTATCCAGGAGGGTTGCGAGCCTGTAAAGCCGGGCATGGAGACAAGCGGGGTGCGGGGGGATTGCTGGGGGGAGGGGAGCGAAACACCTCCCCCCCATCCGTAACATGGGTGGTGGTGGTTGGGAGTGTCCCTAGCCTCACTAAGATGCATATGGAGCTCTGCACTAAGATGCATATGGAGCTCTGCAGACGATTCCCCAGCCAAAGAGAGCACGTGGGACACAGGTGGTCAGGCGTCGTAGTGCTGAGATTGGGGAGGGTCACGAGACCGTAAGGGCGGGCCATGGAGACAAACAGGAAAAAGCACCTCAGAAACTTGAATACCAGTAATAATAAGTTGTGTGGAGGAAGCCGAAAAGGGGGGGGGGGAGCAGGCAGGCTGACCTTCACCAAAAAAAGGAGTGGGGAAGCATATGCTTTCTCTTTTATGCTGTATCTTCCTTTTACATTTCACCAAATCAGCCACAGCAACGCGTAGCTGGATTAGCTAGTATACAATAGAATAATGATATCATTCAAATTATAGGAGTAAGCCAATCAAAGTTCATTTGTACAATACAACAGGCTGGAAGCGAGGACCATCAAGCTGTGTGTTCAAAACAGATGTCTAAGGACAGTCTCACAATAGTCTTTCAAAAGAAGATGCCTCAAAAGTTTCAAAAGTAAAGTCTCTCAATTGTCTTTCAAAAGTTTAGGAGCAAAGACAGAAACAGACCTGGACAGAAAGTATAGCTTTACCCTTTGCTATAAATTAAATCATTTTAATTCCCAAACTGTTTGAGTTGGGAAGAGAGGTTAAGAGAACTGTGTATAATCTGTGCTAGCTATTGTTAAATATGCTACAGCAGCATAGGATAGACTTGGAATCCTACTCCCAGTGGTGTGTGTTGCACTGTAGCATATTCACATGAACAGTAGGTTTGCTGCCACAGTGTTTGAATACTGCTGATCTCACACTCATGTAACTAATCAATCATGAAGTGATAAGCCACACGGGTACCTGTCCTTATATCCCCTTCACATTGTGAAGGATAAATGAGAGAGAATTAAAGAAGAGGTTGCCGGGTTTAGCTGTCTGCACATAGTTGCAGCCTGCCAAGAGTCTGGATTATGGCTGCAGTCCATACTGAGAAGCCTAAGTGCTGATTTTTTTTCTTGGTTTTGATGTCAGTTTCATATTTCCATTATCTTGTGCGTATGATGATGATCCACAGCTGGTGTACCTAATAGTGACCTGCTTCATTGTTAAAAATTGTAGTTTTGTTTGCCATTAAACATGAACAACACCTCTTGGAGATAAGACAGCGTATCTAATTTTTTGGTTCCTGTTGCCTGCTTTAAATGCCTCTTAACAGATTGCTGCAAAAGCTCAGTTTTAGTGGTGATCTGTGGAAGACATGCATTAGCACATCTATGTGCTAAAATTTAATTAATATTGAAAGGGGTGCTAATCTCTGCTAAGACTTGCCCAATTGCAAATACTAGTAAAAAGCATTGATTAGACATGGGATTTATTTCCTGGAGCCATAAAAGCAGAGACTACTGCAACCCAGCTGTGAAATGAGTTGCTGATTCAAGAATTCTGATTAAAGGTTTTTGGGTTTAAAATTTTATTTACAAGTCTCTAAGTCTGGAACAGATTTGGGGAACACATGGGGGAGAGGACAGGAAGTGGAGTTCTGTTGGGCAAGCAAAAATCCTTGTACTGATCTAATGAGTTAGTTGGATACTGCCCAATGTAATCTTATATCTTATATGGACTCTGTTCGGAAACCATATGCCATCAGTGCTCCCAGCTACGTACGTGACACCTCAGATTTTCTGAGGAAAATACAATCTTTGAATAATCTTCCTAACAATACTATTCTAGTCACTATGGATGTGGAATCTCTGTATACCAACATCCCACACAACGATGGTTTACAAGCTATAAGGAACACCATTTCAGATAAAACCACAGCAGACTTTGCTACCAAACTCTGCCATTTTGTCCTTACCCACAACAACTTCAAATTTGGTGATGACCTGTTCCTCCAGATCAGCGGCACAGCAATGGGCACCCGCATGGCCCCACAGTATGCCAACATCTTCATGGCAGATTTAGAACAACGTTTCCTAAACTCCTACCCACTCAAACCTCTCTTGTACCTGCGATACATTGACAATATTTTTATTATCTGGACACATGGTCAACAGACCCTGGACACCTTCCACCTGACATTCAATGACTTTCACACCACCATCAACCTAACAATGAACCAATCTATGCAAGAAATACATTTTTTGGACACTACTATAAAAATACAGGATGGGCATATAGACACCACCTTATTCCGTAAACCAACTGACTGACAAACATATCTACATGCTTCTAGCTACCATCCCAAACATACCAAACAATCCATTGTATATAGCCAGGCCCTACGTTACAGCCGCATCTGTTCCAACTCTACAGACAGAGACTCTCACCTAAGAGATCTACAGCAAACCTTTTTAGAACTAAAATATCCACCTGATGAAGTTAAACAACAGATCAACAGAGCCAGACTGATACCCAGAGAGAACTTGCTGCAAGACAGACCCAAAAAAGAAAATAACAGAACACCACTAGTAATCACATACAGCTCCCAAGTTAAAACAGTACAACGCATCATCAGAGATCTACAACCTCTCCTAGACAATGACAGTTCTCTTTCTCAAGCTCTGGGAGGAAGACCTTTCATCGCCTACAGACAGCCACCCAATCTTAAACAACTCCTCACCCACAATAATACAACAACAGGACTTAACATGGACACTGGTACCAGAGCCTGCAATAAACCCAGATGCCAACTTTGCTGCCACATACACCGGACAACACCATTACTGGCCCCAACAACATCAAACATACCATCTCAGGACTATTTAATTGCTCATCTTCTAACATTGTGTATGCCATCAAATGCCAACAGTGCCCTTCAGCTCTCTATATTGGACAAACAGGCCAAACCCTACGCCAAAGGATAAATGGACATAAATCTGATATCAGGAATCACAAGACAGAGAAACCAGTAGGAGAACACTTCAATCTCCCAGGACATTCTATACAAGATCTCAAAGTAGCTGTCTTATTACAAAAGAATTTCAGAAATAGACTGGAAAGAGAAGTTGCTGAATTGCAACTTATTACCAAACTTAAAACCATGGAGAGACCTGGTCTGAATAGAGACATTGGATTCTTATCTCATTATACATGATAAAGCTATTTTTAGCCATCTCACCCCTTGCTTTTTCCTGTAAGACCAATTGCAGTTGTTAACAGTCATCAACAGGTTTACCACACCTATCAGCCAATCACCCATTCCCACCACCCTTCTGAGTAATACCCCTCCCCACCCTCTCACTATATATAAGGGTCTGGTGACTTCTGTTTCAGTGTATCTGAAGAAGTGTGCATGCAACGAAAGCTCATACCAATACCAAACTTAGTTGGTCTCCAAGGTGCTACTGGAAGGAATTTTTTAAATCTTACATCTTATATTCATGTATTTTTTGAAGTTTGTGTCTAAAAAAAGATCATTACACTACTTGAGCTAAAGGTTGCCAGGTAGGCTAGCTTGTGGTGGTTTTCCTGGTTGAGAACAATATAATCTTTTGGTTAACCATTCATTACTCAATACCAAAAGGCTACTGTGCAGATTTCCCTGAAACTATAATCCTAAAACATTTGCTTCAGAGGTTGATTCACTGACCACCTAAAGTAAATAGTCAGATGGGGATGGAGAGATGGGGATCAAACATTAAATTGGTGAAGATCAGTTGGTATCTTAGTTCCAGAGAATGCAAGGCAAAAACCAATGGCAAGATTCCAATGGCAGGCAACTGTTTGGAGTAGTGTAGCCCCTGAGAGGTTGTAATATGGTCGTCACTAGGTAATGTGTCTGACAGATTAAAAGGATATTCTGATCTGAGTTTGCCAGTGTACAAGTGACATTGTCCTACTTGAGTAAATGTGGGTGAATGAGTCTTCCCATATACCTTGGACTAAGAGATGTAATGTCAATGCCCTGCAAAGCAAATTGCCAGATATTTTTGGGAGGATAGTTATTTCCATTTTCTGGAACAAATTTTCTTTTTAACAGTGGTTGTCACTGATGTTAATAGCAGTTAAGCTTAACCACTGTTTACTATAAGCCAGAATGTAAAACAGTGGTAGCCCTTGTGCCTTTTTGCTTACCAGGCTCCTTCCTGATCCAGGCTGGTAGTCTTGTACGGAGCCATTATGAGCAGAGTGTTTGGATAGCATTTCGAAAACTTAAACTGCTAAATAAGCTGTTGGGGTCACTTTTTGTTTTCCTTCATGCAACCTGTGGGGAAATTGTGTGCAGAACTTCAGACAGCTCCAGCTTCCAAAACTTAAATAACTTGTTCATCCTCTGACATGTCAGCTGTTATCTGCCTAGGCAGCTTCCAGTCAGCAGAATTCAAAGAGAGGGGGCAGTGCTTCCCTTAATACCATGCTCTTTTTTATTTTCAAAGAGCTTCAGATATGTTGCATTGGTGAAGATATTTACTTGTAACTGGTTGCTTATCTCAGTCTTTCAGGCACTGAGAATCTGTATATTGATGTAAAACTGGGGGTGATGGGTATGGGCAAGTAGGAAATAAACTAGTCCATTTGGTTTTTTATTTAGGATCAAAAACTTGAGTAGACTGCATTGGTGTACTTGGAAATTAATTTCTTTTGCAGTTTACAAAGGGTGAAATCTAAAGCTGTTCGGAACGTCACTGAAAACTATTTGTAACAGTGAAGAATTGTTAAGTGAGCTTTGGAGTCTGAGAATGAATAAACTCTGACCATAATTAGAATCGGACTAATGTATTTAATACAGAAATTTATGTTCATACAAAAATATTAGTTAAATAGAGTTTGCTTTCACTTTTAACATGTTGACAGAGATCAGCTTAGTGCTTCCTTTTTTATGTCTTTCCTCCTTATTCTTGATGCCTCAGCCTATGAAATATCAATGCCCTGTGATTCTTATCTATTAAATAATACAAGCAATTCATTCTTTGAGAGTGATTTAGACTATACTTAAGCTTTGTTATAGTACTTACTATGTAATTAAAAGTATTTGGGATATAAAATATTAGCTTTATGTTTCTGTATGTTTGGCATGGAATATTGAGCTTTTCTGGATCTCCTCATTCAAGACCGTAATCAATGCAGGGGGGGGGCACACAGAAAAAGTTGACCTATGGTAAAACTCCTCTATGTCTGCATCTGGTAAGAGTCATGAATACTGAAGGATACAGCAGCCATTCAAATGAAACAGCTTTAGATGCTATGCAGGTCTGAGGTTGCACCCAGGCCTCCTTTCTGGTGTTGTCATGTGGCTCTCCTGGACAAGCTGTAATAAACCAAGAACAAACCATTCTTAGTTTGGAGAAAGCGAAACCATGCGCTTGGGTTCAGACAAGCATATCAAGCCATGCAGCAACCGAGCTCAACACAGCAGCAAAAACTGAGTAGTAATGAAGTGGCTCCAATCTCCTCCCCAGGAGCTTGTGCACTCTCACTAAGCCACCATGGTTTGGCTTATTAAGGTGTGGCAACCAGGCCAGCACCTGTCTAAAACATCCTTGTTCGTAATAACTAAGGGGTGCAGATATGCAGAGGGTAGGCAGTAACTTTGTCAATCTAGCAAGCTGTTGATGTAGGAGTAAATATGCTACATTTATTCATTTGTGCATTCACAGCATTAATTACTACATTTTTGCTTCTGTAATGCTTTAGCCACTCTGGTAGTGCTATCATAATGGGACAATTTTAATGGTAAACACTGATGTAAAATACAAATGAGTGACAGCATTAATGTGTTTTAATAAGCAACCTCCACGAGACTGCATTTGTTTTAAAAAGAGGTCTGAAAAAATTCTGCTCCACATGTGGATTCACATGTCTGTCAGCCAACATATTGCTAACATCTGTGCGCTCTCTTTCTGCACCATAGAGATATAAATTGAAGTTGCTTGATCAGTAAGGATGTCACATACTGAAATAATCATTTGAGCAGTTAAGCGATTGTACAACATAGAACCAGTGGCTGTTGTATTATGCATGGAGAGTACAGATAATGAAATGAGAGGCATTAGTTGTTTGAAACAGGCAGGGTAGCTACTGCTAATTCATTTTAACAGGATGGGGTTCATGTAGTCTGGGAATTTCTGCAGTGAGCGCATGTAGCAGATCTCTCTGATATGTTAACATAAGTCTTTGTTGTTAGAGCTGCAGTTTTTGCAGATGCTGTAACCAATACTTAAGCTTGCTTACTCAATGAGAAGTCTTACGGTAATTTTCATAACATCATTAGGGCAACAATAGAGAATTGTCCCTATATTTCTGCCTTCTTCTCTCCTGATAGATGGATGTTCACTATGCAACATGCAAATATTAGTTCATTTGATGCTGATGTTTTTTTAAAAAAATATTTATTCAGCTTGTGCCTAAGGTTGAGACCTAAAAAATGTCTGGCTCTCAACTAGTGGAACTATAGGAAATATTTCTCCAGTTCTGCGAGTATAGTACTGGAGCAGAGCCCTTCCTGTATGTTAGTGGCATCTGTCTTAGTCCCCATGTGGCAACCTTACCACTTCTGTACTTAACAGGACTTGCTTGTTAACAGCCTCTTTGCTGACTTGACTGCTTTGCATTTGAAACTTCCAAATAGCAGTGTATGTTGATGGCTGTTATCAAGATGAAGATGCAGAAGGCTCCAGCATGGATTGAGTGAGGGGTAAGAAGCACTTTGGAAAACTTCTGCACACAGCAGAAAGAAGGTTTTTCCTGTGTGTGTGTATTTGCACAATGCAATTTTTAAATTATTTTTATAGGCATTTGGGAGTAGAAGAGTTCAACACAAGTGAAAGAAGCCGATTAGATTTGGGGTTGCTGTGATTAAAAATAATTTGGAAAAATCAATATTTCACATAAGTCACTACTTCCCTCCATGTTTAGCCATCCTTTTTTTTTGTTTGTTTGTTTAATCTGGAGTAAAGAAAAGGCAGCTTACTCTTAATTATAACTCACCTGCTCAGTGTAAACTGCTTCAGAAAAACCCCTTCATTTAGCTTGCAAAGTAGCTGCTAAAATTCCAAATCAAATGAGTAAATGCCTGACATGGATAATACCTGGCATGTTTACTGTAGAGTTGGCTTTTTTGGCTTGGGGTATTATGATTTCTGGCGCCAACTTCAAAACTTATGCTGCCCAGCTTGTCTACCTAAATTTTTCCAACCAGTAATTTTAGTGCACTTAATTGGTAGAGTGCAGTGAATCCTCTCTATATTTGACTGTTGCTTATGCATGTTAATTATAGTAAGCTGTGTCAGAAATAAAATAAAGAACTGTGCTATGCATATTGCCAATTTAATGATAGTAAGCCCAGTGTGCACATGTCATGCCTAGGACTGTTAATAGATA
The DNA here is from genome assembly GCA_900245905.1 of Lacerta viridis. NCBI lineage: Eukaryota > Metazoa > Chordata > Lepidosauria > Squamata > Lacertidae > Lacerta > Lacerta viridis. The sequence goes on along the minus strand of OFHU01003246.1, from coordinate 922,759 downwards.
CGTATTTTCAAACCAAAAGATCATGTTACATTTCTGAGTTTCAGAAGCCCACATCTGCACTAAAAAAGTGCCAAATATCACATTGCCAAAACTTCATCTACAGGTCATGTTGGAATTTAACCAACTAAAATGCTTTGTTGATAAAAATTATATTTGGATTGGTTTAACTTTGCACTAAGATATAGGCCTATATCAGCAGTGCCCCAGTTGTTGTCATCTGTGATGTTTTCATAAAACAAACTGCTTACACCAAAGTATTGAGGTTTATGAAGGATATAGTTAAATTGTACTTTTGAAAGTAAACAGGGGCAAGGAGGAATATAGTGGCTTGTAATCTGAGTGATAAACCTATACTGTATGTAAATATGGGTGCTGATCCAGCAAGCTCTTTTATATGTATGCATGGGATTACATAGGCACAGCAGAGCTTTCATGGTTTCCCCCCCAGGTGACTTGTGTCCTGTACAATCTTGCAAACTGTTCTTAAACTTGGTCTCTTAAAGCAAGGTGCCTAGGAATTAAGAAGACAAAAGTTTGCCTGTTAACTTATTGTTGTTTAATACTTGTTTTAAGCACTTTAATATGTCTTGGATGCTAATCTCTACGTGTTGTTTTTGAGGACCATGCCGCAATCGCCCCACTATGTGTAGATCTCTCCATGTGCACTATAGCTTTGGCATGTTATGTACAGAGGCTGCAGTTCATACTGAAAGCTGTGCAAGGTGGTGAAGGGTGCATGAGAGCCACCATTAGATTTCAAGCCACTCGCAAATGCTATTATGTCATTGCTTTCCATTGCTTGTACAGCATTGACTTGTTTAGGCAGATGATATTGTACGTGAATTAGCACCAAGAAGTTCCCTATTTCCTTACTTTTAAGGCTGAAGTATTCATTGTTTTCCGTTGTGAATTTTGAAAATTTGCTTCTACTAGAAGTACCGTAGACTTTAGCTCTGGGCTAGCCAGCAATTTAAATTCGAATGTTCTCAGCATTCTAAACAAGAAGCACAATAGCTTAGATCAGTGTTTTTCGACCTTTTTTGGGCAAAGGCACACTTGTTTCATGGAAAAAAATCACGAGGCACACCACCATTAGAAAATGTTAAAAAAATTAACTCTGTGCCTATATAGACTATATATAAAGTAATTCTCTTGAATTTTTCAATTTTCCCCACGGCACACCAGGCAACATCTCGCGGCACACTAGTGTGCTGTGGAACAGTGGTTGAAAAACACTGGCTTAGATCTCAATGATTGCTTTTGCAACCCCACTTTCCAGGGCAGTCCCTTGCACTGCTTGGGGACCCTTCAATGCACCAATGGATCTGCTGCAGGCAGCTGCATTTTTTTTGGGGGGGGGAGTTAACACTTCCTGTGGACTCATGGAGGAAACTCTCCAGGATGTGCAAGATTTGCTAAGATCCAATAAATGCTTGATCAACATAGAAGTAGCTGTCCTTCACACAGTTGATTAAATTAAGTTGCCTAACTGAGCAGGATCAGGGTCTACAGTAGCTTGCAAAGGCTGTGGGCTTTGTTGCTCACCTAATCAAGATAGTTTGGGATATAAAGGTGAAATTAATTTTTGCCATGTGTTCTATTCCCACTACGAGAGGCAATATGCCTCTAAATGCCAGTTGCTGGGAATGATAATTGGGGAGAGTGCTGTTGCACTGAGGTTCTGCTTGCGGGCTTCCCATAGGCATCTGGTTTGCCACTGTGAGAACAGAGTGCTGGACTAGATGGGCAGGTGGCCTGATCAGCAGGACTCTTGCCTTTATAAATTGCCCAGAGCTAAATCAAAGTCTGTGAGATCACCTATAAAATACATTATTGGTCAATGCAAATTCAGGTTTTAATGAAGCCTATCAGTTTGCAGCAGTGTACGAAATTACACGCCAGGCGGATCCAGTTGCAACCACGTGGAGATCTCTGGGTGCCAGGTTGGCAACCGACATCGCCATCTGGCTGGCCTCTCTAGTTTTCTTAGGCAGGTAAGCACAAGAGCTTATTTATTGCATTTAAATCCCACCTTTTTCTCCAAGGAGTACATGGTTCACCCCCCTCCTCAGTTAATCCCTACAATGACCCCGTGAAGTAGGTTAAGAGGCTGTGACTGGTCCAAGGTCACCCAATGAGCTTCATGACTGTGGGGATCTGAACCTTGATCTCCTAGTCCAGCAAACTGGCTTCCGAGAGTACTGCTGCTATGGGGTAGCTATATAAATTAAGTAGGTAAATAATTATGAGGAAAGCAAAACATCGCTTAGAGAAGGTTCTGAAATATTTTCCTTGCAGCTTGAATTGTTTTGTTCTGGATTGTTTTGTTTGATGTTTTAATGTGTTGTAAACTACTTTGAGATTATTTTATTTAAAAATATAAAGTGGTATAGAAATGAAATGAATAATAATGATGATGGTGATGATAAACCTCATGGGGGGGGGAATGGCACCTAGATGTTCCATTGTGGCGACCGCAGCCTAGGTTTAAGGTGCCATTTGGCGATTAGCTTATATATCGCCTAACACTGGTTTGCAGAACAGATTTGAGTGTTGCAAACTTTCTTGGTTGAAAGGAACGTGCAATCAATGAAAAAATAATTCTTGGTTACATAAAACTTCATATAAGCTGGTGTAAATTAAACAAAGCTGGGCAGATAATGATTTTATTATGTAAGAATGCTTAAAGGCATTGAATCAGAGTGTGAATTATACACCACTTTGGAATCCTAACGGTGTGGCAACTGAACATGAACAGCATGTTTTATGTTGAGCTACCAAATGTGTGAAAGATTAAAACACACAAATTGTCCTCCAGAGCTTTAACCCACTGAAGTACAAAAATTGGAAGGCTTAGGCATGTGATGCCTGCAGATGTTATTGAGCTAGAGCCCCCACGAACCTGAGGCTTCTCCCAATGGTCAGGGATGGTTGCAATTATAAGTCCAGCAACACCTGCAGAGCACCACGTTGACTACCCTTAGAAATGGCATGTTACATAGAGAAGCATGTTTTGACACATTTTGTGAATTTGCTAATAGCAAAGAACCAAAAGCAAATAATTTGTAGTATACCCTGCTATTTTAGAACAATTACGATGATTGGAAGAAGTTAATTACATAATCTTGTAATAATTCTGTGGCTAAATTGGTTTAACTTTGTAGCCACAGTAAATTATTACTTTTGGTACAGTAATGTTCTGGATAGACAGTTACCTTATTTTGTAATTCACTCCTTAATAACTATACTTCAAATACATTTACTGTCTGCATCATTTGTATCCCACTTATGTCTTACCAGGAGCATTATAACTTCCAATATCCTCCCTTGAGTAAAGCAGCGCAAGAAAACCCCTTATAGAAAGACTTTGTGTGGTTATGTTTGGCAGCCTACATTTTAAAAATGTACCAAGTAGCAGTTGAATTGTATGAAAGGACAGATAGTTTCATTTGATAACAAAGTTGACATTTGTTGCGTTTATACTTCCCATATTGAGAGGCTGACCTAGCACCCACGTGAGAGAGAAGCAAGGAAAGTATGATTGCCACCTGAAAAGGTATCTACAGTGCTGAAGTGTAATCCTATTGAATATTATTTATAAACTGGCATATTTCCTGGCATTGAGGCTTTAGTGCTGAGAAAAGGCATCCTCAATTCCTCTCAGCAGGCACAAGTGTCTTTGGCCATCTGATAACAGAGTTGTTTTACTATGGCATGGAGAAGGGAAGAAACTTTCTTTTGCTACTTCTCTTCTCTACTGTACAAGGATCCCACTTTTCTTACAAGCCCTCCAGCAAATGCAGAGGGCTTGCAATAGTGATGGATTTCTCCTTCACTTGTTCTGATGTTTGAATAAGGTAAACAGCACCTGCTAGTTGCAAGGAGAAATAGAGGCTGGCTAGCAAGAAGGTCCCCCTTCATGGACCACTGCCTGCAGTTCGAAAGCACGTCAAAGTGCAAGTAGATAAATAGGTACCGCTCCAGTGGGAAGGTAAACGGCGTTTCCGTGCGCTGCTCTGGTTCACCAGAAGTGGCTTAGTCATGCTGGCCACATGACCCAGAAGCTGTACACCAGCTCCCTCGGCCAGTAACGCGAGATGAGCGCCGCAACCCCAGAGTCGGACACGACTGGACCTAATGGTCAGGGGTCCCTTTACCTTTACCTCTAGCAAGCTAAACAGATGCTGGTGAAAAACTCTGGCAGCCAGCCTTTAAGGTTTGTCTTGTAGAAGAAATGAATTATAATAACTAAAATGTTTGAGTCTTGCCTAGACCTCTGTTGAACTCTCCAATCAGTGTTGCTGTTTTGCAGATAGTTACTTGAAATAGTTGCTCTCAAATGATAGCAGTGTGAAGTTGGAGAAGTGACTAGTTGGCAGTCGGGTATGCAATACATTCTTGGATAGAAAGTCATCTGAATTCCAACTTGAGATCTGAGAACAGTTTGTTCTGTTTCAGGGGATCTAGGCTGTGTACGTACTATATCTTCAGAGCACATTTGGAGCACATTTCCCTCCTCAAAGAATTCTGGGTACTGTAGTTTATCCCCCACAGGTATAATTTCCAGCTGATGAGAGGGGAATGTGCTTTAAAGGTACAGTTGCTCACTATGCTTCATGGCATAGTGATGGAACCAATCACAAGTTGATGGCTTGCATGAAATACTGTGCTTTGTGTCCTTCCACACAACATGAAATGTTGACATGGACAACTACTTTTGTCTTCTGGAGAAAGTATCTACTGTATGTGCATTCTTGTGTTTTGTGTACCCCCATGCAAAATGTGTGAGATTCTTTGCCCACTCACTGGTTTGTGTCCAACAGTGTTACTCAGCTGGTGGTAAGGCAAAGGAATAGGAAGGAAGCCTCCCCATCCCATCTAAATCTGTTACAGAGGGGTGGGGAACTCCGCAGAACATTTCTGGTGCTGGGGACTGTAGTGAGTAAGGGAGAATCCATGAAAACTCTTTCCCTTCCTGTTTCACTGACTGTACAGTCTTCTCTGTCAGCTGAGCTCTATTGTCAGTTGAGCAACATTACTGGGTGCAACCATAAACATTTAAATAGCTTAAATAGTGAGTGAAATCAAGACCCTGCTTAAGTAGGAACAGGCAACTGAAAGCTTTGACTGAGTATGTTTTTGAGAATTCTCCCCCTGCTTTCATTCCATTCTGTGACACTTGTGCCATTTTTAATGTAGGGAAAGACATATGCCGAAGGGAGGAAATTAGAATTTAATAAAGTATCTTTTAATAATCAAGTAATTATTTAGTAATGCTTTAATAAGTAGTATTCAGTAATGTAATTTGATAATTTCCATAGTTCAATGATGGACTGAAAATGGAAACATTTAATAACAATAATTTAAGAAGTTTGTAAAAATAATAACATTATAATGGTGGCAGAACTGAGTAAAGAGGGGACTGTGCAACTCGAAACTTGCACAGCATCTAAAAAGTGTCTCATTTGAATGTCAGCTATTTCCCATACTTCATCTTAAAGACTCCTACCAGATACATATGATGCCTTCAAAGTCAGCCAATTACCGTATTTTTCGCTCCATAAGGCACACTTTTTTCCTCCTAAAAAGTAAGGGGAAATATCTGTGCGTCTTATGGAGCGAATGGTGGTCCCTGGAGCTGAATTGCCCAGGGGCCAAAAGAGGATCATGCTTTTTATTTTACAAAGAGAAAAGGGGGTGTTGAAAGGACCCCGCTCAGCAGCTGATCAGCAAGAGATCGGGAGAGAGATAAGAGTCCCGGCTCCCTTTCAGCCCCGCCCTCCTTTGTTGAATGTGCTGCAGAGGGAGGTTGTTTGTTTCCCCAGCAACATGTGACTGGCTGATTAGATTATCTGTCTGGAAACTGTAGAAAAGGCTCCCTTTCCTTTAGAAGCTGCAGAAATGTGAGTTGAACCCCATAAAAATGGGGCTTTTCCTCTTTGCTTTTCCCCCTTTGCAAAAAAAAGCTGCAAAACTTTTAGCTGATCCTCAAAAAAACCAGGGCTTTTCCCTTTGCAAAAAAAGCTGCAAAACTTTTAGCTGATCCTCAAAAAACCAGGGCTTTTCCCTTTGCAAAAAAAGCTGCAAAACTTCTAGCTGACCCTCAAAAAAAACCACAGGGCTTTTAGAGGAGGAAAACCAGAAAAAATATTTTTTATCTTGTTTCCTCCTCTGAAAACGAGGTGCGCCCTATGGTCCGGTACGCCCTATGGAGCGAGAAATATGGTATTTTCTTTCTCCTCCCTGCTTCACTTCCTCCCAGTTACGTTCTTTTAGCTTCTAGGCTGTTGTAGAGTTCTGAAGAACTTGAAAGCTTGCATACTGCACCCCATTTTCACCTGCACCCTAGCATAATGTTTTGGTTGGCATAATAAAGGCAGCATCCTAATACAGATTTTTGGAATTAAAAACATAACATGAGAACACAAGAAGAACCCTGCCACATCAGGCCAAAGGCTCAGCTGGTCAAACTTTCTGTTCTTACAGTAGACAACCAGATGCCCAGGGGAAGCCCACAAGCTGAGTGCAACTTTCCCTATTTGTGATTCACAGCAACTGGTATTCAGAGGCATATTGATTCCAACTGTGGAGGTAGTAACCGCTAGCTAATAGTCATTAATAGACAAATTCATGGAGGATAAGACAAATACCCCTTGAAAGCTGTCTGAGTTGTTGCCATGCCCATCAGACCTCAAGTTGCTCAGCTTTGGAGGATTCTCCAGGAGACTGCACGACACTTCTCCCTTCCAAGCCTACTTGACTTTGTGGACACTCAGGAGAGCAGACTCCTTCAGTCCCAGCTAGATCCCTTCTCCTTGCCTCTTCTCCACATTTCTCTTTCTCTCCCCTTCACTTCGTAAACCTTGGTATTGCTCTGCATGGTGCTTCCAGACCAGGGATGGTCTGCATGGTGCTTCCAGATCCCTACCATTTGGGGGCAGAGAGAGGGGTTTGCAAGCACAAAACAAAAATTAAAGTAAACGTAAGACTATGGGTGAAGCCCAGCACCCTGAGAGGGATGCAAACTGCTCACTCCTTGGTTTCCAGATCAATCACCTGATGAACAGAGAAGGCATGGTAACTCCCTCATCAGATGATCTGTGCAGATCAGCTGTGGGGGGCTTGGCTGGCTGCACATGTGCAAAAAGGCAAGAGTGTGGGGTGGTCACACCTGCCATTGGCACTTGCCCCCCAGACAGCCAAGGGTGAATGTGGCACTGAGGCCAAAAGGAGGTTAGCCACCCCGGTCTAGATCTCATTTTACCACAATCACCTGCTTCTAATGGTACATCGCAGGAATAAGGAATTTATCTGTTTAGTGCCATTACGTTTTTATGTTTTGTACTTTGAGACAGAATTTTAGTCAGTTGCTATGGTTTTAATGTGATTATATCTTTTTAGTTCAGCATGCCTTTAGCTCTTGCGGAAGGAAGGGCAGGACAGCAATTTAATGAAGATAAAAATTACGGTAGTCTGCAGCTTTCCCCCCACCCTGCTCCTTTTTTCACCAGTCGTGGCATCATATTACTACTACCAATGATAAGTGCTAATAGCTCCAGTTGTATACTAGTCACATTGACTGCCTAAATAGCCACTGTGTACAAAGTAATTCACTCAGATTGTTGAAACTATGTCCATGAGGCTCGTCAAAACATTTGTGATCTATATTATAGGATGTGAATGAAAGTAATCTCTGCCTAATTATTACAGAAGATGAATTAGAAAAGTTAACGTGACTTTAAGAGGTGTACATTAGGGGGGAAAGCCCTCTTGGGTTCCTGTCAGAAAAGTGGTAAACCTCACCTGATATAGTGGAGAGGATGCTTAACTGGCAGGAAAGGGAAAAGCATACTAGAATAAATATGTCATGTTCCTTTTTAGAACTAGACACCTTTAGCACCACAGCTTCCTGACGCATGTGCTTGGGTAATTTCTATCTATTGGAGAAGAGATTCTGAAAGGGACAGGCTGGGGACTTGTTTTGTTACCATAGGAGTGGAATTAAGAGCAAGAGAATTAAATGGACTTCTGGGAGTTTCTTTAATTGGTATTGAGATAAGAGAGATTATGGTGAACAGGTTGCAAGGAGACAGGTCTATTTTCACCTGGTTACTGATGACTTAAATGCACCCATAGGAGCAGTCATCAGCCAAGTCATCATTATTCTAAAAAATAAAATAAAAAATAGTACACCCCAGAAGATAAAAAGCAAACTGTTATCCAAAAGGAGAACAAGATTTCTCAGATATCACTGCAGAGATTACTGCTATTGCCATCATGCAAGTCTTACGATCAAACAGTCAAATCAAATATAGAGTATCAGCTTTTAGACACCGTAGTGAGTGAACAATATGATTTTACTTCTCATTGGCATTTAATTGGCCAGTTGTAGATCAGCAATCTGGGTTCATTCAGATCACTGTTGCCATGAAAAAGTTAGGTATTGTGCTCACAGGGTTGAAAAAAGGTAGAATGGAAACTGTGTCATCCATTTGAAAAACTGCACTACCAGCTGATTTCATAAAACATAATGTAATGTCTTATTTAAGAAGTCATAAGATTGTTGCTCAATTTTCTATGGATGCCTTTATTCTACTACTGACCTAAACTAATGCATTATAGATTATAAACGGTGATACATGCTACTATCTTCAAACACATCACCACTAACTGTGATGCTGACCATTTCAAAAGAAGGCAATATCTCCATTCTCCAGAGAAGTAAATTTTGTACAGTATTCTGTATTTCTCCTGCGAAACTATGTGCCTTATGCTTAACAAAGCAATGACTTGCGTCCACAACTTGTGTGTGAAGGTACTTCAGTTCCTACCGGATGTCCCTGCAACTGTCAGCACCAAATTCCAGGCCTTGTAAGGGTTCCCCAGATGCTCAGAAGTAGCTTCTCAAGGAAGTTGGAGGGCTGCAGTTGGGAGGGGACAGGAAATCCACATTGTGCAATCAGAATTCTACTCACATGGCTTTATTTGGACTGTATCTCCAGTGCATTGAATTTGTCTCACAAAAGAAACAAAGAGAGTTGCATGACACCAAAATTATGCTACACCACATGCAAACCACAAACTATGATATGTCTAAATGAGGAGAGAAGAAGAAGAAGAGGAGTTTGGATTTGATATCCCGCTTTTCACTACCCGAAGGAGTCTCAAAGCGGCTAACATTCTCCTTTCCCTTCCTCCCCCACAACAAACACTCTGTGAGGTGAGTGGGGCTGAGAGACTTCAAAGAAGTGTGACTAGCCCAAGGTCACCCAGCAGCTGCATGTGGAGGAGTGGAGACGCAAACCCGGTTCCCCAGATTACGAGTCTACCACTCTTAACCACTACACCACACTGGCTCTCACACCACACTGGCTCTCGCCTGTAGATACCTCTGTTTAAAAAGAGGTTATCATGTTTTTAATGATCTGATATACCAGATAAGAATGTTTGTCATCAGTGGTACTTATTGCATTCTAAATATCCAACCTAAACTTGCTATTCCATCCTTTCATGTCTATTCACTTCATCCCAGTCACATGGCCATATTTTTTAAAAGCGACCATGAACATATTTAGGCCCCAAATATCTGAAAGTCTACCCTTTTCCCTATAGAACATCTAAGAAGTTAAGATCAGCAGAAAGGGGCCTCTTGGTAGTTCCACTGCTCTGAGAAGTTTAGAAGGGTGCTGGCCCCAAAAGAGAGTCTTCTGTGTGGCAGCCCTTAAGTTGTGGAATTCGTTCCCCAAAGCACTTTTATTATTTAGTTCCACTGCCATCCAATTTTATGAAAGTGCATCTCTTTACCCTGGCCTCTTTACCCTGACCCCTGAGATGCACATTTTAGGACCCACAAACCCTTCTTGACTGCAGATTGTTTCAGCTGTATTTAATACTGTATTTTTAAATTGTTGTAACCCACTCTGCAATCTTGTGGTGGCGGATGGGTAAGAAACACAACAACGACAACATTTGAGCTGTTGCTGTGCTGCATTATGCAGTTATGCCCAACCAGTCTCACTGCTGTGGGGAGCCCAGGCAGCTGCCTCTACCTGCCTTTATTGTTCCAAATGGATTCACAAAGCAATCCAATTAAATTGTTACAGATCCCTTGTGGTTTTGCACTGCAATGATGAGTATAATGCTGCACAAGTTGAAGCGGGTACATATGGAACTGTTCCTATTTATTAAGCTTATTAAGTTCACTTTCATAATCTCTAGGTGATTTACAATACAAAGATGGTATCTCCAAAAAACAGGAACATATAAACATTCACTATAAAACATTATTCTTCTGAGCACATCATTAGAACATATTACATTTAGAGCATTGACATTGACATAATCTCCCCCTAGGTTTCTGAGCCTATAACTCATGTACTTCCACATACTGTAATCTATTCACATGATGCAATTTCCCAGTTCATGGAAATAAGAAAATATTATACTGCTAATACAAATAGTATTTTTCATTTTTGTCCTATTCAGAAGTTGGTGCTACAATATCACTAGAACCAGCTCTAATTTTACCAAAGTGTTGGCAGAACAAAACCTTATCAACAGTTTGGGAATGCTGGTTATCACTACCCCTCTGTCTCCAAGAAGCAAACTAAAGGCAGTCTGCATGTTGTTATTCAGTGCTTTGCAAGCTATAGTGATCCGGCCAGCAATATAACTGAACGTTGGACCCTGAAACTTTTTTTTGTTAATGTCTACAATGCTGTAATTAGTGTCATGTATTGAATTTATGACCAATTATCCATTGTCTGACTTGCAATCTGTTAACACCTATCTCCCAGGAACTCTGCTTGGAGATTGAAGGTTGTTTATATTGGAAAACAGGAGCAGAAAAGCTTTTAAAATTATTCACGAAACATGTTCTCAATTGCTTAAAAGGCCACTCATTAGAAGAATAGTAGTTCCCCTGAACAGAGGAGGGAAATATTGACTAGAGCGATACAGATAACAAACATATTCCTGTGAACTGCACCACACAAATCCTTAGAACACCAGTCAAATAATGGTCAACTATTGTTACAGTATTTTTGTTCTGAGAACAAAGATAACATTTGTATTATTCACCTCTATTAGCAAATCAACAATTGAAGACCTAACCCAAGAAGGAACTTATTAAATTTTAAATTTTATGTAAAACAAAAAAATTAAAAGATTAAATGAGCACATATGAACTTGCTCGAACTTTCAAAGTAAATGTCCTGTTCCTGAAATAGGGCTCTATTTTTAATTATGCATACTGGTCTTGGACAAATTGAGAATCATTCATCAGGTCAAATAAGCAACTTGCTGAGAGCACTGGAGTTCTTTTAGACCAAATACACCATTTTGAAAATCAGTTAAGTTAGCAGGTTAACACTTACTGTTGAGTGTGTAAAATCTGTCTTGAATTTATCTAGAGCAGGCACATCCAACAGGTAGATCGGGATCTACCGTTAGATCAGTGAACGTCTGTGGTAGATGACTGGTAGATTACTGGCTCCCCCCATAGAAGTTGTACAACTTTGGCTCCCGCTCAACATTCTCACCATGCACCCCACCCAAAAACTGGGTTTTTGACCCGAACCCATAAAAAACGGGCCTTCCTCCTTCCCAGAAAAAGCTCAACAGTTTTGACATGAACCCCCCCAAAACAGGGCTTTCCTTCCTAAAGGAAGGAGCCTCCCAAAAGGGGGTAGATCACTGTCAGTTTTTAACTCTGTGAGTAGATAGCAGTCTCTTGGGAGTTGGCCACCCCTGATCTGAAGTAATACTTTTTATAATAATAATAATAATTTACTATTTATGCCCTGCCCATCTGGCTGGGTATCCCCAACGCCTAAGAGGTAACTTAGGAAAGAGATGTTATAATAATGCCTGGTTTTGCCACCTGTCTCACCTGGAGAGAATATAATTTTTAGAATGGCCTTCCTGTCGCAAAGGACATAGCAGAATAAAAGGAAAATTATGAATGAAAGCCTAACCAGTCACCCAGATGCATTCTAATTATTATTCAAAGTAGATAAAGAAGAGCCAAGGCAAAAGTCTTCCCCTTTTAATTCATTCACCAGCACCAAACAGTTTCATTCTGTAATAACAAAGTTAAAATTTAACGAAAGTTTAAATTTTTCAGCCTCCCCAATCTCTTGAAGATTCTTGCCCTTGCCCTATCCCCCTGCCCCAGCCCCAGCCCCAGGCCAGACATATCTGGGAAAACGCTGCCACCCATTTCACTAGTTGTAAATAGGGCTGGGAGGCCATTTTTGCTTGACCCCAAATTAAACTGTCAACATATTCCTGCATTATTATCTTTCCTCTATTCCGATTACACCCTGTTCCTTCTGGGAAATGTATAAAAAGCCTTCCCTTACCCAAACAAACAGTTCTCCGAATCATTCTCAAACAGTCAACATCTGCAAACTGGTAAATTGCAAAGTTTTGGAATGAAGGTACTTCCAGTACTTTACTGGTTCTGATACCCTCTTGATGTGGAACCAGGCCTGTCTTTATTCGAAGTAGTGTCTCTAAGTTCTCATTAGGCAAAAAAACAAAACAAAAAACCCAACATTTTCAGCTGTTCCTAACTCATCTGTAAGAGCGGGGGCTATAACATAGAGTTGGTACTCAACAACATTGTACTACCAACAGTGTGTTTTAAAAGATTTTCTTGATTTACAAAAGTCCATGCCTTGTCTCTTATTTGAGGTTGTACAGTCTTTCTTACAAATCAGTTACATTTGTTGTGAGACATTAGTGTTGAGTACAGTATTAGGTTGGGGAAGAAGAGTGGGGAGTGGAGGAGTCGGGTGGTGAGGCCTATATTCTTTTTTATAGTGGACAGCAGAGGGACACAGTCAAAGAACAATGGGAGCATGACACTATGAAATCATCTCCACCCAATGGGCTAGAATGTGGTATAAACCTCCCTTTAAGTCCATATCAGCCAAATGAAGGGAACTCACTCTGAAACAGGTGGTACTTAACATCACAGAAACTGGCGCTGATATGCCCAGGAACCTCACCAAGATGTTGGAGAGGCTGCGCCTCCACAGGCACATACCTCCACATGTGGTGGGAATGCCCTAAAATCCAGCCCTTCTGGAAAGCAAGTCCTGCAAGAGATATGCAAAATAGCTAGACAGGTATTAGAACTCACCCCAGAATTGGCCTACTGAACATCTTCCAAGATCATAATGACCACTCACATTATAGTCAAATACATAATTCTAACCAATAGGAGTGCACTACACTCTAAGGCAGGCGTCGGCAACGCTTTTCCGGTGCCTGTGCAGAAGTGATTTTTGGCGTCTGGACATGCACAGATGCGGTTTCTCGTATCTGCGCGTGCACAGATACCATTTCCGGCACCACTCAGCAAGTTGCTGCGCTGGCTTAGCGCAGTGCGCGGGGGTTTTGCCGAGCAGGCGGCTGGGTTGGCGGGCGGCTTGTGGGCCAGTCAAACGGCCCTTGTGGGCCGCATCCGGCCCATGGGCCGGAGGTTGCCTATGTCTGCTGTAAGGAGACAAAGCACTTGCAGACTGAGGAGAGTGGATCTCCTTTGAGGTGTCAAAGTGTTTGCAAACTGTTGTTCCTTCCCTTTGAAAATGCACTAGTTGACTAGAGAAGGGAGAGGACTGCAAATGGCTTTCAGAGTTCCAGGGCCCCACAAATGACAGTCAAAATGATGAGGGGTGAATAAAAGGGGCCATTTTGCCTCAGTCCAAATTCAATTTGTTTCTCCACCTTAAACTTATTTTAGGGCTAAGCAGCATCAAATGCATCAACCACATTATAGAAAGCTTGCGTCTACTTTGATTAATTGCTGGTTTATAACTCCCATGACTTGCCTATTAAGTCTGTTTTTGTTGCTGTCTATAAACTTAACAATAAAAATCCTAATGAATTAGACCAGTGTTTTTCAACCACTGTTCCGCGGCACACTAGTGTGCCGCGAGATGTTGCCTGGTGTGCCGTGACTTAAAAAGCGGGCAGCGAAGAGAGTGTGACAAAAACCCACCCCGGGATCTGCTCAAAGGACCAGCTGTGCCTCCCTCCACTGTGACGAGATTGAATGGAGTGGGAGAGGAGACGGCAAGCCGCTCGGAGCAGGGAGCCGCCGCTCAGCCAAGGGCGCTATAAATAGGCGAAAAACCCGCCCCCCCAGCCAGCCAGTGAGCGAGGCCTGCCTGCTCGGCGTGCCCGATTTGCAGCGGGCGGGCAGGGACCCCTGCTGCCCGCTGGCTGTGCGCAACAAGACGGGCTTTCGCCGAGCGAGGCGGCGCTGACTCAGCCTGGGCCGAAGGAAGCGCAGGGCAATGGCGCTCAGCACCCCCCGAGAGGCAGCTGGGCCTGCCCGAGCCCCCGAGCCCGGCGGCGGCGGCGCCACGGCAGCACCAGGCGGAGGACGAGGCCGACCTCGACCCCGACCCGCAGCAGCAGCTGAGCGGCCTGGAGCCCGACGCCGGCGAGGGGATCCCGCTGCACTCGCCGTGGACCTTCTGGCTCGACAAGTAAGTGCGGGGCCGCCGGCACACCAGGTGGGGAAGGCGAGCGGCAGCGGGAGGAGGAGGAGGAGGAGCAGCTTGCGGCCTGGAGCTCGCCTCTCCTGCGCCGGTAGGGTGGTAAAAGGCGCGCTTGAATGAGGCGGCAGCGACGGGGGTGGGCAGCGTAGGACTGGCCTTTGTTCGCCGCCGCCTCCTCTCCTGCTCTGCTCGCTCCTTCCCCGTCCCCACGGCGAATTAATTCCCTTCTCCGCCGAGGGCAACGAAAAGGGGGGGTCTGTTCTCCAGCCCCACAGATTGCTTCACTATGCTTAAGTATTTTATAATTTTTCATATTTCTGTTTACTTACTATTTCATAATAAAGTAATTATAAAATACTTTCTTTGTGTTTATTTGATTCCTATTCAAGAGAATTACTTTATATATAGTCAATATAGGCACAGAGTTAATTTTTTTAACATTTTCTAATGGTGGTGTGCCTCGAGATTTTTTTCATGTAACAAGTGTGCCTTTGCCCAAAAAAGGTTGAAAAACACTGAATTAGACAAAAGCTATAATAATGCAGCAAGAGAAATGAATAAAGCTGTGATATCAGCCATCTAGTAGCACACAGTCGGAAAAACACTGGCATCTCAATATCCCCGAGGCACTGTTAATTGCCACAATTACTTCTGGCTTGTCCACCAAACTCTACACATTCAAACTTGCATAATGAGGTGGCATACTAATGCCTCAAGTTTTGCACTGGCTAATTATGCACATGATCACTCCCAACAGCTGGGTAAGAATGGAAGGAGAGAAAAGCTACCTTGATGATATTTTAATAGAGCATCTAACAGCATAACCCTGTTTACAAATAGCCATCTTACAGTTTTAGTAATGTCGCATGCAATAAAGGGCTGCAAGAAGCTAAGCAGTGAACACGAGAATGCATCATTACCTTTTGTGTGTCTCCTAATAAAACTGCTTGATTCCTGGGAGGCAGTGCCAAGACATGATATTACCCGAAACTGTCCACCTTCTCTCATAATGCTGAATGCCTTACACACAAGTTCATGTGGCCGTTCTTCACTAAACCCAAATGGGCTAGAAATCAAAAATAGATGAAACATGGTGGGGGACGCAGTCCTTGTTTTGCTCTACTGAACATTCAATAACACATATGCAATGAAAAAGGAGGAAAGCAACCAGCTAGCAATTGTGCAAAACATTTTTCCACTGTACCTTGGTCTAGCTTTTTTTCTGAAGCCAGGCTATAAATGATGTACCATATTCAACCAAGAATTAGCCCTCAACAATAATGTACTCAATACAGTCATACCTCGTGTTGCGTTAGGTTCATGTGTCTTTTCGGCTTGAGAACGCGGCAAACCCGGAAGTGTATACTTCCAGGTTTCACCTCGCGCAGAAGTGTTCTGTGCATTTCACACATGCACAGAAGTGCTCTATCGCACTTGCGTACAAGCACCACTCTAGTTGCAGACTTTTCGGGGTGCGAAGTGCACCCTGGAACGGATTGTGTCCGCAACTAGAGGTACCACTGTACTATGCTTCTAGATTTTATTTTATTTTATTTTTTTAAAAAATGTGACATGAGGTTGATGCCATCAGTCTGGAACGTCACAGCTCTGCAACATTAAAGCAGTGAGGTGGAATCCAAGACTAATTTAAAAAATAAATAAATATATATCCATTTTTAAAAAAATAAAACTGCCAGCTGCGCTTGGAATACTATGTATAATACTGGTCACCTCACCTTGTAGAGCTGGAAACGGTTCAGAAGAAAGGAAACCAAAATGATCAAGGGATTGGAGCAATTCTCCTATGAGGAAAGGTTGCAATATTTGAGGATTTTTAGCTTAAAGAACTTTCTTTCGTCTGTTCCAAATTTTCCAATATTCAGCTTCATTTGATATCCCAGAATGAGAATAATTTGAGAGAGGGAAGAATACTAGAACTTGGGGTCATCCAATGAAGCTGAATGCTGGAAGATTCAGAACAGACAAAGGTAAGTACTTTTTCACCTATGCATGCAGTTAAAGAACATCACTTACTGAAGGGAGGTCACCTCTGAGACAAGCTTAGCGGACAGGTACCAGGAGATGATGATGATGATGATGATGATGATTATTATTTTATTATTATAGTAATACAGTACAGGGCTCCTGCTTCAGTTACAGGGGTTTCCTGAAACATTCATAACAAACTCAGGTGATCCATGTGGGGAGAGGCAGTGGCTCTTTCTCAGGAGATATGAAATAGTGCTTAAGCAGATCACTGGTGACCAAATAAAGCTTTATGCTTATTTTGGTCATGTGCTTTCTCACTATGTGCAGAGTAAAGTCAGGTTCTTGGCAACCAATACCGCTGTCAGGGATCTTCCCAGGTGCTGCTCATGAGTAACTACTAAGCCTCTTTTGAAGAACTGAAGTTATTTATTAAGCATAGCTATTTACAAGCGGAGCTAGTTAAAAACATGACCGTTCAATCACTATCAGAATCCGGAAGTACATTTCTTCTGCTACCCGCCCAACACCAGATCTTCGGCACCCTGAAACGATGTCTCCTGGGTCCTCTAGCCCCCCTGCGCTGTGCCTGTGTCGGAAGCTGTGGGCTAGCCTGACTGGTGGTGCTGTGTCTTTCAGCAGTGTCCCGGAGCCCTTGCTCCTCTCCCTCGCTTGGAGACGATTCCTGTGATAGATTGGATGAGGAGGAGGAGGAGGAGTCCGTCTGCAAAAGGGGTCCGGGCTCCCTATAGCTTCGTGAGCTGTCTCCCCTTGAAGAGCAGCTTTCCCTGCCCTGCTCCTGAGCAGGGCTTTCTCTCCCCCTCTCCTCATGAGTAGCTGGGCTACCCCTGACAACCGCCAATACCTTTTCTTTCATTTTTTAAAAATGTATTTCTTCAGGCACAGAGACCTGTTTCTATAGTTACGTAGAGGTTATGAAATTGTTTTAGCCATCTGAGTTAAGTAAAATAAAATAAAATACAAGTTGCCCAGTACTTTGTGTTTCTTCTGCACTCATGGGGTATCACAGCAGTGATATATAGCAACAGTGGCTATAACAACATTTGAGAATTCCTAGAGACAGCTCTCAAAGTGAGCTGTAGTTCTTCCTTCATCAGTTTATTATTTTTATCTAGCAGTTTTTAAGGTTCTATAATAGCTTTTGTATAGCTTAGCCCAATTCCTTTTCAATACTCCTGTGATTTCCCCCTCTCCATCCTCTTATAACAACAGAGAACTCCAAACTAGGTATAAAGGGCATGTCCAGATTTCAGTAATGCCTTGCTTGGTTGTGGTATGCATGGTGCCCACAACAATTTCAATAGTTTGCAGATGTGCTCAAAAAGTTTGGAGACCACTATTGTACCCTGGGATTTTGTTGTAAATAACTAAGTAGCAAAATTGAATTAATGGCAGGTTGTGCTAATGCTTTCCATTCCAACCATGTGATTATTCTTCACTGAGGGTGTGAATAGGGAGGTTTAAAACTGACTCAAAGTCCAAAGTTCGGTATAAGAAGGTTGAAATGAAATGTGAAATCTGGGCCACCTAGTCTGAAAGCAGAGGAATGAATTTGGCAGAAGTTCCAAGATTTTGTGTTCCCTTAAAGGCCTTTTGGCATGGATAGAGCTTTTCAGTTGTTTTTCTTCAGTATCCTTTTAAACATGCTGGAGTTCAAAGCTGTTTACAGCCTAGTTTGGGGTCTGTAACAATATGACTTGACAGTTCATGTCCCCAAAAAATGTTTATCCCAATTGCTGAGTGACAGCTTCTAATAGGTTTTATCCCAAAAAAGAGTTGCATTTCCTAGAAATGTTGTTTTGGTGTGCGCCCCGTCCCCCCCGAACCTATCTGTGCGTTCAAAATTATGCTTCTGCCTTTTCTGAGTGGGACTCTCCTTTTACATGTCTCTTCTCCCTCTCTCTATGTGTCTGTGTCCCCCCACTCATTTTCCTTTTCTTATAACCCCTTTAAACAGTAACATTGTATTAGGGTTGCTGGTGTAATGCACCATTTATCAGTTGTGCCAGATGAAGACCAGTTTAATCCAGTAGTTTTAAAGCTGTGGGAGACATTCAGCGAAACAGCTCCACAAGCATTACGTGTTTTAGCTATTCAGTGGAACTTCCCTGTCCCCTAAATTTGCTCTGGAGGGTTAGGGGAACCTCCAGAACAGATTTAAGGGGCATGCAGAGAGAGGGTGGGGAAGTCTCCACCATTTGGACGTGCATGCCTGAGGATTCTTGGATCTTTACTGTTTCCAGACACCAGCAACACATCCTGTAGAATTCTACCCATTATATTTTATCTGCACAATGAATTTCAGGAACCAAAACGTTGTACAGTGGTACCTCGGGCTGTGGACACGATCCGTTCTGGGGTGCTGTTCACACTCCGAAAAGTCCGCAACCCAAGCGGCGATATAGTGCATGCGTGCATGGCAAAACCCGGAAGTAAACACTTCCGGGTTTGCCGCGTTCGTAACATGAAAAAACGCAACCTGCAGCTATCGTAACCCGAGGTATGACTGTATATGACTTCTGAGCCATCTGGCCCAAAAATGGCAACTAGGCATTCCTAATTTAAGAAGCCACTTGACATGTAGCATATATATATTTGAGCACTTTCCCCAACCTGGTGGTTGCCAGATTTTTTGGACTGCAGCTGTCACCAGCCCCAGGTTATTTGCTTTTTCATTTGTTAGTACTCTCTAAAACTCTTTCTTCGTGGTTTTTTGGGAAGGAGCATCATCTCCTGCGCTGGTGGAAGATCCTTAATGGCTTTTTAGAAACTGAGGCCTGGAAACAAGTGGTGCACAAACGTAGCAGAGAGATGTTGAAAACATACATTAAATCTCAGAAGGTATGGCACTGGAAGCTAATGGAACTTGCTCCCAGAGACATATTTTCAAATGAGATCTATTGCAATGCACCTGCTTTGTGAATTTTTGGCAGCAGACGCAAGGCTGCTTTGTGCACATTTCCTAGAAAGGAGACAGCTGTCATGTCAGTCTGTACTTGCCATTTACTTCTGTGCCCTCAACATTACTTGAATTAAGTCTTTTGCATCCTGAGTGTGAGAAAATACTTCCTGAACAAAAATAATAGAAACAGAAATTAAGGAGAGGCAATGACTAGGACAGCAGGAAGAGAATCTAAAGGGGAAGACGGGCCTTGAGCTATGCTTACCCCCAAAGGGTGTATTTTTACCTTTTTATTAATAACACTGAATTTGATTTTTGTCCAGATCCGACCCTAAGTGACAAAAAAATAGTTGATGGACCTGCAGCAATCACATGGTTTTGTGTTTAACCAATTTACATAGATATTACCCAGTGCAAGTCATGCCATGCATCATGATGAAGCAGTCTGCTCAAGGTAGCACCAGCACAAGGAATTTCAGACCTAGAAAGCTTTGTATGGTCACCCACATCCCAGAACGGTGTTCTGAGTTTGTATACCATTGCATCTAGCCTAGTGCTTTTGTTTGGGCGCAACGCTGTCAAGCATGATGACCTCGGTGCCAACAATAGCCTAAATATGTAGAAATGAATAAGGAACTTAGGCCACAGCAAATATGCACACACTGCTTTCTCACAGGAAGGCAGTTTCTGCCCGTGCTGTAGAGGGAAGTGAGGGGCAGGTGGAACTTGTCAACCTGGGAAGGCAGGAGAAGGGAAACCAATCCTAAACCTTGGTTGCCTTGAGGGAGATTTTCAGGGGAGGAAAAGGCTAAAGATTAAACCTGTCACAAATCCAGAGTGGGATCCTTAAGACAATTGGATGGCACCTTGTACGCCTCCTTCCAGCAACTCTTGCAGCCAAGTTGGTGACAAATGTATTGCTCTGCTTTTCCTTTGGACCACACCAGTGAGGCCAAGAGGCCGGTATTGTCATCTGGGCAGCCCAGGGTCTCCATATACACTGCCCAGGCTTGCGCCCCAGGGAGGTCACTTCGGTGCTGCTAATGCAGTGGTTTGCCATTGTCCTTGGAGGTGCACTCTCTTATCTCTTGAGACAGATGTGTGCCACCAACAGCAATAACTTTCTCGTAGAAAAGACTCTCCAAGAGGTACAAGTGACTCAAAGCTGATTTGGGGGATGCATATGCCCAGTTGATTATTCATTTCTGCATACTTTGGGTGGCATCGATCAGTTGACAGTGCCTTGTGCCTGAATGAAGGCTGGATGAAATGGTATGTCTACTGTAATAGAATGTGGTGACCACACAGTGCTCTGTTATAGACTTGTATTTTGTCCTGCTGCAGCTGCTTTAGGAAGATTGCTTCACCTGATGGTTGCATTTCTACCACTTATTTTCCATCTTTTGGGGTTCAGGCCTTGCCAAAAATCCAATTCAGCATTACTCATCAAATCCAATTCAGCATTACTCATCAAATATGGGAAACATTTTCATCCTGGCACATGGACTAAGGTCACTGGAGAATGGGATTTGATTCTCCCAAGTTTCTGCCAAGGCAATCAAAGGAGAACAGAACAGAACCCTTCCCCGTAGCATTCACATGAGGTACTATGATGCATGTGACAGAAGTGGTAATTTGTAGACTTTAGAAAGTTCTGAACATTTCTCTGCATAGGCACTGGACCTATATGTGATAGATGACCAATACATCTGATTTTTCCCCATTTAAGTAAACCTAAGCCCTGGAACAAGTTGCAATACATTTTTCTTTCAGTTGAAAAATGTAATACAATGTAATACAAATTTTGCATAGCAGCTGAATTAAGTATATTTAGTTTAAAAAAATTAGTTGCTCTAGTACTTAAAACTTAGCCATGAGACCAAGTTTGGATATTGGTGTATTGCGGTTTTTAGCTCTGTTTTATGTTTCCTGAATTTTTTCCACAATGATCTCTTAACTAACTTAGAGACCAGTTGCATAAATGACTTCCACATTGGTGTGCTGCAGGTTTTGGGGTGGTTGTAGCATGGTCATAATGGCACAGACTATTCCTATATAAGGCATCTCATGCTACTCAAGAATGAGCCATGCAACCTGCTATGGGCTGTTGCAATCTGCATGATGTAAGAAAGGAGCTTTAATGATGTCAGCCTTTGCAGCAAGGGATGGATTTTTGGGCGTGTGTGTGTTTTCTGTTTAAATATTTGTATGCCACCAGACTGGGCATCTCACAATAACCGCAAAGCATTAGCAAATAAAAACACTTCCTAATACAAAATAAATATGCAATAAAAATATAATAAGTACATTAAATGAATCAAAGCAACATAAAATGCCAATCAGGTACATCTCTCCAGCTTCTGTTGCATAAGCACTTTGTTCTTTTCTAATCTATCAAACTAAATCAGCTTCCGGGTTGCAACCTCTGGGAGATAGCAGCAAGCCTGCAATGTTGATTGATTTTCCTTAGATGCCCTATCCATGGGCAAGCACTCTATAAAGATTTGAATAAAAAAAAAATCCACAGGAAAGGGCATTCTTTTGGAAACCAACTAGGTGCCTTTTGAAAACTACTTCTATTGTCATGGAGCTGCTTAACTGAGTGCCAACTTTTTGGCATCCTAGAAAAGGCTTTTGCATCCATGTCCTGGTTGGCTTTGAACGAAATAAATGCACAGTAGCCTTGAGCAGCACTACTCCGGCACAGTTAAATTATGGAGCTGCCAAGGGAGCAAAGGGAAACCTTTTGATGGCAGGTTGTGTTGCTTGCACTCCCGTTGAAAACCAACCAGTAAATAGGCATCTGTGTGAAAACAGATTAGAAAGTAAGGGTTATGAAAAGTGTTTGTGCAGGTCAGCTTTAATATGACCCTGCTCCATTTAGATGTTTACTGCATATGAATGCGGAGGAAATCTTTGTATAAAATTAAAGCTCTGCTTTGTGTTCAAGGTTTACTTTTGTCTGTCAAATACTTGTCTGCTTTTGCATAAATCTATGTACCACATTCTGTGTAGTGTCTAAGAATGAGCTTTAAACTTTGTATATTGCTTTAGCCAGATGGCTCATTTCTCATTCTGCTGGTCCAGCCCCCCACTTGCTTTCAGGACCCTTTCCCTAAAGATTCTTTGTACGGCTTGGGACTCCACCAGGCCTCCCTGCATGGATAGTGCCATTTTGGCTATATAGATGGTAAATAATGAGTTCACTATTAATGTATGCAAGTGAGGCCCCACAACAAAATGGTGTGAGCGGGGGGAAATAAATACTCGGATAGACATTGTCATACTTCAAGCCAGAGGTGTAGGAAGGTCAGGTGGTACCCGGTGCGGAAAATTTCTTGTCACCCCCCCCCCACCCCCCCTGCAAAAATGGTTTTACGTTATTTCATATTTTCTTACAAAGGAATAATAACAAGTAATAATAATAAAAAAACTTTTATTTATATCCCGCCCTCCCCGGCCGAAGTCGGGCTCAGGGTGGCTAACATCAGATACATAACATTGGTATAAAATCAAACAATAATTAAATTACCTCCTAAAAACATCTCAAAATCAAATTAAAGTCTAATTAGATGGCTTTCCACAGGGTTAGGGTTGGGAACAGTAAGTGTTCCTCTGAACTGAAATTTCAGCCTTCATGACATAGGAAAACAGCCAAGTAAACAGCTATTTTGGTGGAGGAGGGTCAAGATATTAACCGATATGCATGAAATTTCATATATAGCTATATAATCCCTAGTATAGTAAGATAAGACCTTTGGAGCAGGCATTTTAAAAAGTTTTTTTTATGAACCGCCCTAGTAGGGCAGTAATTGTTCCTTGATAATTTGTCACCCCCTCCATTATGGAACATGGGGTGGACCACCCCCTACGCCCCCCCCTTCCTATACCCCTGCTTCAAGCAGAACTACTTGCTTGCCGTCAATGTCCAGCACGAAAGTGAGGCTTGATTGAAAATGTAACCTTTCATAGACTACTACAGAGATCACCTAATGACGGTGTACAGTAATTTAATTTCCAAAAGGTAGCTTAGGAGCTTCTTTGGTCACCATTGGTAAGGGTCAGTCATAATAGGATCTCCGAGTCAATGGAGACAGGGGGGCCTTTGTAAAACAGAGGGGCAGAGCAAGAAGGGAACACAGGACCCCACAATACACAATTATTAAACTATGGCTGGCGTTGGGTCTAAACTGACTTTGTAAGGTGTAATTGACCCTTATTTGTCTCAACTACTCGAGAAAATGAATCCTTGACACCATGTAAGCCTGTAAGTCTTAAGCCCTGCTCAGCCATGGAATTTGAAATTGGATCTCCCTAATCAAATGTTCTTCACTATCATAGTACAGTTTTAGGTCAGCAGATGTGTAAATTGAAATCCTCCTCACCAGGCCCTGGTGCACCTCATTCTGTTCTGTTCTACCCATGCACACACCCTGCATACTGGTTTAAGAGGAACAGGACTTGCTGCAGTTTCTGCAAATGTTTTCATGCTGTCTCTTGCAGTTGTCGTCATCTGGTTTTGCTTCTCCACAATGTGAAATTTCTCTCTTGCGCTTAAGGTTGTTGAACGTTTCTCTCTTCTTGCTATGCTTTTGTAATATTGATGATAAAGGAAAGGCTTAATTAGCTGTTTAAGACATTTGTTGGAGTTTTCTTAGAAGAACCCTCAAATGTTCATATTTGTTTGTGAACAGAACATATCTTGTAAAATCAAGCCCTGTAAAAGACGTTAGTCCCTTGCAATGAGGAAGTGGTGGGGTTTGTTTGTTTTTTTGTATCTAATCCTTCCTCATAGAAACTGTTCTCATTTGCTTTATAAATCTTCCGGTTCAACAACATGTCCATGTGACACATTCCATTGTTCAGTTTTTAAATGTCAGGGGGGAATTATAAAGTGTAACCAGAAATTATCATACTTCAGCTTAAACTTTAAACTTACTTTTTTGAGTATTCTCTCTACCCTCTTGGGGGGAATTATATGGTTGCCTTTCTCTTACCATTGGAGATGGTAAGAGTGTGTGCATGCTTGATTATAAGTCCTTTCGTAATGATGATCCACGTGGAACCGCCTTGAATTGTTCAACATTGGTTCCAGTCCTGATTGCCAAGCATTTTTTTCACATGGGAGGTCAGCTTGCCTTGCTCAAACTCTGAGCACGTTGGTGGAATTTATATATAGATTGTTGTTTCAAATCACTTTATGGTGGAACAAATGGGAAAATCTACTTTCAAATGTACATGAGAGAAATAAATTATTATTATTATTATTATTATTATTATTATGGGACAATAATAAAATCATGCTGAGGAGGTATCAATTGCTCTTTTAGGATCCAGTTGTGTATGACACGGGCTCATCTACCGTGTTTCTCCTAAAATAAGACATAGCCATAAAATAAGCCATGAGTTTTGTTATCAAAATTGTTTAGGTTAGCTAACCTGAGTTCAACTAACATGAAATAGTTTGGGAGGATTCTCCCCCTACTGCTCTTTATTCTTTTGGTTTGACTGTAGTTTTATAATTAATTTCCCTCTTAGGAAACAGACTCCATCCAGTGAAACGAAAAAGAGCCGGCATCTCGTTAGGGTTTTTGTTGTGAGGGTTTTCATTTGAGTTGTATATATTCTTGTCTAATTCCACTTAGTTGTTTAGGGGCCCTCACCCCAATTTTTTGGAGTTGCGTTTAGTTAAGTTTGGTTTATATCTTTACAACATCTCCATCTCGTTTCAGGGATTGTCACGGCTGAGTATTTTATACTTTTTTCCTTGGTGATAAAATAAGCCATAGCAGGATTTCTATGCATTTGCAAAATATAAGCCGTTCCCCGAAAATAAGCCATAGTGACGCGGCACCTCCCATTAAAACAGCCTGGAGAGGCGTGGCTATGCAGCGTACCGATGTGATGCGGTTAAAATAAGACATCCCCTGAAAATAAGCCATACTGTGTTTTGTTGAGGGGGAAAAAATATAAGACGGTGTCTTATTTTATGAGAAACACGGTAGTTTACTTTTTTGTTTTCTCTTAGTATGTAAACTAGAAAGAGCAGGGTGTTACTGGGTTGTTGTTTTTATTTTGATTATATATATTGTGGCTTTTATGTTGATCTTTTCTGTGAACTGCCCTGAGACCTCCGTGGATAGGGTGGTATATAAATTCCAATAAACGAAAATAAATAAATAAATAAATAAATTGTAAGGTCCGTGTGGTTGCTCGCGAGTAACCAGGCAAGATTCCAAACCGTCTTTTAACAGGTTTATTGTGCATGCTATTTACAGTGCAGAGCTACAAGTTCATGTCTGTATCAGTCACTCGCAGAATCCGGGAGTGGCCCCTTCCGGCTGTGACCCCAACATAAGAGTTTCGGTATCCCAAATCTCCGCCTCCCCTCCTTACGTTTCACCCCTCTGCGCACTTGGGGCGCCGGAAATGGCGTGTCTCCCTCCTCGCCCGCTGAGCGAGGGGAGTGCAGGGTCTCTCCAACATCCCCAGAGCCTCTGCTCTCCAGACCCGGAGCTGCCTGCCCCTCCCTACTGGAGACCTCGCCAGGTGCTGCTGGTCAGGTGAGGCCTGGGCTCTCTGTAGCATCCCGAGATCCCTTCCACCACGCTGCGGTGAGCCGGGGACAGTTCCCTGCCAAAATAATAATACTCCTTCAAGTCCGAGGCCTTTGTGACAATTTTGCTAGTTCACATATAACTTTTCCATCAGAGAAATATTTTCACAGTTACAAGTTTGGAAGTGTAAGATGGAACATTTCATCAATTTCTGTGATATGAATTCTTTACAAAAATATTTATTTAAATTTATTTTTGTATCTCCTCCCCCCAGTCACAGATGAAGACACTGTAAAAAGGTATTTTGCCAAGTTTGAAGAGAAATTCTTTCAAACCTGTGAAAAGGAACTTGCCAAAATCAACACATTTTATTCAGGTAAGAGGATAGCATTGAGCTATATGTGAAAGTTTCAGGGTTTAAATGTCAACAGCGGAAGCTTGATGTTGGCTCAGTGGCTGATAGGCAACCAATGCAGAACTTTTAGCACAGGTGCAATATGTGTCAATGTGCCTGGTTTCCCAGACTCAGCTGGTCTTTTAAGTAGGAAGTAAGGTTCACCACGAGCTTTGTGGAACTTACACTTCTTTAAAACAAAACACTTATCCTTATCTAACATCTTCCCTCTCTTATTTCCCTAGCTGGGGGATTTGCAGATTCTGGTCTAAGATGAAGCCCATCTCTTCATACGGGTTTAACTGGTTAAAATAATATGGCATGGTGACCAGTATTTATCTTCAGTGGATGACCCCATGTTCTAATATGTGTACTCCAGCCAGGGAAGGCGGGGTACAAATAAAAAAATATATTATTTATTTATTATTAAAGAAAAACAACCTCTCTCTTTCCATTTCCCTCACACCCAAAAACGCTATCATGTTCCCTGTAGTCACATTTTTAAGTTGTTTATTTTTCCAAACTAAAAAGCTGCACATACTGTAACTTTTCCTTTGATGGCCCTGATCCATCTCAGATGTAGGGTAGACAGCAAGGATCTTCTGTAGATGCTGTTATCATGTCAGGGTGTTACAGGTTCCTTGTGAAGCCACTGCAGAAACTTATCTAACCCCACTGGAAACAATCAGGAACATCTATCTGAACTTGGGAAAACCTGTAAATAAGCAGGGTGCATAGATCCAAGCTTGTTTAAGATAACCCCCCCCCCCCCGTTTGGATATAACAAGGACATTTTTTAAAGCAAAAGCTTCCAACATCCTCATGGGCTACACGGGGGGGGGGGGGGGGGGAGTGCTAAACTAAGATTGGATGAGACCCTATGTCATATAGCTAGTGCTCAGCCTGGTTTTACATGGAAAATCCAAAGCAATAATTAAGACATGAGTACATCTGAACATATGCAAAATACTTTCTCCTCACTACAATTACCTCCCTCCACCCACCACAAGTCTTGAATAAGTTAGCAAAGCTTGCAGAAGAGTGGGTGCTGTAGTTCACCATCTCTTCTGCAGGTTAAAGTCCTTCACAGACAGGTTATTGAATTATCTTGTGTAGTTCTCTTCATTGCAAACACCTTAACCACACCTTGGCTGCTGTTTATATGGAGAGAACTTGCTTACACAGAGAGAATTTGTTTGTATAGCCAGCCTTACAGATTCACAGTAATAGAAGTTCATTTGTTAGGTCAGGAAGTTTCGGGCAGTCTGGGAATGTGACTGACAGTGACAGAATCTGGAAGGTGTCCCAGAAGGTATTGCTTCTCCTGTGTTTTAGCCAAAGAGGCTTCCCTTTTAATAGTACAGCCAGCAAGTGTCATAACATGAACTAATAAACAGCAGATATTAAGCTTGCTTTGGATTCCAGATTTCTTTTCTGAGCAGCATAGTCGTTGAGGACAAGCATTTATTTTGATTATCATTTATTAAATGTGTACCCTGCTCTCCTCCCAAAGCAACCCGGGACTCTTGACTTGGTCCATCATAAGTAGAAAAACTATAGCTCCCAATGAAGTCCTACTAGTTCAGTGATCATGTTCGTTCTGGTTTTCCCACTTTTTATGATTAAGAATCAAAAGTCTGAAGTATTGTGTTTTTATATATTGTAATTTTATGTTGTGAACTCCCCTGAGATCTACGGGTAGGTGGCATACAAATTTAATTAATTAATTATAATAAATGAGTGAAATACAAGGAACCTCCCAGAGATATACAATTGCCATTTGGACCAATATTTTGAGTCACCCTTAAAGATGGGTATGGACAAAGCAAAGCCCAGCTGGACAGCAACAGAGTGCAATTGGGCAATGCAACTACTAGCCCTCCCACAGCCACACTGCTTTGCTGGCTCTGGTGAAAAGGTTTGGGGGTATAGGCTGTAGAAATTGGGCCAGATGGCATCACGTGATGGCAGTGGGGCTGGCTTGGTATCCAGTGGATCCCAGACCAGTTCAGCCTGCCTTCACCCTTGGAATATGCCCTGTTTTGTGACTCTCCAGACTACTGTTGGTGCCAATCCCATTGGCAGTACTTCTGCCCTCACTTTTGGCAGACAGAAAGAGCTCCATGCTTATGGGCAGAGGCTGGCAGAAATATTTTGGGCTGGGCCTCTGGTTCCTCCAGTTTCTCCCCACCCCCAGTGTACTTTAGAATGATGAATAATAAAATGTAACTATAATTCCTTCATAGAGCAGCATCAGTCATTTGTAGAATCTGAAAGCAGCTTGCTTCCAACACAAATGATCTCAGACAGAGGTTTTCCAGTATACATTCACAATTTGTAATAGTATGAGCCAAAATAGGGAGTGCAGGTCATGAATTTCCCCTCATGTTGAGCGAACTGGTTTCATGTTCAAAACCAGTGTTTTGAATTTGTTCTGGAGACCTGCAGACAGGCTGAAAATGTTCTCCATTCTCCGGGAATATTGGAAGCATTTCCATAACTTGATTTGAGTTTGGAATTTTATAGACAACTCAAATTGACTGTGGGATGGCACACCATCTACACTGATTGGCTAGGGAAGAAGCCTCCAGTTTTTTTGTCTGTTTTAAACAACAACAACACACCATCAAAGCAGTAATAAAACATAAAAAGCATGGGTGTTTTACCCCTTCCCCATTTTTCATTGGTGAAAGCTCCAGTTTTTAGCTGCAGGTGTTGATGTTAAACTCTTGTTTCCTGTCAAGACAGTTAGAAAAATACAACATAATGTGCATATGTTCATACAGAGTTCCTAAGAAAATATCCTGACAAACTTGACTGAGTACTCATTTGTAATATTGTATGATCACACTCTGTTGCTTTTTTCTTCCCTTCTAAAGAGAAGCTTGCCGAAGCTCAGCGCAGGTTTGCTACACTACAGAATGAACTGCAGTCTACTTTGGATGCACAGAGAGAAAACAGTGGTCTCACCACTCTGCGGCAACGCAAAATGCCAGTCTTCCACCTGTCCCATGAGGAGCGTGTTCAGCACAGGAACATCAGAGACCTGAAACTGGCCTTTAGTGAGTTCTACCTCAGCCTCATCCTACTGCAGAACTATCAGGTATCACCTGTGCTCCTTAAAGCATTGTGATCTTATTTTCTAGTCTTTCCACCAAATAGGTTTTAGTGATTAAGCCTGATCTTTGCAATGGGTGACACCAAGAGTTCTCATGGTGCTCTTTCTGCATTTATGCTGCGCCACAGATGAAACAAACCAGAGTTTGACTACATATGTTGTCTGAACCCTTTCAGGTGGCACAGCAAGCCAAAATCTAGCTTGTTTTGTCCTTGGTGTGACAGCAGCAGGAGCTAGGAAAAGTGCAACAGGAGCTTTAGAGTTTTAAACTTTGGTTTAATGTAGTATGTGAACCAGACGACTGTGTCAAACTGCCGATATAGCTAACTCAGTTACTTAGGTTGGATCCACTTTCCAAGGTCTCATGCAGATGACTTTCTGCCTGTGCTTTTTAATTGGAGATGTGGGATTTTTCATCTGCATTCAAAGCATGTCCTGTATCACAGAGTTGTGCCGTCAATCCCCCTCCTGTATGTTGCCAGGAGAAGCCCACTGCATTTCTCAATCACAGGCATTCTGTAGCCCAATAAGCAGGTGACCTGTGACTTTGACACCTGTAGTCACAATCTCAAGTGCTCCTCGCGAGTATGGATTCGAATCCCTGCCACACAAAATGCTGCCAGCAGCCATCTGGGCAGAACATTTTTGGCCATGGGCATTAACAAAAGCCTTGATCAGGCAGGAAAGGAAGGATTTTCATTCTAATCACAGCAGTCAGCCTACTTCATAACCTGGTGGGTAGGAGACTTGCATGAAGAAAGAGAGATGACAACCCCGCCCCACCCCAGTAGAACACTTAGTTCTTCCACTGCACCAAAGCGTCAACACTGGCATTGTTGCAGTACAGCACATTTTGTATTGTCTTTGTGACTGGAGCAAACATTGTGCAAGGAAGAGGGAAGGAAGCCAGTTGGACAAGGAAGAATATAACTTAGCATAACAAGGTCCCTGTGAGCGGTCCAGTAGTTCAGAGAGAGAACACTTAAAAGGGAAATGGTACAAAGGTTTGAATCTCAGTCTAGAGAAATGGA
The DNA here is from genome assembly GCA_900245905.1 of Lacerta viridis. NCBI lineage: Eukaryota > Metazoa > Chordata > Lepidosauria > Squamata > Lacertidae > Lacerta > Lacerta viridis. Next base: position 892,237 of record OFHU01003246.1, on the reverse strand, counting down.
ACTATGGCACTGGCCGTATAATTTTGCATGGGAAGTCGGAAACTGGGTGCTCATTTGTGCTTTTTGAAAACAGGGCGATTCAGATAACCTAGGTTCTTTTCTGTGCCACATACCTCAGCCAAGTTCCCCCTTCTCCTGTTAGGTGTGTAGTCAGCTTATTATCCCACATTGAGGGGGGCACTTATTTGAGGAAATGCAGTCATACCTCATTTTACTGTGAATCAGAGATGTTGCTCCTGTTGAGGATGTGGGTGTAGCTGCAGGCAGCCCGGCCGCTTCCAGGGGAAGGAGGTCCCCACCATCGCCACCCCTCATCTTGCCATGGGAGTGGAGCTGGCGAGGGCTGGAGCTGAGTTTCCCCCCTCCTGCAGCTGGGGGGGGGGGCTGGCTTAATAGACTACAGTATAGTGCAAACATAACTTTTGTATGCAGTTGGAAGCAAAAAAAAATTCTGTGACTCAAAATTCACTTTACTGCAGTGGTATGAAACCGAACCTGCAATATCTCCAAGGCATGTTCTTACTGAAGCAGTAAAAACCCATCCAGTATAAGGAATTGCACTTCAGTGCTTTGCTTGTCTTGTTTGTCCTGTCTTCTCTTACAAATTCATAGCAGTCTGAGAAGGAACAGTGGACTGCACATTTGCAGTGGTATTGGTGGGGAGCATGAAAAATGAGCTGCTCTGTTCCTTGCAAGCCTGGGATTGCTTTCACAAGATGGCAGATAGGCATTATTCCCCCATGGGGTCCCCATTATTAGTGGCTATAGCATGCAAAATTGGTATAAGCAGATTTTATATCCACCACAGCATTGTCTTCAAGCACAGTGATTTACTTTTCCTTTAAGAATCAACGACAGCCCTTCAGGAATGTGGAAGAAATAATGGGCACACACTCCAATATATTACTGGGGTAGAAGCCATTGCATAGAGAGAAAAGCAAGCATTCAACCATGTCCCAGACTTCAGTTGATTGTCATGACCCTGTTAATCAGGACAGAGTTTGAGGCTACATTGTCAACTGCTAAGGAGCCAGACAGATTTCCTGACTCTGAACTGGATCCTGGTGATCAGGGGACTGCTGAACCCAAGGCTGGCAGGCAGGAGCTTACGGTACTGACCCAGCTACCACAGCATCAGGGCCCATAGAACCAAAGCCAGGACCCTTGTGGGTGCCTTCCAAGCGTCTCCCATGCTACCTTTTTTTAGTCCAATGGTGCAGGGAGTGCATGAGGTGAGATGTCATAGAGTGCAAGAAAATTGCCTGTCTTCAGGCCAGACTCTAGTTCTCAAAAAGGAGGAGAGATGGACTGGAGGCAGAGCTCACAAGGCCTCAGTTTACATTCCACTCTTGTTGGAGCAAGTTTATCACTAGGAGCTGTCCTAGGTGCTGTGATAGTGACCTGTTCCATGGGCTCCTTCCTAAGACAGGAACAAGATATTGGTGTACATTGTTTCTTAAAATTAAGGATAAGTGGGAGGGAGCTATTGAGAATTGACATCCCTTATCTAATTCACTTCCTCCATCAGCATAGCTTCATGTAAGTGGCTGAGAATTGTACATCAGGCATTAAATCAATAACCTTTCAGGGACTGGGAGGGGGATGAATGTTGTGTGTGGAGGGAGGACTACTTACTATTAGGTGAGGTAGTTGGGTGATATGTGTTTGTTTTATGCCATGCACTTTAAAAGCAGAACCTGGAAAATGATGGGGGCAACCATATTTTCTCTGTACAATTCTCTTGAAACAACCTTATGTCATCACACATTATAATTTCTCTAGGGCATTTAAGGGACCCAGGGGATATGTGCCACTGGGCACTCTTTTTGCCAGAGGGTTGGGGGCACTAGCAGTTGGCCAGTGTGGGCTTATGGATGTCTATTAGGAACAGAGGGCATTGGAAAGACTATGTTGAACTAGCTAAAATACACATATAGTGCTATTATTGTCACTTCGACTTTATAAAATAAGATGAAAATGGTGTCCTGCCTTGTGGCTTATAATCTAAATGTGGATAGTAGACAGCAGAATTTGTTACTGACAATGAAACACAGGGATAGCCAATGTGGTGCCCTCTTGATGTAGTTGAACTCCCACTCCCCAACCAGTTTGGCCAGTGGTGAGGGATAATGGGAGTTGTAGTCCTACAACATCTGGAGGGCAACACCTGGGCTACCAAATGGCTTTTTAGAATTGAGTAATTTAGACAGCATGCCAAACCATAGTTTGGTGCTATATAAACAGCCCTGTGACTGCTCCCATAACCACCTTAGTCTGCTCTCATTTCTCCTCTTTCTGTTTAAGATTGATATTCTCTGTGTTGAACCCTTTATTTCAACTGGAGTGCTATTGGAGTAAAAAGACACTTGCAAGAATTCAAATACAAATGATGATTTAACAATAGCTTCACTATAGGCTTCACAACAGCTTCAGATTCTTGTGACATGTAAAAAAGCTATAATTACTCCCACATCAAGCAAAATTACTTGTCACAGAGAAATCTATGGCCAAAACCATGATTTTGCTTCCATTTTCCATTTTAGTTTTATGAAACAAGTCACAACTGCCCCAAGGGAGGGAAATGCTGGGTTCCTTCAAGAGAAAGTAATTAAGGTTTCTCATTGGCAGTAATATAGATCATTAATGCATTGGCTTCCTGTTCCCATATCCCTGTCCTCTTCCTTCCTTTACATACTACGAAGCTCCAATATTAAATCACTCCAGGCATAATTAAATTGGAAACCATTTCAGCTGAGCTGAAATCTTATAACCTCTCCCATAGGCACGGTATTCTGCTGTTCTTTGTTTGCTTTCAAATTTGGTCTTGAATTTGTGTGGCTGCATTAAATGGAATCATTTTTTCAGCATAATTATTACCAATCTATGGATGCGTGGTTAAAAAGAAACTTTTATGCACAGAAAGAGGGTGGGGAGAGAAATATGCCATGGCATAAAAGCTATGTAATGGTGCATCTTTGTGCCTTTTAGCAGTTTAGCTCAGTCTCAGATACTACAAGAACACAAACTTGTTGGCATCTGTCTGTCTTGAGAAATAATGGGGTGCACCTCAGGGTGAAGTCAAACCACTGTGTTAGCAGCTCCAAAGTGACTTCCACAAGCCTGGGCAGTGTGTATGGAGATCCTGGACTGCCCAGACGACAAGACCCCACTCTCGGCTTCACTGATGTGGTCCAGAGGAAATATATTTGGCACCAGCTTGGCTGCAGGAGTTGCCGGAAGGAGGCATGCAAGAATCCATGCAACCATCTTAGGGACTCCACTCCAGATTGGTGTAGGTTTTACTCCTTAGCCTTTCCTTCTTCCCAAGATATCCTGCAAGGCAGCAGATGTTTAGGATCAGAGTTTTTCTTCTCCTAGATGGGCTACCTTTCCACGTGGACAAGCCCCACCTGCCACTCACCTCCCTCCACAGCATGTTCAGAAACTGCCTTCTTGACTGTTGGACCCATTATTGGTCTCGTTCGCTCAGTCCATCAGAGTCTGGCTTTGCATGCAGGGCAGGTCCATAACTCACTGAGAGTTTGAGAACCATCAAATAACTTCACCTGGTTTAGTTCGCCAGTTGAAGCAGTTTCCTGGGATATGGCTGCTGTCGTATGCTGACAGCTTCTAGGAGCCACAGCTGAGAGTTGAGTGCAGGGTGGAGGCCAAAGGTGGACATTCTACCCCAGAAGTAACATAATGTGTCTTCCACTAGAGGTACTACTGGTCCTCTAACACCCCTAAGCATGAACTAAACAAGATATACATATCCTTAATATTTAGTCTTGCATTTGCTTTTTCTCAATGCCAGCTGTTCTAAATGCCCTTTGACTTGGAAGACTGAATTTGTAAACAATGCTTTTTTTTGCTGAATTGAACAAAAACAACTGGTTCAGGTTTAATTAAGCATTGAATAGCTATGCAGAACACATGTCACTATGTATTCTTATTTTTAGTCTATGGTGTTTATAATTTTCAGCCAAAATCCAAGTAAAGAAATCTTCAGTAAACAGTCTTGATATATGGGGCAGCAGATAGCAAAGAGGGCAAAAGCCAGAGCTACCTTCTAGTTTTTAGAAATGCCCATGCTGTGCAGTAGAGCATATTTGGATGCCTAAAATTTGGAGTGGCTTTCCCATTAAAAGCCAAATGAGACTCTTTACTTATTTTGGGGTATATGTTGAAGATATTAAGATGTACACCCAAAAACAGAACTGTGTGACACAAACATTCCAGAGGACATGTAGAAACAAGCAGAGTAAGTGGCATTTTACTGAGTCAGACCATTAGTTTATCCAGTTGGAGGTGCCAGGGATTTTAACTTGAAAGGTTCTGCATGCAAAGATGCTCTACCACTGCACTGTGGTTCTTTGATATATGATACAGGTACACTCTTCAGTGAGCTGGGAGTAAATGCTTGTTTGCAAACCCTGGTTTGTTTTCCGTGTAATATGTTGAGCAGCCTATGGTAACCAAGGCCAACTCTTCTGGATTAAGGGGTTTCTGGAGAACAGGGTTTGGCCTTCAGGCAAACTTGATTATTCAGATTTACCAATCAAATTTTATTAGGCAACCAAATACAGGTTATAGCCAGAGATTATTCTTAATTTAAAAACATGATGTACATGATGCCGTGTTTGAACTACTGTTTTGCTTATGATGACAACCCCAATGAGCATTAATGGATGTTTCTTTTAAAGCTGATTTCTAAAGAATTAGCAAAATAAACACTAATGGCTTAAATCAGTGTTTTTCAACCTTTTTTGGGCAAAGGCACACTTGTTTCATGAAAAAAATCACGAGGCACACCACCATTAGAAAATGTTAAAAAAATTAACTCTGTGCCTATATTGACTATATATAAAGTAATTTTTCAATTTTTCCCACGGCACACCAGGCAACATCTCGCAGCACACTAGTGTGCCGCGGAACAGTGGTTGAAAAACACTGGCTTAAATAGCAGAGATGTGTCATTTAATCTGAATTAGGCACTCCTTCATAATTTCTGTTTATCTTATTATCTGGAAATATTAGGATGGTCTTTAATTTCATTCTGTTACTGAGTGTAGACTCCTTTTGATGTCAATAAATGAAAAGACTTGCTGCCTGCAACAGGACAGAATATTAAATTTAACTGCATTTGTTATTTTAATTTCTTTTGCCAAGCTTCAGTTTGTACAAACTATGCCATTTAAATGCTTCCCCCCTTCCAAGAAGATTGATTCACTTTTCCTGTTCTCTGATCTCAAATCAAAGTTAATGTTGTAAGGATTGAAAGAAAATAATGTGGTGGTGGATTTTTCTTTATCTTTAGAACCTAAACTTCACAGGATTCCGTAAAATCCTCAAGAAACATGACAAGATCCTGGAGACCCCCCGAGGTGCAGATTGGAGAGTCGCACATGTTGAAGTGGCACCATTTTATACTTGCAAAAAAATCAACCAGCTCATCTCTGAAACAGAGGTAGAGTACATTGGCCTGTTTGTTTCGCCTGTCCTTAGACAAAATTCGCTCGGGTATTGCTAGTGTGTTACTATCTTCTCGAAATGCTGCTAACCAACTTATGGTAACAATGTGGTATATCTGAATAAATCGAAGAACTGGTACAGTGGTACCTCGCAAGACGAATGCCTTGCGCAACGAAAAACTCTCTAGACAAAAGGGTTTTGCGATTTTTTTTAGGTGACTCGCAAGACGAATTTTTCTATGGTCGTGCTTCGCAAGACGAAAATTTCAATGCATTCCTATGGGAATTAAATTTCAATGCATTCCTATGGGAAACCGTGCTTCGCAAGACAAAATTTTCGCAATACGAAACGACTCGCGGAGCGAATTGATTTCATCTTGCGAGGCACCGCTGTACCTTTAAATATGCCCTGCTGTTGTGATAGTTGATAGCAACTGAGTTATTAAACAGGTTTTCCTTCTGCCAAGCATCTTTTAATGGGTAGGTCTTGAACTGAGGCGTGATTGATTATTTATTTATTTATTTATTTGGTTCTTTAGACGGTGGTTACTAACGAATTGGAAGATGGAGACCGACAGAAAGCCATGAAGCGATTACGTGTCCCACCGCTGGGAGCTGCACAGGTGATGAAAGATTAGCTGGGTTTAAGAGTGGCTGGGGAGGCCTGGCCAGATGGGCGGGGTATAAGTAAATAATAATAATAATAATAATAATAATAATAATAATAATAATAATAATAAAAACAACAACTGCATTTTAGCCTTTTGATGTGACAGGACGAATTGAGCATATGTAGTTACAAGAACTGGTGTGGGCAAAGTCTTCCATTTCCACTTCTGTATTTCTGATTTTGGCTTCAGAGGACCGGGAAAGGACAATGCAGCTATTAGCGTACCATGGGAGAGTAAAGCGTCCCCAAATCAAGAGAAAGTTGCATGTGGTTTTAAAGCCTGGAAGTTTTTTATCTGACCTTTGTGTGCTCTGCAGTTTCAAGGACGGATTTTGTTTTGCGTTCTTGCTGCTTATTTTCATGCAAGCTCACAAGTTAAAGCAGAGAGCTCGAGAAGTCCCACCAGCATGAAGCGTACCAGAGGCCTTGATGGAGCTGTCTCCTAATTAGACACGCCACTCATTCTAAGACACAGACAAAAGGCTAATTTGGGCTGGTGTCAGTACCTGGCATAATTGGGCCTTCCACAATGCCTGGAGTCTACCATCGGATGCCTGACATTGCATTATAAAGATGAAACATGGTGGCTGCTCAGCACCAATTGGAGCTTTGTACACTTGCTTGGATGTGTCCGTATGCTGTTTTATGTCAAAGAACGATAGGTAGTGATTGAACAAATGAGTGTGTGTTTCTTGACCCCTCAACTCTTGCTCAGTTAACAGTAGGAAGTCTGTCTTAAAAACAAAACAAACCAAGAGGAGTTTAGAGTTATAAATTCTGAGATACTATTGATTTTGTCAGGATTTTTCCAATCTTTTTTTTAAAAAAACAACAACAACCCAACAACATAGTTTAATTTAGCCGACAAGAATATGATTTTGTTTAAACCAACTTTCTGTTGTATCTGCAGCCTGCACCAGCATGGACTACCTTTAGGGTTGGGTTATTCTGTGGAATATTCATCGTGTTGAATGTTACAGTCATCATTTCAGGTTAGTCATCCTACACTTGCTTATTATGATCCTGGGAGATTTATTTTCAATTCCTTTGCTAATAATTCATAAATTTACATTTTTTCAAAGCTATCACACAGTTCATTTTCATTAAATTGCCCAGCATCTTTTTCTTGGTCAGGTACTGCCAGTTCTTACTCCATCAATGGATATGTGAAGTTTGGAAATGTTATTCCCCAAGATGCATCACTTAATACTTATTGTGCCACATTTAGTATTTTAAAGCCCTGTTTGGAGTTCATAATAAAATATGATTTTACCACCTTGAATAATAGGTGCCTGCAAACATGGTCATTTCTTTGCACATCCCTAACTCCAGATTTTCTTATGCACAGGTTAAAAAAAACACTTGTCCCAGTACAAATTCCTGAGGGTTTCCATTTATTACTCTACCTATTGTGAAAATTGCCCAGTTCATTCCCACTCTTTTTCCTATTCTATAGCCAATGACTGATCCATAATCGCTTTCCTCTTATTCAATGACTGTTAAATTTACTTGGAACTTTTGTTGGGGAATACTGTCAATCCCTCTTTGGAAGTCCAAGTATGTCTGTTAGATACTGGTTGATCCTCCCAAAGAAACTGAGAAGGTTTGTGAGACAGGATTTCCCTTTGCAGAAGTCATGCTAATTCTTTTTCAGCAAGACTTGTTTCCTTACATATTTTGGGTGATTATTTCCACCAATACTCCAATAATATATTAAGTGAGCTAACCAATAATTTTGTGGATCTTTCCTTAAATATTAGTATTACATTGATTACTTTCCAGAGGTGGATTTTTAAGTGCACTATACTGATTTTTTAAAATTAAATTTATTGAAAAGTTCAACAATAATACATACATTTTATAAACACTCATTCAAACACTCTTTCATACATATTATAAAAACATTCATGCTTACATATAGTAAACATTATACATACTTCCTTATCCCACCACCGCCCCTCACCTCACCCTGTGCTAGGCTTCCAATCACATCAGCTGTAATATCTTTTAACTTCCATTACTTCTTGCATACTGTTACTTTTATACATTTCTTATCTTTCTATACCTCATTACCATAAATACTAATATTTAGGTATTTGTATTCTGATATTTCAGATTTCTTCTTTCTTTTCCCCTTATATTGATCATGGGACTTGTCTTATTCTGATAGAAGTTCTGGCTTTTCAATATAATTTTGTATGTATTCTTCAAACATCTTCCATTCCCTCTCCATTTTGTCTTTTGAAGCTGATTTTATTAGAAAACCAACCATTTCTCATTTGAGTTCCTTCAGAATTATTGGGCAGATGTCATCTAGGTCTGTCAACTTATTTTTAATCTTATGTAGCTTCTGTTTGATTTAGTTCTTCATTTATGGAATCAATTTAGGTGTAAAATAGGGTTTCTCAACTTTCTAGAAAAGATTGTGGCAGTTTGTAACTCCCAGAGAAGCTCTTTATAAGAGTCTGAAGTGTGCTGAATTCTTTTTGTGCTTAATATTTGATAATTGCTACCATGCTTACTATGCTCGTATTTAGCATTCTGAACAGTTCTTCTCTCTTCATCCTTTTGATGTCTGGAATAATGTTCATTTGTCTCTCAAGGTAGATCTTGGCAAGGTAGATCTCAAAATCAGATGAACCATTTTTCTCACTGCTGTTTTAAATTTTACAACTGAAGAGATAACATTAAAGTGCTTCAAGGAACAACTGATGCCGGCCATGAGAAATCTGAATCACACAAAATTAATTCAATTTATTAGAAGCCCTCTCGCTCATGCATTTTTCTTCCTTTTTTTAAAGGGAAATGGAAGAATATAAAGATGGTTTTACAGAAGCTCAGGAAGCAATAAAGAGAAGGAGAAAGGAGGAGGGGAAGCAGAGATTAGCGCCTGAAGGTGCAGGAAAAGAGATTATCTGTGGGGGCCTATTTACATATGCAAATGTTCACAGTACATAGGAGCAAATCAAGCAGGGAAAAGCAGACCCAATCAGGATCTGATTGTAGAAGCTTCCTACATAGTCCAGGACATGCAGCTTCTTTTAAAAGCAAGTGTTTTCCTCCAGTTAGCAAATTGCTTGTTTGACTGGTTGTAGACATCTGCATATCTCTGCCCCACTTGCACTTTGTGCCCTGCTTTCCACATACATTGTGATGAAAGGGCCATGAGCCCCAGAAATGCATTCAACCTTGTTGTGTTAGTATACCGTGTTTCCTCTATTTTAAGATGTAGTCATAAAATAAGCCATAGCAGGATTTTTTCGCATTTGCGAAATATAAGCCGTACCCTGAAAGTAAGCCATAGTGATAGGCGCAGTTCTGGAGGGCGCCATGGAAGAGGCGGGGCTGGACGCGGCGCCTCCCGGCAACAGCTCCAGCCTGATCCAGCTTCTCATGTGCTTACGAAGCGGTCTGCCTCCACCCTCCGCTCAATTTCCCATTAAAGGCACAGGCGGTGCGGCTGGACTTTTGTTTTTTAAAGTTGGCAACCTCCGCACCAACTCGGTACTTTCCAGTTCTGTCTGCATACAGCTCAGGGTTTTTTTTCTTTGAGCAGATAATCTATTTTCCTGCACCTTCAGCCGCTAATCTCTGCTTCCCCTCCTCCTTTCCCCTTCTCTTTATTGCTTCCTGAGCTTCTGTAAAACCATCTTTATATTCTTCCATTTCCCTTTAAAAAAAAAGAAGAAAAATGCATGTGCGAGAGGGCTTCTAATAAATTGAATTAATTTTGTGTGATTCAGATTTCTCATGGCCGGCATCAGTTGTTCCTTGAAGCACTTTAATGTTATCTCTTCAGTTGTAAAATTTAAAACAGCAGTGAGAAAAATGGTTCATCTGATTTTGAGATCTACCTTGCCAAGATCTACCTTGAGAGACAAATGAACATTATTCCAGACATCAAAAGGATGAAGAGATAAGAACTGTTCAGAATGCTAAAGAAACCCCCAAACCAAAGCTCCCTCCACTGGCTGCGATCGGCCCGCATGCATCGAGCAGGACGCACCGAGGACGAAGTGCCACCAAAGACGCGTGACTTTGGTGCGTTTGGGGAACAAAAAAATGAGCGGCCAGCCGGCCGAGAAAGCACACACCCGCCTCCCTCCCGGGAGAGTCGTGCCTTTAAATGCTGGGGGCTGAGCACTCGCCGGGGACTCCAGCGCCCGCCTCGCTCTCTCCAGCCACCCGCTCTGGTTCCCACTTGTTGCTCAGGCCGGCTGGGTGATGAGCCATCTGCGGCTGAGCTGAGCTGGAGGGGGGAGAGCCACAACTCTCTGTTGGCTGTTGCTCCCCCCAAGGGGTGGGGGACGAATAAAATCCCTCCAGCCTTCAGGGACAAGGCAGACTAACCAGCTCCTCAGGAGCCTCGCAGCAGTTCTGTGCATGCTTACGTAATAAAAATAAGACATCCCCTGAAAATAAGCCATAGTGTGTTTTCTATAAGACGATGTCTTAAATAGTGGAAACACGGTAGGTTCTGCATTTGGGGATGAGCACTTTCTGCATATGCCTCATTCCTAGTGAGTCAGTCTTGTAGGACCTTATCAAGAACATTTTGAGCCCAGGCTGTTTGGGAATCTTCACCAACTATAGTATTTAAAACAGGAACTACTGACTTGAGTAGATCCCTCTTTATTTTCTAAAATAAATCGGTCCATGGCCTCCCTTTTTAGCCTTGTACAAGCTTCTCCATAGTTTTCTCCTTTTGTAAGTCTGGTGTGACAAAAGCTGTTAATTTCAACTTGCTTAAGTTTCTGCAGGTATGGCCATTAAATGTAATTTATCCCAGAATGTGGGTTTTCTGGGCCCAAAATTTCAGATGTCCTAATTTTAGGCATAGTATTTGGGCAGTGGGTTCTGATCAGTGGTTAGGTTGTGTGGCGTCATGCACAGCCTTTTACTGATATTTTAAGTCCAGGTGAGGAGTATGTTTTTCATTGCGAGGGAGCAGAAAATTGATGTGTCTCCCGTGAGTGATCCATTCTGCACATGTTTGATTTGAATCTTCTCCTTGACAGGTGTAATTTTTCTGAAAGCATTAAACGTGTGGCCACTCATAAGAATCTACCGAGGTGGCTTTCTCCTGATAGAATTCCTCTTTCTCCTTGGGATTAACACATACGGCTGGAGGCAAGCTGGAGTGAATCATGTCCTCATCTTTGAGCTCAACCCTCGCAGTAATTTGTCCCATCAACATCTCTTTGAGGTAAGTAGTACAATAGGGTGTTGGAGCACCCTAATTAGTAGTAGATGTTGTTATCCCCTTTGCTGTTGTTTGATCGTCTTGATATATCATCTTCAAAACCGATTACCTTCCTAGTGTCAATTTTCACAGGACACTTCGTCAGGAATATAGTTAGGTAGATTATTCTTGAACTTGGTTATGAATGCAGACAACTTTTAGTTCTTCAGATACTGCCCTAATTGTAAAGCTTTTACCGTCCAAATAGAAAATACATTATCCAGCAGGAGGCTGCAGGAAATCCATTGTCTCTTTTCTGCATCAGGGGATAATGCTTTTAAATCCCAAGCATGCTTTTTCAAGGTAGTGTGTGGTGAATTTCATTGTGACAAGGTTGGCTGCTGCGAGAGTAGGTTGCTGAATTAGCCTTGGCCTGATCCAGCATGGCTCTTCTTTTGTTAACGACCCTGTAGCATTATCAATTGCTGTTGTAGCCCAACGTGAATATAACAACCCCTGCAGTATAGTTCACTTTTATATCCCATTTTCGGATGGAGGTCTGTGCTTGAGTGCCAGCCCTACATTGTAGTCTCAGACAATCAGCCGAGGTTGGTTTGAATTCCCAGTCAAAAACATACAATACTTAACGGGTTGCAGCAAAGGCCAAGCTTCTGAAATTTCCCACTCACACCTCCTTCCCGGTCAAATCAAGCACTCAGTTGCATACAGAAGCTTCTTGCTTTGCTGATTTGCATGCAGACTGATAGCTCTTTTAAATATTAAAACACGAAACTGAAAATGCACATAACGTAAAATTAGGGTCTCCTGCCTTTGATGCCAACTTTTGTTTTTTTAGCCCCCTCAGCTACAGACTCAGTTAACATGCACACCAGGGATACGTTACTGGTTATACACTTAATAGAGAACTTGATTCTCCAAATGCCATTATTTGTGTGGCTAAGATGACACCACTCACACACATGAAGGAGATACCAGCAGACTTGTATCTAAGGTAGAACCCCCCCCCCCTAATAACAGCCCAGTGAGGACTGAGCATACTCAGTTGGTATGGAATGCCAACTGTTGGAGAAAATTCAAAACATTGGAGAGGGAGAATTGAACGAACTGGCCAGAATCTTGCAGTGAAACATTCTGTTAATGGGTTCTACTTGTTTGTTTTCTATTTTCCCAAGTGGCAAAAATGGGGCTATGCTTCGCAGCACCTTGCAGCTCCATGTCTAGCAATATTTCTACTGGTAATTATTATTTGAATAAAAACAAGGCATTTATATATCTAAATCTTACATGTGTACAAAACAATATAATTTCATGTGCTTTAAAAGTTATACATAATACACTTTGTGTAGTTTAACCTTTTTTTTTTACTATGGGTTATAAATATCTGTAATCTTCACCTTTATGAAAATATAGTGCAGAACATATAGTTCAGATTTGAGAATATATTGCTTTTTTACAAACGAATTGTTTGTGTTTTTATTTCATCTGCCTAGGTTGCTGGATTTCTTGGAACATTGTGGTGCCTGAGTCTGCTGGCATGTATCTATGGTCACCCCTATGTTCCTATGCAGGCGAACCCACTTATATTATATGGATTTATGTTGCTGTTTCTCATAAACCCTACCAAAACCTTCTACTACAAATCCCGTTTTTGGCTGCTCAAACTCTTGGTAAGCTGAGACATGCTCAAAACCCATAAAATAACACCTTGTTTTTCCACTGTAAAAACAGCAGTGACTCCGTCTGTAAAAACAGCAGAGTCACCTGTCCCACTTATCAACAGGGGCACTTGCACAAAATGCTTGTTAAACATGATTGAGGGTCTCCCTGTGTGTGCAAATGTATGTGCAAATGAGCAAAAGGTTAAGTTAGCATGATACCCTTGGAATAGCGGTCCCTGCTGATACCACAACATTCTCTTTTGCAATATAACAGTTCTGCAGTCATTACTGAAATAGTCATTCCAGGTACCAGCTAATTAAAGTTTCAGGTTGAAGTTAAAGGTTCTTCTTGTATGAAGAATATTGTACAAACTCTTCAGTAGAAAATGCTGGCAATTTTGATAGTTTTAAAATTATTTCAAGTGTCTGTTTGCACTTGTATGGCCCTATAGTCACACATCCTAGTGACTTGTTAAGAAATTGTGCTTGCAGATTCTTGCCTTGGTAATAAAAACAGAACCGTTCTGTCGTGTTTTCACACGTCTGAAGCTGCAGGGTTGAACCTTGGTCATGTAACAACAGTGGCAATTAATTTCTCAGCTTATTTGTATATGTTACTATGTTCTCCCTCTGTACTAGAGGTTTGGGGCATCTTTAGCAACTGTTGTTTCTCGCAGCTGCTATGGGCACAGCAGTTCCTAGCCCACTCGTGCTCTTGCTTCATCTCGTTGTTTCCAATAGAATGGGACAGGGCATTTGCTCCTGATGCTCTTGGCATGAGAATTTGCGAGAGGTGTCGGAACCAAAAGATGTCCAGTAGCTTCTCACAGAGCCTCATTCAGAAGCACCTTCCTAAATTTTCCAGTGGTTTCTTACTGCCAAGCAGTTGCGTTTAGGAAAGCAGCCTAATCTGGTTTTGTCTGTGCAAATTAACACTTAAGCCATGTTCAGATGACTGTCTGTAGATGTATAAATGATTGCTTATGAAGCTGTGGGTGCACACGCTCAAGCTTTAGTACCCAAACCCTGGTGTGTATTAAACTGGAATTCTCTGTTTGGTTTGAATCCAGGGAACTCTTGAGTTTATGTCAGTATCCTGACATAATGTAAGCCCAAATCTGGATATCAAACACATCCTGTGGTAGAACACAGATCTGCTGTTTTAAGAAGTTGTGGACAATTGGTTGTACACAGCCTTAGTCTGCAATAAGTGTGTCATGCACACAAATGGGTGTTTTTCATGAAAATTTGCACTTCCTGAGTTGAGTTCTGTGCTACTGTTGATACTAGTTAGTTCGAATGTGTCAGGGATCTAAATGACGATGATCTTATTGGTTACACATTTGCAAACGTGTTAGTCTTTTTTTTAGGAAATCAATAAGGTATTGATTGGAACATTTCTGAATCTTCAGCAATGCAAACATTATTCTGTATCCCCTGCTTTGTGTTGTGTACAACTGAGCATCAAGACTAGATATTCTTGATGTTGCTCTTTTAGCGTTTTGTTGTTATAACTAAGCAGGCAGGAAGAGCTGTAATCTAAGGTAAATGGAGCATGAAATGGTCTAGCTTGAGAGGCGCATACCTGATTTCAGACCTTGAGGGGGAAATGGGCTGAGATGGAAAAAAATATGTTTTTACTATTAGTTCAAATTCCCTCCAGCCATCATGGTTGAAGAAGTGTCTGACAGCAAACATTTCTATTGGTGGTCCTTGATGCCGAACAAGTTTCCTACACTTGGTATATTTGTAGGCAGGATACTCAACAATATTTCACCATTTACATCACTCACCTTACGAAAAAATATGTGATGTTATTACCAATTTTATTACCAATTGCCAACACTGTACAGCTGCATTTATCCAAAAACTGTATGATGGCCAAATGATACTATCAATCAGGAACATATAATAAACAAAGGATTTACGTAGTTACACTGCCACAGATCTGTTCTATAATGCTAGATAATTTGATCATTTCTATAGAAGAGAACATGCTATCATTTTCTGTAACTATGTTTTGTGGTGACTAAATGTGTATGACACTTTTTCTTTTTCTTTTGCAGTTTCGGGTGTTCACTGCCCCCTTCCATAAGGTGGGCTTTGCAGATTTCTGGCTGGCCGACCAGCTTAATAGTCTGGCTGTGATACTTATGGACCTTGAATACATGATTTGTTTCTATAGCTTTGAGCTCCAGTGGGCAGCCAATGATGCATTGCTGGCAGATCCAGGTATGTTAATGAGAAGGGAGCTTCATTAACGGCCATGTGCAGGCAAATTTAGGCTTATTTGCTCAATGGAAAACCATAACAAATATAGGCATTTGGCATGCAATTAAAAAAAAAAACCCCACACATTTACTTGGTGTGTGGGAATGATGTTTGTTTATAGCATCTAATTAGGAACTTAAAGTTTATAGGAAAGTGCTTCTGATAAGCTAGGTTTTAAGGTCCAGTTCAGTGTGTGTGTGTGTGTGTGTGTGTGTGTGTGTGTGTGGTCGAATTGTTGGTGTGTTTGCTTCATTTGTTCGCTAAGTTTCCATTCCATGACTTTACATAATGAGACATTTACCGTATTTTCCGGCGTATAAGACGACCCCCAACTTTCCCAGTTAAAATATAGAGTTTGAGATATACTCGACCGCAGATTCTCCACCCGGCGTATAAGACGACCCCCAGCTTTTGAGAAGATTTTCCTGGATTAAAAAGTACTCTTATACGCCAGAATATACAGTATATGAAATGTCCCTGGACTGGAGAAGCATTAGATTAATAATGCTGGGCCATTGCTTGAAACACAAAGCTACTTTCCTTGGATAAAATGAGACAATTTCAAGAGGAAACTACAGGACATGTTTTGCCTTGCATTTAGAAGCTTGTCTTTATTTTTTGCAGTTGGTCAGATCTGCAACACCTATGCCTATGGAGTGCGAGCAGTTGTCCAGTGCATTCCTGCGTGGTTGAGATTCGTCCAGTGCCTGCGCCGATACCGTGACACCAAGCGGGCCTTTCCCCACCTTGTCAATGCTGGCAAATACTCCACAACCTTCTTTATGGTGACATTTGCAGCCCTTTATGCAACTCATAAAGGTACTGGTTTGAGAACCTTTGCTGGTTGGTTTGATTCTTCTACTTTAAATGCCAACATCTCATTTCTCAGAACGGTTGGCACTGTATAGTTATGGGACATAGGGGAGAAACCATTGCAGAATTCAGGGGGTACAGGTTAAGACTCAATCATAGCTTCTGGGGAAATAATTCACTTGCCTTTCAATTCCCCCCACCCATTCCACTATGGACTGTGTTTAAACTTGAGCATGGCTCAATAAAATCAAGTTAGTTCTTCCTGCCCACCGTTTAAAACAGTTGTATTTATTTCTGTATAGTCGGAGTACTACAATTTCTCTCTTCCCAAATTACTATTTATTCAAGACCGTGGTTACTTTACAGATGCTTAATAAGGTCCATACTCCCAAGAAGTTTGCGATCAAAGTTTTAACAATGGAGAAACTAAGGGAGGGAAGAGATGAGGGTAGCAGCAGGTGAACATGACTAAATGCAGTTAAATGTCTTTAAAATAGGAATCATAAAATGAATTCTAAATATGTTAAACCTGCAAGTTGGCCCCAGAAGTGAATTATTTGTTTCTCATTAACGATTAAGATCATACCAGAAGTAATTCTGTTGAATTCAATGGCATTCACACTCAGGAAAGTAGGGTTAGGATTGCAGCCTATATGGAATTTATATTTATGCAGTCTGCACCATCTTAAGCATCTCAGGGAAACCTGTAAACCATCATTGCCATTTCCTAGATTTAGGAAAATTTGTGAGGGTAAAAAAAGATGGTTGCAAAACATTTCCTATCAAGGTAGGAAAAAATCCCTTCCCTCAGATGTTTTTGCTGTGAACAAAAATGGTTTAAATGCTAGATATTGAAAAAAATTAACAAGGGTTCAAGACTATGTTTAGCAATTAACCACCTTTTGAGGATGGGCTTTGACAGTGCTGGATAAAACTGAAAAGTGACCATAATCGTATGAGTGTTGAGAAATGTTCCCAGTGCCTTTTGATTTCCAGGTGTAATTTTTACTCAGACTGATGGGCAATTGCTTCCAAGCCATTAATCTGCAGGTTGAGGTATCTGAACCAACATGTTTCCACATCTCCGTGGAAACCACAGTGATTTGCTTTTGCTGTTCTTGCAGAAGAATAAGGCTTTTTCTTCCTTGTGCTTTAAGCAATCACAGTGCTTGTCTTTGTTCTTTTCCCCTCAACTCCCATATGAGTCAAGAGATTTCGGACTGTCTTTAAAACACGTGCTGATTTATCCACACATGTAGGCAAGAGTTCATGTTTTGAGTAATCTGCATACTTGTAGGTACAATGAAAGCAGAATTTGAGCTGCAGAATCTCAACTTTTTAAAACTGCCCTCCGGTAAGCTTCTAATTCTCCTCCTCTTCAGGTTCAGCACAACAAATTGTGCCACCTAAGGCAGGGGGTAGCTCCTACCACACACATAAACACACACACACACACACACACCAAGCACAACCACACACACTTTTATTTCTGCCCTCTGACAGCCCCCATCTCCTCTTTGCAGCACCAGTGCTGTCCTCTTCTGAAGGGCTTGTCTGGGGAAGAGGGAGCTGATAAGTTTTGGTTATGGAGTTAAGAATTAAAAAAAACCAGTCTTTTCCACTCATACATGTGCATTGCACATTTCTTTAGGGTGTGCACCCGGATAATTATTTCAACAGAGGAAGGAAAGGGGGTGGGAACGACAAGACACAAATAAGTAGGTAAATAGGCAAAAAACAAACAAAAGGACCACAACAAGAGTGGGCAAGAAGTCAAAACAGGAGATTTTCCTGCAGAGAAAAATGCCCATGCTAAGCTGACTAGAAGCAGGACAGATTTGGAGTGCGGAATGGCTTCTCTCTCTTCCTTACTTGCATGCCACAAAAGTAGCCCCTCGCTTCCATCTCTCTCTCTCTCT
This sequence comes from Lacerta viridis, assembly GCA_900245905.1. NCBI lineage: Eukaryota > Metazoa > Chordata > Lepidosauria > Squamata > Lacertidae > Lacerta > Lacerta viridis. Next base: position 874,232 of record OFHU01003246.1, on the reverse strand, counting down.
CTCCACATAAGTGACAAGTAGCTCATAGCAACTGAGGGAGTTAAGTTGCTGCACCATACATTCTTTCTTACCATTTTGAATGTTTAAATTTCTATTTTCTTAGCATTGCAGTGTCACAGAAGACTGGTTTATACAATAAACGATGTGGCATTTGATATTCTGTGACTGACACGGTTTCATAATGTAGTTTGGTACAAATTTTGCATTGTTACCTGAAAAAATATTCTGTTGGCTGCCGTTTCATAGTTTTCCAACTTAGGCTTCTAAAAAGCTTTGGGTTGAATGTTAGGTCTGATATTTGCCTGAAATAAATTTCATCAGAATTGGTTAAGCTGTGGCTAGTTATCAGCTAGTTATGCTGATAAGGAGATGTTTTTGGTCATATTGACTGCCAGTGTGGTGTAGTGGTTGAGAGCGGTAGAGTCGTAATCTGGTGAACCGGGTTCGCGTCTCCGCTCCTCCACATGCAGCTGCTGGGTGACCTTGGGCTAGTCACACTTCTTTGAAGTCTCTCAGCCCCACTCACCTCACAGAGTGTTTGTTGTGGGGGAGGAAGGGAAAGGAGAATGTTAGCCGCTTTGAGACTCCTTCGGGTAGTGATAAAGCGGGATATCAAATCCAAACTCTTCTTCTTCTTCTTCTTCTTCTTCTTCTTCTTCTTCTTCTTCTTCTTCTTCTTCTGCCACTCTTGGCTTTAGACCTCAAAGTTGGATTCCTTAAGTATAGATAGATTTGTCTTCAGCGGGTCAAAACCTATCAGGACTCAAAAACAAACATATTTCCCTCAAGTACCGGTAGTCTCAAAAGTTGGGAGATCTCTCTGATTAAGAGGAATCATTCCAATAATAGAGCATCTTTAGCTTATTTTATTATAATTAAAAGCTCCATTATAATGTGTGCCTTTTGAGCTGCGTTCATCTCTGTGTTTCTTTTGCCTGATTGGCCAGAAACTAATAGCCTAGTTCAGAGCTGGTAGTGAAATGTCAGGGTACCACCAATAGAGGGAAGCACCCCAAGTTGTCAGTGGAAGGTGATGTGAAATTGGGAAGTCAACTCTTTGCCATTAAGAATGGATGCGCTTCTAAATGGGCATTAGTGTGAAAACCTGGGGGGGGGGGAACCTTGTTGCTTACTGCTTTGTGCAAAAGAACAGGCTTGTAATGGTTGCCATGGTGACAGAAGTATGTTCATTATTTTTTCAAAGGCCTCCCACCCCATTACGCTCTTATATGCAGTTGCTAGCTTCAGGGAGAAGGGGGAGGGAGGCTCCGAACCACCAGCCTGGAAACCAATAATCCTCTTTATGGAAGGTCAGGTTGCTGTTGGCTGCCATCATCTCTTTGTGTAGGAGCCGCTGAACATGTTACAGCTGTTCTGGTGGAATTGTTTTCCTTCATTGATTGTTGTAGTCAAGGAAATTCCTGGCTCTTTCCCAGTCTGATTCTCATGCACATATTTATATAGATTAGCTAGACTCCTTTGGGACAGAGTTTTGAACAGCCACATCAAGCACTCAAGCTGCATTATCTATGGGCAGTGATCCAAGCACATTTATGCGTGTAATTGTGACTGAAATTAGTAGGACTTGCTGCATATAATGCGTTTAGCCTGGGATACTGGAAGGTTTTACCCATATGAGTGCAAGGGGAGATAATTCATTGTGTAGGATATTAGCAGTTCTTTTCTTGAAACTTGTTGCTTCTGGTGAAAAACGTTTACCCTTCAAAATCAACAGCCAAGGTTGTAGTGTGCTCTTCTCTCATTCAGCCTTGTAACTAAAACATGTCAACGGATATGAATCCCTCTCAAACCATTATTTGTAGGGATAGCATCCTACTAGATGTTGGTGTTTTGTTTGTATTCCCCAATATCCTGAGCTGCATAATGTTACACACAAACCTCAAGTATTGTGATTTTTCCCCCCCAATACTTTCTCATAAGGTATATAAGAGGAGGAAAGCAGAGAGGCAAGCACATGTGCTGTGCTATAAATCCTAAAGTCAGACAGAAATTTATCATGTAAATTTTCCATCCAGCTTCAAACCCTAAACCTTTTATTTGATCAAACTTAAACCACACAAATCATTCATTTTACCTCCCACCGTGCCAAGTCTATGTATCTCAAGTGTCTTGGATCTCAAATGCCTTGGCTCCTGAACGATCAAAACCTGGAAGTGATTGTTCTGGTTTTCAAACGATTTTCGGAAGCCGAACTTTTGGCGCAGCTTCCGATTCGCTGCAGGATGCTTCCAATCAGAAGCCACACCTTGGTTTGAGAAACATGTTCTGTTTGAGAAACAAGGTACGACTGTACTAGTTTCTGACTTAGTAACGTGTTGCTAAATTGTCACCTGCAGATAATTATTACATTTAATATAAGAGGACAGATTTGTACTATCGCTTCTACTTTCGATTATACTGGCTTTGTACTTCCTTCTGCATATGTTGATTATCTTCTAAAATAAATAATAAGGAATGTATGCATTCTGGATAGCTCCCTTTTACATTTTTTGATGTAAAGTCTATGTAGCTGCAGGGAAAAGTTTGACCGACTGGGTGATAATCAACTGCCTTGTGTGGTCTGCACAAGGACTTCCATTTCCACAGTGGGACTCTCCCTTCCCCCCCCCCATCTGCTCCAGTGGGTTGAAGGAACATCTCCAGATTTAGAGCCATGGGGAAGGGGGGGGGGGTGAAATCCCAGTGTAGAAGCAGAAAGCATTTGCGTTGAGGGGCCACCTTACTTTGAACACAAGCCACTGTCCCGCATGTGTGTGAACAAGAAAACGGGGCTTTCATTGGTTTGTGGGTGCTTCCCCCCATAATCTGTTGCCAAATAATTCTGAATTATTTTAAAGCACAGATGAACTGCTTATTCCAAAACCAGTCAAATTGGAAATTTGAGCCACTGCCTTGACTTTGATACATTTTTTAAAAGATCTAAACAATACTGTGTAGTGAAATGTCAGCAACTTGAAAATATACTAAATCATCCCAGATCTATTTCAGGCTGTTTCATAACCATCTATTTTTTTCATTAAATGGGTTCCAGCAACCAACAGTAATTAAGATGGGGAGAATCTCTTTACCAAGCAACTTGATTATGTTAGCTGTTACAACATCTATTAAGTGAATTACCTTTTTCATCTCTTAAAATTTTGTGTGGCCTTTTCTTAACACCTTAGCTATTATAATAATTATGAATGATTATAAAAACTTAACTGGAAGAATGAAACACTACTTTGGAAACTAGCACCCTCGAAAGCAGTGGCTTTCAAACTGTTCTGAAGAAACATGGGACTCTCAGGAGCTTGTCAGGGTTCCTGAATGAAAAAAATAATTTGCCCACATGTTATTTATTCAATAATAAACAGGTCCAGAAGAATATTGGATTTCTTCTGAGTGCACACAAGGCAACCGTGAATCCAAACCAACTACTTACAAGCCAATGATTTTTAAAAGGCACCTAAAAAAAAATTCTGTGAGGTGTATAATATTTATTTAGAATGTTTATATTCTGCTTTACAGCCCCAGAGGCTCTTAGAGCAGCTTATTTGAAAGATTTGCACAATACAATCACATTCAAGAAGATTAGTACTTGTTACTTAATTTGATAGTTTATTTAAAAAAGCACTTAAAAGCTGTTTACAACAAAACACTTCAATCAAGTAAAATTCACAGCCACACTTCAAAACATAAAAAGTTAAAACAAAAAAGTTTTAACATATTTATTGTGTTTTGTTAGTTGTATCTGTTTTAATTTTTACTGTGGGCTACCTTGGGTCCTGCCCAGGGAGAATTATGGGCCCATACATACATACAGAATCCTACTGGCAGCCAGTGTGCCCAGCCATTAGTGCCCATCAGTACCCTGACTACTGCATTGTGTACCACTTGAAGCTTCCAAACAGTCTTCAAGGGGAGCCCCGTATAGAGCACAGCACAATTGTACGGACTTGAGGTTAACTAGGTGTGGGTCACTGAAGCCAAGCTATCTATCCAGTAACGGCCATAGTTGGTGAACTATGGGGAGCCAGAAATAGGCACTCCTAACCAATGAAGACATGTGTGCCTCAAGCAACAGCGCTGAATCAAGAAGCACCCCCATGCTATGAACCTGATCTCTCCAAGGGAATGGCATCCCATTTGGAATTGGTTATGTACTCACTTCCCAGACCTGAAAACTTATGAGACGTAGCACCTCCATCTTGTTTGGATTAAATTTCACTTTACAAGCCCACATCCAGCCCACTGCAATCTTGAAGAAGTCTGGCACCTGCACAGCCTCTCCTGATTCGGATGGTATGGAGACAAAGAGCTGTATGTCGTCAGCTTAGTGATGCATCACTCCAAAATCCCTGATCACAACCCTTGGTGGTTTCATATAGACATTGAACGGCATGGAGGACAGTATTGACCTCATGGGACACCAGAAGTTAACTTTCCTGGTGCAAAGTAATAGTTTCCCATTGCACACTAGAAGTCACCTGAAGTACCCACAGTGCCAACCCCGGTCCATAGTATCAAAAGCCGCTGAGAGGTCAACAGAGTAGCACTCCACGCTGTCCCTCTTCCAATGCAAAGTTCATCAGCCTGATTCCATATAGAAAAAGGTTCAGATAATTCACTTATTCCGAGCATGCCTGTAGTTGAACTGTGACCACTCTCTTGAGCACCTTGCCTAAGGCGAAAATATTAACAATTGCATAGTAGTTCTTTAACAATTCCTGGTCCGGGGAGGTCTTCTTAAGGAGAAGGTGCACCACTGCCTCTTTAATGGGGGGGGGCAATACCTTCCCCACCTGCATTGAGGCATGAACCCCTCCAGTTAATCTCTGGCTTGCTTCTGTGAGCCTGATGGGCAAGGGACAAGAAGTTTGGTGAAAACAAAATATAAAATCAAAAAATCCTTCCAGTAGCACCTTAGAGACCAACTAAGTTTGTTCTTGGTATGAGCTTTCGTGTGCATGCACACTTCTTCAGATACACTGAAACAGAAGTCACCAGACCCTTATATATAGTGAGAGAGTGAGGAGGGGTATTACTCAGAAGGGTGGTGGGAATGGGGGATTGGCTGATGGGTGTGGAAAACCTGTTAACGACGACTGCAATTAGTCTTAAGGGAAAAGCAAGGGGTGAGATGGCTAAAGATAGCTTTGTCATGTATAATGAGATAAGAATCCAATGTCTTTGTTCAGACCAGGTCTCTCTGTGGTTTTAAGTTTGGTAATGAGTTGCAATTCAGCAACTTCAAATTTGGTTCCAGTTACAGGTAGGTAGCCGTGTTGGTCTGCCATAGTCAAAACAAAATAAAATAAAAAAAATCCTTCCAGTAGCACCTTAGAGACCAACTAAGTTTGTTCTTGGTATGAGCTTTCGTGTGCATGCACACTTCTTCAGATACACATCAATTTTGGTGATCAGCTTGGTCCCTTCAATAGCTTGTCCATATGTTTAGGCCACAACAATTGAAACAGGAACACACATTGCTTCGAATATGTCCAGATGAATCCTAACAATAGCTTCAAATTCCTTCAAATTTGGGTGATTCAGTCGTTGAAGTACCTTGCAAGCTTGTCATGGCAGGCTACTACTGATGGTTCAAAATGAACCCTCCTTCTGGCCTGAAGTTACTAGTTTTCTCACTACTTGGAAGAGCTTTGCTAAATGGCTACTGCTCTGGATTTGTGCTTGCTTGAGTACCCAGGTGAGTAGAGCTGTGTCAAAACAGGGCCTCCCACTTGACCCAGGTCTCAGTGATGCTTGCCAAGCCAGCCCCCTCATCCACAATCAAGTCATGGGTGATAGATGACTTATTTTGGACCAGAATAAGCACCACCAAACTAAAGGTTCGATTGACATGCTCCACCAAATTCTGATGGTTGAGGGCTAGCACAGGAGAAGCAATGGTTTTAATATATCTTACAGCCTATTCACATGATGGTTAAACTTTGCAGAGGTCATGTTCCTCCATTTAAAGGCACTGTCTATGTGTGATAGAAAGGCAACCAAGATGGAAGAAATTCAGGTAGCCAGTTAATTGAAAGTAATCACATGATAACATGGCTGTGTGAATCTTTTTTGAATACCAAAAGCTTACTGATTGAGTACTTAATTATGACAGATGCCCGATGGAGTGAGGGGTAATTTCTGCCTCCTTGCAATGGAATTATTTTCAGCGGCCTTATAACTCAGGACAGCTGAATTTTAATAGTTGCAGTGCCAGCAAAGTCTGGTAAATGCTGCTTATGTTGCTTAATAGGGTTTGCCAATGGACCCTGCGAAGACTTGACAGTACAAGTGAACAAGGTGTGAACAGAAAGACCAATGTGCTGAGTTCCCAGTTCTTAGGAATTCAGGAGGGGAAAGGTCTAATCCTTATCAAACACATTGTGGGGGGGACCCTAAAGTCACTTACTGAACGTAGTAAATTATTTTCAAAGAGCTTAGAACTGCTGGATGTCCAGACACAAATCCCCTCTTAAAATAATGGCTTAAATTAAATGTTTCATTTTCTTTTCTACAGGACTTTTGGTAAATTAGCTTAAATATGTGAAACCTACGTAACTGTTACATTCCTAGCAGAATGCCTGTTCATCATAATATTGGGGGTGGGGAAACAACAGCAGCAGCAGCAGCTTATAATTATTGAGGATTTGTCCTTCTTGTGAAAAAAGCTAACTTAGGAAAATCCAGTTACAGGTAGGTAGCCGTCTTGGTCTGCCATAGTCAAAACAAAATAAAATTAAAAATTCCTTCCAGTAGCAACTTAGAGACCAACTAAGTTTGTTCTTGTTATGAGCTTTCGTGTGCATGAACACTTCTTCAGATACACTGGGAATGGGTGATCAGCTGATTTCCCCCCCCACACACACCAATCAGCTGATCACCCATTCCCACCACTCTTCTGAGTAAAACCCTCCTCACTCTCTCACTATATATAAGGGTCTGGTGACTTCTGTTTCAGTTATCTGAAGAAGTGTGTGTCGCGGGCCCTTCGCCCTGTACAGCCCACCCCCGGACGTTTTACGGTCTATGAGTGCTGCACCAACGACAAACAGTCCCCAGCTGCAGCCCTTCAGACTACTAGCTGGATCCTGCTTACTTCATTCACCACAGACGAGGATATTGTGAACTAAAAAGATGTTTATTGCGTACAAAGCTTGTGGTTGCTGATAAATAAAAGGTTGTTCAACAGCTTATAACAGTTGTCCTATACCGGCCTAATACCTCTAAATGTTACCGGCCTATTACCTCTAATAGTTAACTAAATATCAATAACAACACGTTTCACAATCTCGTTATCCTCTCTGCTAACATCCACCTAAGACTCTAAACTCTCAGCTCTATCTCTTGACTCACACTTCAACTTCAACTTCAACTCTGACTTCCACTCTAACCTCAACTGCCTCACTGACCACTGGGAGGGGTGTTTTATACCGAGGCTAAGCCCGCCCCTAAGGGTTCTAACTGTCAGAGAAGTTAACCCCTACCTGGCCTTGGGCTAGTTCTCCACATACCTCCCTCCTTTTTAGGTTTGTATCAGAGGAGTTACTAGCCAAAGTATCCCTCTGATACAAACAACATTTTAAAACATCACTATAAACATTACATTTTATAACTCTTACCTTTTCCCTAACTATGGCATAAACAGTTACATCTCCAGTAAAAGTACATATAGTTGTGAACATATATACATGCAATATTACATAGTACCAGTGACATGCAATATCGTTGTGATGGTTTGTCTTTGGATCAGCCGTGGCTCCCTGGTTTTCGAGACAACGCATCCGCCACAATGTTCAGAGATCCTTTGACTGATTTGATGGTAAAGTCAAAGTCTTGCAAGGTTAATGCCCACCTCATTAACTTGCTGTTGTTCTTCATGGATCGTAGCCACATCAGCGGGGAGTGGTCCGTACAAAGTTCAAACGATCGTCCCCACAGATACGGCTTTAAACGTTGCAGAGCCCAGATGATGGCCAAACACTCTTTCTCGATCGTTGACAGATGTTTCTCCCGCGGCAACAACTTTTTGCTGAGATAAACGACGGGATGTAGTTCGTTCTCAGCTCCCGGCTGGCATAACACAGCGCCAAGTCCATCATTAGAAGCGTCCGTGTAGACCGTAAATGGCTTGCCAAAATCAGGTGTGGCTAGTACTGGTTGGGATATCAGTGCGCTCTTCAGCCTGTCAAAAGCAGTTTGACAGTCTGCTGTCCACGTAATGGGGTCTAGTATCTTTTTCCCTGTCAGGCTAGACAAAGGAGCAGCTATTTCACTAAACTTGGGAATGAATTTACGATAATACCCCACCAGTCCCAAGAATGCTCTCACTTTTTTCTTGGTTGTGGGTCTCGGCCATGTAGCGATGGCTTCTACTTTTGCAGATAAGGGCTTGATCTGGCCATCCCCAATCATATGACCCAAATATTTTATGGAACTGCCCCCAATGTGACATTTGGCAGCCTTGATGGTTAGACCTGCCTCTTGGATTCTATGTAACACTATTTTCAAGTGCTCTGTATGTTCCTCCCAAGTTTTGCTAAATATGGCGATATCATCAAGATACGCAATTGTAAAGTCATATAACCCATTTAAAACTTTGTCCATGAGCCGTTGGAAAGTGGCTGGAGCGTTTTTTAGACCGAACGCCATGACTGTAAACTCATATAAACCGATAGGACTCCTGAAAGCGGTCTTTTCCCTATCTTTAGGGTCCATTTGAATCTGGTAGTATCCTTTTGTTAAGTCTAAACTAGATATGTATTTACAGCTTCCAATTTTTTCGATTAAATTGTCGAGCCTAGGCATAGGATAGGCATCTGATTTTGTCACATGGTTAAGTCTACGAAAATCCAAACAAAATCTTATAGTTCCATCGGGCTTATCTAATAAAAGGACAGGGGCTGCCCATGCACTAACCGAAGGAATAATAATGCCAGCTTTTAACATCTCTTTAACTTCCTCGGTTACAGTCTTTACATAATGGCCAGTAATCCTGTACGGAGCCAATGCAATGGGTTTGGCATTGCCCGTATCAATCTTATGCATTACCCCTTTTGCAATACCCGGTTTATTGCTGAACGTGGGTGCATAGTGTTTTAAAATTTTGGTTACGTCTTCTTGTTGGGACGGCGTTAGTTGTGGGTCCAACTTAATGTCAGATATTGGACAGGAGTTCTTCTCCCTTTCCCAACAAGGTATTGGCATGTCATGGGGATCTTCTTTAATAGCAAATAATGACCACCCTTCTGCTTTATAATAAGGCTTTATCATATTCACATGCACGACCCGCCTGCCTTCACCGTATTGAATTATATAATTTACATCATTCATTTTTGAAATGATTTTAAAAGGACCTTCCCAGGCCAGTTGTAACTTATCCCCTTTTACTGGTCTGATTAATAAAATATCTTGTCCTGGCTCAAAAGATCTCACACGTGCCTTTTTGTCATACCAAACTTTCTGTTTGTGCTGAGCAACTTTGCAATGTTCTCCTGCCAGTTCCAGTGATCGTTTGAGAGTGTTTTGCAATTTAAATAGGTAGTCAACTACATTCTCAGAATCCCCAACCGGCCGTCCTTCCCAATTAAATCTTAATAAATCTAGGGGACCCTTGATCTTTCTTCCAAACAATAACTCAAAGGGACTAAAACCCGTGCTTTCCTGGGGTATGGATCTATAAGCATATAATAAAGCTTGTATATTGTCATCCCAATCGTGAGGATGTTCCGTTACATATGCTCTCAGCATTCTTATCAGGCTTCCATTAAACCGTTCTACCAAGCCGTTCGTCTGTGGGTGGTAAGGACTACTGGTGATATGTTTTATCCCACACCTCTCCCACAAACGCTGCATAAGTTTAGAGGTAAATGAGGCTCCAAGGTCTGTCACGATCTGTTCTGCAAACCCTAGCCGACACATATAACTTATTAGCGCTGAAGCCACTGTTTCAGTCTCTATGTTTCGTAACGGTATCGCTTCCGGATACTTAGTCGCAAAATCCACAATAGTCAATAAATAATGATGACCCCTGCGGCTGGCTTTTGGCAGTCGTCCAATTATATCAATTGCTAAACGTTGGAAAGGTTGGGAAATTATGGGCAAGGGGCATAATTGTGCTTTCGTTTTATCTTGCCCATGTCCCTGTAATTGGCAAGTATGACACGTTCGACAAAATAACTTTATTTGCTTGCCCATCCCAGGCCAAAAGAAATTTTGGGACACCCTTTGTTTGGTTCTGGTGATTCCCAAGTGACCTCCAAAGATACTGCCATGTGCATGTTGTATTATCTTGGTTCTAAATTCAGTAGGTACTATCAGTTGCCTGTGGATCTCATTACCCCCTCTATTAGGCTTTAAAAGAATCTCTCTGTATAGCAACCCATTATTGACTATAAACCGCTCAGGGCTTTCAGGGGTTAATACTGTATTCAAGGCTGTGGCTTGAAAATATTTCTGTAAATCTGTATCTAGTTTCTGCTTGGCTGCAAAACTAGCTGCTTGACTATTTGTAACCGGCACTAAACTTGTATCTTGTGTCAGTTCAACAATTGTATCAGGCCTTTCCTCCTGAGGTAACTGTCGCAGTTTTTGTGCCCTAGTTATTACAAATGCACTCTGTACATGGTCAAGTAAATCCCACCCAATTAACATTGGAGCTGGGATTTCTGGCGAAACTGCTACTTGCCATTTCCCAGACCATTGTTTATATGTCAGATTAACTAATGCTACTGGCAAGGTTTCTGGCTGTTTTGATATTCCTTTCAAACTGATTGTTTTGCCTTTAATAAAGTCTTCTGGCTTTAATAAATCAGGATGTACAATACTAATCTGAGACCCTGTGTCTTTTAAGCCTTTATATGGTTTACCATTCACCCAAATTTCTTCTCCTGTTTTGTGTAACAGCATGTCATCTTGTTGAATTATATAGCACCTCACAACTTGGGCCACTGGTAACTCATCAGCCTGTTCTCTAGACTGGGCCTCGGTTGCCGTGGCAACCATGTTGGCAGTTGGCTCTGTCTCCACAGTTTGGACACAATATGTCTGCTTCTGAGGGATATTATTTACACTCTTAGTTCTGAGTTCAGTTCTACAGTCCAATTGTCGATGGCCTTTTTTCCCACATTGCCAACAGATTAATTCAGGCCTTTTACCCTCACTATATTTATTTACTTTTCCCTCAGTCCCCCCCGTTGTCATAGGCGTGTTATGGGGAACATTTGCATTGGCGGGAAAAATTTTCTTGGCAGTTTCTGTGGTAAACTTTGTGGGCTGTTGCATTCTCTTAAACTTATTTGTTTCCCAATGTTTGTCCTTATATTTTGGGGCATCATAAGCGTGTTCTCGGATTTCATTTATTTCATCTGCCAGATTAGCAGCTTCCAGGATGGTTTTAGGTCGTCTTTCTTTAATTAAATACTTCAGATGACTATTAATCGTGTCATAAAATTGTTCTAATGCGAACACCTCTTTTATTTTCGCCACAGAATCAGCACCCTCCTGTTCTAGCCACTTGTTTAAATAGTTTGTAGTTTTAGCTCCTAGTTGAGCAAATGTTTCCTCACGCAATTTTTTTATTGTTCTAAACTTTTGTCTCAGTTGCTCTGCAGTAATTCCGAACCTGACATAAACCAACTGTTTAAATGCTTCAAAATCTTTGGATTGATCAGATGGCATTTGAGAATAAATCTCTGTTAATGTTCCACTAATACGCGCTCTCAGTATTTGCATTTTCTCCTCATCTTTTACTTCAAAATCTTCGCAAGCCCTCTCAAAAGAAATGATAAACGCTTCAGGGTCGTCTTTATCTCTGAAGTCAGGGAATCTTTTTAAATCCACCCTGCTAGGATTTTGTGTGGAACTATTGTTGTTGTTTCTATTATCTACAGCTGATAATTCAAGTCTTTTCATTTCTAATAAATATTCTCTTTCCTCCCTTTCTCTTTCTCTCTCAATAGTTAAGGTCATTTCTTTCTCTTTTAGTTTCATTTCTTTCTCTTTTAACTCTCTCTCAATAGTTAATTTAATTTCCATCTCTCTCAATTTATATTCCTTCTCAAGTTTCCATTTCTCAAATTCCTCTGAGGCTTTAAAACTCGTCCCCTCAGCAGGATTTTTGTTAACTGTTTCAGTACTGGTTTCCTCAATCTGGGAAACCCCATTTTCTTCTTCAGAGCTTTCTACTTGTGAGTCCCTAAGAGCTGTTTTAGTCTTTCTAGGTGGCATTTTCTATTTATTTGGTGGTATTATTTCTGTACTTAAATCAAGGATGTTTCAGTTAAACTATTTCTTCAGGCTCAGTTTCCACAGTTTAGGTCCAAAGTCACGCCTAAAGTTACCTCAGTGCACTTTGTCCAGCGTACTTTTCCGACCTCTCACTATAAACCTTTCTGCCTGAAATAGTTTCAAACGCAAAGTATCTTTGTAACTCTCTCACAATCTCACAGTCTTAGGCGCTATCACACCACACCCTAGGGCCAGGTAATTCCTCTCTGAATTCCCCTTCTCCCTTTCCAGGTGTATGCGATCCCCTTCCTGACTAGATTGTAGAGTCTCACAGAAGTTTGCTTAAATCCTCTTTAAGCCTCACACTTCATACAATGCGTCACCCTTAAATCCTTCTTGTACCTTGGCACTTCTTGCCAACTCTTTAGATCTTTGATCTCAACGTGACCACCACTTTATGACAATCTTTCATCCCGACGCTGCCACCACTTTAATGTCGCGGGCCCTTCGCCCTGTACAGCCCACCCCCGGACGTTTTACGGTCTATGAGTGCTGCACCAACGACAAACAGTCCCCAGCTGCAGCCCTTCAGACTACTAGCTGGATCCTGCTTACTTCATTCACCACAGACGAGGATATTGTGAACTAAAAAGATGTTTATTGCGTACAAAGCTTGTGGTTGCTGATAAATAAAAGGTTGTTCAACAGCTTATAACAGTTGTCCTATACCGGCCTAATACCTCTAAATGTTACCGGCCTATTACCTCTAATAGTTAACTAAATATCAATAACAACACGTTTCACAATCTCGTTATCCTCTCTGCTAACATCCACCTAAGACTCTAAACTCTCAGCTCTATCTCTTGACTCACACTTCAACTTCAACTTCAACTCTGACTTCCACTCTAACCTCAACTGCCTCACTGACCACTGGGAGGGGTGTTTTATACCGAGGCTAAGCCCGCCCCTAAGGGTTCTAACTGTCAGAGAAGTTAACCCCTACCTGGCCTTGGGCTAGTTCTCCACAGTGTGCATGCACACGAAAGCTCATACCAAGAACAAACTCAGTTGGTCTCTAAGGTGCTACTGGAAGGAATTTTTTTAGGAAAATCCATTTCCTCCCCCTTCTGTTCATTAATTCTGAAGTACACTCTGCTAGGAGGTCAGATACACATGTGCAGTTTGCATGACTGGGGTACAGAGGAGTGGGACACCTACTGAAGCCTCAATCATTCAGATTTTCACAAGAGGCTGAGTGGATGCTGCTTCAAAACAAGCTGGAGCTGCTAAACAGGAAGGAAAGGATTAGGCCAGGCATAGGCAAACTCGGCCCTCCAGATGTTTTGGGACTACAATTCCCATCATCCCTGACCACTGGTCCTGTTAGCTAGGGATCATGGGAGTTGTAGGTCAAAAGCATGCCTGGATTAGACAGAAGCCAGGGATGGGAGAAGGAAAATGGCAGAGCGTGAACGAATACAACAACAACAACAACAACAACAACAACAACAACAACAACAATAATAATAATAATAATTTAAAAAAAAACAACTATTGGGAGAACACACACATGGAGTGAGGAAGTGGCACACAGACAGAGAACCATTTAAAGAGTGAGCAAGCACACCAAGACGAAGGTTGAAGGTCCCAAAGGCCCTTCACCATGAAATCTTATGCACACAAGGATCAACAGATTTTCCTGCTCTCCTGCTGACTCAGGAAGCTTAAGAAAATTTTAATACGCATGCCGAGGCTCCAAGAGTCTTGCAAGTCAGGTTAGGGTGCATGTTTCCTCCATCGTTGCTGCTCCTGCCAGGTTTAGTGTTTACGGGGAAGATGAGATTGGCTGTTGCTCAAACTTCTTTGAGGAAGGGATAGTTCTGACTGAAGACATACGTCCATGGCTGCCAAGGCTTCCCCCTCTTATTTTTTGGGAGTTGTGGGTTAGAAGACTTTCTCAAAGGCCCTCATTTGCATGTAAAGATGAGCCTGACTATTGGCTTATTGTAACTTTTAAGGATTCAGCATGGTGATGAAACATGCTGTCTTAATTGCTTCCACTTTTCCAGGCAAACCAGAAAAAAAATTAGCTTCATATTGCATCTGAACCAGAGATCATGATATTTCATTAAAAATTATACACTGTTTGAATGTAAAAGAAAAAGAAAAAAACCCTCAAAGCTGGTTACAAAAAAGTTAATAAAATCATCAAAATAACAATAATTTAAACCTTTCAAAAAGTTAAAATAACAATAGACTAAAAACAGATTAAAACTTGCATCCGTTTTCTAAACATCCTGGGTAGGCTTGTCTAAAATAGAATGTTTCTAGCAGGCAACAGAAACTAATGGCCTAAAGGTACTCTTCTACTCTTGAAGCTAAGCGGGTCTTGCTCTAACCAGGTAAACAATAATAAAATAAAATAAAATAAAATAAAATAAAATAAAAAATAAAATAAAATAAAAATAAAATAAAATAAAATAAAATAAAATATTCCTTCCAGTAGCACCTTAGAGACCAACTAAGTTTGTTCTTGGTATGAGCTTTCATGTGAATAGCAGGGCAAACTGCAAGTACAGTGGTGCCTCGGTTTAAGAACAGTCCGGTTTAAGAACGATTTGGTTTACAAACTCCGCAAAACCGGAAATAGTGTCTTGGTTTGAGAACTTTACCTCGGTCTGAGAACGGAATCCGAATGGTGGAAGGGCACTAGCGGCGGGAGGGAGGCCTCATTAGGGAAAGCGCTCCTCGGTTTAAGAACGGTTTTGGTTTAAGAACGGACTTCTGGCACGGATTAAGTTCGTAAACCGAGGTACCACTGTATAACAAGTATTAAATGATCCCTCCTTCTCAGGAGTGAGCCCAAGATCTTCTGCCGCCCGAGACAAAAGGATGAGGTGATACATGCTTTTCCATGTTCTGTGCACAGAAGTCAGTCGGACTAGCAATCAGATCTTACTTCAGCACTTGTAAACAAGGCAGTGTCCTCTGCTACACCTGTGAGAAGCAGGTTAGCCAAGGGCAGGGTGCTTGGTACACGTAGCTCTATTCTCCCAACACCTCCCCATTCATTGCTCTTTGCCCCTTAGCATCTGTTGCTTCACTCTTGCCTAGTGGTAGGGCTGTTGCTCTGCATTCCACATTACTGCCTAAAATTAGCAGGATGTGATAAGAGTGCTGGCAGAACTGCTTCTGTACCCTTACAAGGGAAGGTGAAAGTGAATGCAAGACAGGGAGCTGTAGTTTAGAGTTCAGCATAAGGATTCGTGGTCCTTTAACTATACTCTGTGTTCAGCTTCTCATCTGAGCAATTGATAGCCCAGCCTAAAGCTGAAATGAATGTAGCTTGGGATGAATTCATAGAACAATTCATAGAATCTTAGAGTTGGAAGAGACCACAAGGGCCATCCAGTCCAACCCCCTGCCAAGCAGGAAACACCATCAAAGCATTCCTGACAGATGGCTGTCAAGCCTCTGCTTAAAAACAGTATCTTTGGTATTATTATTATTATTGTCATTATTATTTCAGCCGATGTGCAGTGGTTTTGTTGTTACTTTTTCTGCTTAAAGACCTCCAAAGAAGGAGACTCCACCACACTCCTTGGTAGCAAATTCCACTGCCGAACAGCTCTCACTGTCAGGAAGTTCTTCCTAATGTTTAGGTGGAATCTTCTTTCTTGTAGTTTGAATCCATTGCCCCGTGTCCGCTTCTCTGGAGCAGCAGAAAACAACCTTTCACCCTCCTCTATATGACATCCTTTTATATATTTGAACATGGCTATCATATCACCCCTTAACCTTCTCTTCTCCAGGCTAAACATACCCAGCTCCCTAAGCCGTTCCTCATAAGGCATCGTTTCCAGGCCTTTGACCATTTTGGTTGCCCTCCTCTGGACACGTTCCAGCTTGTCAGTATCCTTCTTGAACTGTGGTGCCCAGAACTGGACACAGTATTCCAGGTGAGGTCTGACCAGAGCAGAATATAGTGGTACTATTACTTCCCTTGATGAAACCCTTCTGACTTAGTAGGTGGAACAATATGATTCATGTTCAGTCAGAAGGCCTGTATCTTACTGTAGTACTTATCTGAAGATTAAGGCAGCTTTTGGATAACCCCTCAGATTTCCTGGTCCTATTATCATGGCTTTAACAATCAGCAGAAACCGCAGCTACCTGCAGCGACTGACCCTCCCAGAATGCTTATCACATGCTATTGTGCTCTGTGCCAGTTCTTCAATAACGCAGGGCATTGATTTTCTGCTCCTTTCCCCTCAAGCGGCATTGAACAGAATATATTGTTTGCCTTCTCCAAGATAAATCGAGAGAGTAAATAAAGCAAATTCATTCAAAGCAAATGCAATGTTAACAGTTTGTTCAGTAGAAATGTTTCTATCTTATAGAGCGGCCGCCTTCACAATGCATTAAAAAAGAATGCATCGGAAGGAAGCTATTCTGCTTTCTGCCTTCCATATTGCCTGGCAGTTACTTCAAGAACTTATCCACATTAGAAAAGGATGCAAATTTGTATTGTTATTTTTTTTCCCATTTGAACGCAATATTCTGAGCACATTTGTCAAATTTGTGACTTAGTTTATGTGGTGGCAGAAAAATGAGTGAGTGAGACACAGTAAAGCTATAAGTGCACAAAGGACATGACAGGTGTTTATTACGAAAGATTAGTTCACCATGAAGTATGCATGGTAATATATATCACTGATATAAACCTGCAGGCTTTGCAGGCCAGTGCTTGTGCATTGCCTGTCTGTGACTTTGATTGACACAGAAATACTATCAGAAAACAAAGAAACGTGTACAGTCACTTCTTAAAGTATGACAGAAATTAGAGGCTGCTAAGCACGTCACCTTCCAAGTGCATGGTGGAGACATTTTTTCTCCGCATCAGGATTGTCTTATGGGAAAAGATGTGTTGAGGCAGACCTCAACGCTTTTCACAGTTTTGAGGTGTAGTTATTTTTAAAACAGAGAACTTGAGATTCTGTGCCAAATGAGCCCAGTCGTCTTCCTGTGTTGTACAGATGCCAGAAAAAACAAGTACTTAACGCAAAATAATATATTGTCATTCTACAATAAATGGAATAAAACATAAATGAAGTCATTAGAATGCACACGCCAAAAACAAAAACAAAAAAAACCAACAACACCATACCAGGAAACAAATTGGTACATATGCTTATTATGGCCATTATTTATGTAATAAGTCCTTTAAAACATGCATATACATGTTTTGTAGAGTGGTTTAACTAAACATCCAGATCTTAACTAGAATTAGTTTAATAAAATTAAAACGATAACGAGGGTGGATGATGATGAATTGTCTATTGTTTTGAAAAATAAAACAAAGCAAGTAATTATTTGAAATAGGCAAAAAAGGTTTTTTTAAAAATTCCATCTTCCAATAATCTGAACTGCTAATGAGTGGCAGGTCTAAAGCACAACAGCCTTTTCCTAACTCGTAATCGCCTGCACTTCCTGCTGCTTCTTTTTAAGGGTCCGTTGTTTCCAAATACACACAGACATCATAAGCACATACATCATGTATCCTTTTTGCAAATGAAGCAGGCACATGGTGCTTGGGGGCTCTGGGTGGAATACCAATGCCCTGATTTTCCAGCCTTCCAAACAGCACTGAAGAGGACTGGTAGGACTCGCTAGTGGAGATTGAGATATAATTGCCTGCCTAGAGCAACATCTTTCCGCTGCATCACCTGAATACTAATAAGGAGAAACAATAGGGAAGGAAGGTGGCAGGTGGAACCCCAGGAAAGGAGGTTTGGGAGTGGGGTGGTGATAGCGTTGTGGGCAAACAATTCAAGAGGTGAGACCAAGAGGTGAGGAAAGCGGTGTGCTTTTCATTGTGTGCATGTTTTGCGAGCTTCCCGGTTCCTTTATTTGTAGTGAAATCTTAAGCATCAATTATAATCAGCCCACGTCAATAATTCAACTACTAGAGGGTACAGACTAGTTCAGCTGCTGTGGAAGAGAATTATGGCCTGGGGATGCGGAGGCTGAAAAGCCTGCTTCTTTGAATTAGCTTGGCTGCTAATGCAGCACAAGATGTTAATAGAGTTCTCTGCCATGGCTTCCTCACCAGGGAATTGCCCTTTTTAGTATCAATTTCTGAAAATGATTTGATCTTACTTTGCGGCTGCCTTTAGAACAAAACTATTCCCCCCCCCCTTTTTATACTATGGTTGGTATGACTGACTTACCACTCCCTAAGTAAGACCCACTGAAATCTGTGGGTTTCAGTTAGGTAAAGGTAAAGGGACCCCTGACCAGTATGTTGAGTCGTGTCCAACTCTGGGGTAGCGGCGCTCATCTCGCGTTACTGGCAGAGGGAGCCGGCGTACAGCTTCCGGGTCACGTGGCCAGCATGACAAAGCCGCTTCTGGTGAACCAGAGCAGCACACGGAAACGCCATTTACCTTCCCGCCAGAGCGGTACCTATTTATCTACTTGCACTTTGATGTGCTTTCGAACTGCTAGGTGGGCAGGAGCAGGGACCGAGCAACGGGAGCTCACCCCATCGCAGGGATTCGAACCGCCGACCTTCTGATCAGCAAGCCCTAGGCTCTGTGGTTTAACCCACAGCGCCACCTGCGTCCTGGGTTTAAGTTACGGCTGACTAAATTAAGTCTACCAATTTTAATGGGTTTGCACTGTTTGACTTGGCCGTATACCAACCTATTGCTCTTGTCAGATTTTTTTTATTACTATTTTCTAGTTCTAGGTGATGCTCTGACAGAAGATCTCAGTAATACAGCGTGAGAGCGCAGAGAATACCGTACTTTTCTGTCTATAAGACACCCCCATGTATAAGACTCCCCCTATTTTGGGGGGACTCAAATTTAAGAAAATGGGGGGGGTTGGCTCAGAGTTATTGAACTCTTATTGACCAGAGTTTTACAGCTTTTTTGGGGGGGGGAAATTGCTAAAACTTGCTCAACCGCTGGCAGCCGACAATCACCTACTTGCCACAGTGACAGCCAATCGCCAACAGAGCCTTCCCCAGCAAAAAAATCTCTTACCCGACTGAGAAAAGCTGTCCGCTGACAATCGCAATTGCGCGCGTCCCAGACGCCAATCGTGGCAGCGACAGCCAATCCACAGCAGTGTTTGCTGCACAAACCCATCACCAAGCCAATTAGAGCAGCAGCAGCAGCCAATCCAAAGCAGCCACTCTAGCAGGCAACAGTTGTCGGTGACAAGCTCCTGCCCACGGCTGCAGCCAATCACCCGCCCACCCACCCCATTCACAATTCCATATATAAGATGAGGCACGTTTCTGAACATTATTTTAGAGTAAAAATAACCTCGTCTTACAAACAGAAAAGTACGGTAATTGCAGTGCTTTGGGAGGTTGGAGGAACAGTGTAAACACGAGACTGATCGGTGTTTGGAATACTTAAACAAAAAAACAAGGTTGGTTTTTTTTGTATAGGGTACAAGGAATCCTCTTGTAGCTCGATCGCCGCAGCCGCGTGGTAAAATGGCAAACGTTCACCTGGCAAATTATGGGAATTGCTACTACAAGATGGAATGATGTCCTGCGACTTGGGTTGCTCTAAAAGAGGTTTTGACAAAATCATGGAGGACAAGGTTATCAGTGACTACTGCTTGTGATAACTACCGTATTTTTCGGTCCATAAGGCGCTCCGGACCACAAGACGCACTTGTTTTTTAAAGGGGAAAAACCAGGGAAAAATATTTTCCTGGTTTTCCTCCTCTAAAAAACACGGAGGTGTTGGTGGATCGTGCTAGCAGCTCCGTTAACGGAGCTGCTGGCACGATCCACCAACATCCCCTTCGCTTCCTGCCGCCTCCCCCCATCCCCCGTCGCATTCGGCGGGACGTGGGGGGAGGCGGCGGAGGTGTTGGTGGATCGTGCTAGCAGCTCCGTGAACGGAGCTGCTGGCACGATCCACCAACATCCCCTTCGCTTCCTGCCGCCTCCCCCCATCCCCCGTCGCATTCGGCGGGACGTGGGGGGAGGCGGCGGAGGTGTTGGTGGATCGTGCTAGCAGCTCCGTGAACGGAGCTGCTGGCACGATCCACCAACATCCCCTTCGCTTCCTGCCGCCTCCCCCCATCCCCCGTCGCATTCGGCGGGACGTGGGGGGAGGCGGCGGAGGTGTTGGTGGATCGTGCTAGCAGCTCCGTGAACGGAGCTGCTGGCACGATCCACCAACATCCCCTTCGCTTCCTGCCGCCTCCCCCCATCCCCCGTCGCATTCGGCGGGACGTGGGGGGAGGCGGCGGAGGTGTTGGTGGATCGTGCTAGCAGCTCCGTGAACGGAGCTGCTGGCACGATCCACCAACATCCCCTTCGCTTCCTGCCGCCTCCCCCCATCCCCCGTCGCATTCGGCGGGACGTGGGGGGAGGCGGCGGAGGTGTTGGTGGATCGTGCTAGCAGCTCCGTGAACGGAGCTGCTGGCACGATCCACCAACATCCCCTTCGCTTCCCGCCGCCTCCCCCCATCCCCCGTCACGTTCGGCGGGAGGTCGGGGGAAGCAGCGGAGATGTTGCTGGATCGTGCTAGCAGCTCCGCTCGCCGAAAGAAGCTTCTTTCGGTGAACGGAGGTGCTGGCATGATCCAGCAACATCGCTGCTGCCTCCCCCCACCTCCCGCCGAACGCGGCAGGGGATGTGGGGAAGCAGTGGGAGCGAAGCCTTCGCTCCATAAGGCGCACAGCGATTTTCCCTTCCATTTTAGGAGGGAAAAAGTGCGTCTTATGGAGCGTAAAATACGGTATGTGCTCTCTTAAGTATTGGAGGTGATATGGGGGAACACATGGGGGAGTGTTGTGCTTTGGAGCTTCCTGCAAGCATATGGTTGGCCACACTGGGAATAGGTTGCTGGAGTAGATGGGATCTTATGTTCCTAAGTAGTGCCAGAAATGTGGAACAGTGCATAAGCACGGCAGAAAATGGAATGAGTGAATGAATGAGTGAGTGAATGAATGAATGAATGAGAGAGCTGCGATTCACACAGAACCCAGAGGTAGAAAACCAATTAAAAAGACTGCCACTGATCCTTCAGTAGTAGCGCTTGTCCAAAATTTTCATTCCCCAACTCAGAAAAGGTGTCCAAAAATGTGTATATTAAGGGAAAGTATGCATATGCATACACACACACACACAAAATAACGCAAATGTTTTACGTTGGGGGAAATTGCTTGCAAAAATGTGTGCATTAGGGGAAATGTTCGCTAAGGTGCTGACACATTTTTACGAGGACCTTTTAAAAAATGCAAACTGATGCAGAAATGTGAGGAACTGAATTGAAAGACTATGAAGACGATGAACTGAGAGAAACTGAATTTGGCAGAATTTGTCTCTCCTTATTCATGGCTGGAATTATTCTTTAGAGATTTTGTGTGCATGCTTGCAACTAGATTAGTAAACCTTCCCTTCAAAGGCCATGCTAGTGTTGAGAGGTTGCTAGAAGGCATGATTTGCTATCACGAATGTAATATTGGTGGGCAATAAATTTATTTGACAGAGGAAAATGGACATCCCAGGGGTTAAATATTGTGGAAGAGCCTCTGGGCAAGTCAAATATTAGTACACCTAAAGAGTTCTTGCTGCTTTGCAGAACCTTTAGACACATTAGTAAAGTGATTTTCAACTATATGCAGAACAAGCTTGGCTGTGAATACAAATTATCTCACTGTGTAATGGAGAACATTTAATTCTTCCATCTACCTGTTGAAGAGTTCTGTGGAACCTGAATTTTATTTTACATGTCAGGAACTAGTCTGTTTTATAAGCTTTATGTTATAGTAGCTTGGACCTTGTGGTGGTAGCAGATCTGATTAGAGCAGGTTTAATTCCAGGCTGTCTTCAAATTTCTAGTTTTAAATTCCTGTGGGCAGGCAGGCAGCTCAGCATGGTCACTCCCCCCTGCCCACCACAGGCGTCAGCAACCGATGCTACACCGCTTCTTGTGCAGAACCTCTTCAGATGACCGCAAGATTTCACTGTCTTTGTTTACTCATCAATGTTTAGCCTCTGTTCATCAAAGCTGAGACACTGAGTTTACCTACATGTCTTTAAAAACAAGTGTCTTTCCAGAGGAGAGATCTTGATGCATCCATACTTGTTGTTGTTCAGTTGTTCAGTCATGTCCGACTCTTCGTGACCCCATGGACCAGAGCACGCCAGGCACGCCTATCCTTCACTGCCTCTCGCAGTTTGGCCAAACTCATGTTAGTAGCTTCGAGAACACTGTCCAACCATCTCATCCTCTGTCGTCCCCTTCTCCTTGTGCCCTCCATCTTTCCCAACATCAGGGTCTTTTCTAGGGAGTCTTCTCTTCTCATGAGGTGGCCAAAGTACTGGAGCCTCAACTTCAGGATCTGTCCTTCTAGTGAGCACTCAGGGCTGATTTCTTTAAGAATGGATAGGTTTGATCTTCTTGCAGTCCATGGGACTCTCAAGAGTCTCCTCCAGCACCATAATTCAAAAGCATCAATTCTTCGGCGATCAGCCTTCTTTATGGTCCAGCTCTCACTTCCGTACATTACTACTGGGAAAACCATAGCTTTAACTATACGGACCTTTGTCAGCAAGGTGATGTCTTTGCTTTTTAAGATGCTGTCTAGGTTTGTCATTGCTTTCCTCCCAAGAAGCAGGCGCATCCATACTTACTCAAGCACTAAGCATGGGCCTGAAATATAGAGAGTTTAGAGGTTAGAGTTATTTATGTAGATTTTTGAGGTTATTCAGAACCATATGTTAAGTGATGGAAGAGCTGGAATAGGCTAGCCCAGCTTTGGCGTTTACACATATTTTTTTCTTAATACTTGTAAAACACTGGTCTGCATCTGCAGTAGACTCTACAAAGTGCAAACTTCTGTCACAATCAGTCTGTCTTCAGGGTCCCAGGGTGGCTCAAGACACCCCGCCTGGCACCCCAGCAAGGCAGATTCCAAGTACTACCCTTCATAACCTGCCCTTCGTTGCACTAGAATTGCCCAGTGGAATTAATACATTTTTGTTACTTAAAGAAATTTTCTGAACTGAACATTGCTGCTGAGTTTTCCTATGTGCAAAAGCTTCCATCTACTGGGCAAAATGTGAATGGCAGCCTTGCCAGAGATTATAATAATAAAAGTAATTCAGATTTATGTTTTTCCCAAATGCTCAAAGCATTTCACATCCATAAACAAACAAACCACCCTGCAGCCAGTATTATTGATCCTGCACGGTATTTCACTCTGAAGTACCGCTCATTAAGCATGATGTCTACATGCTGTTCCAGAAGAGAGACCTTGATGCATCCATAGTTACTCTCTATCACTAAGCTTGGGGCTGAAATATAGGGAGTTTAGGGGTTAGAGGTTCTTACGTAGAGTTTTGAGGTTATTCAGAACCATATGTTAAGCAATTAATCTCTCCACCATCAAAAGTCAGACAGCTGGCGATAGTACCACCTGCCCTCTGGGGTCTCATGAATAGGTAAAGGTAAAGAGACCCCTGACCATTAGGTCCAGTCGTGTCCGACTCTGGGGTTGCAGTGCTCATCTCGCGTTACTGGCCTGAGGGAGCTGGCGTACAGCTTCCAGGTCATGTGGCCAGCATGACTAAGCCGCTTCTGGCGAACCAGAGCAGCGCACGGAAACGCCGTTTACCTTCCCGCTGGAGCGGTACCTATTTATCTACTTGCACTTGATGTGCTTTCGAACTGCTAGGTGGGCAGGAGCTGGGACCAAGCAATGGGAGCTCACCCCATCATGGGGATTGGAACCGCCAATCTTCTGTTCAGCAATTATTAAATTATATGAACCTGTGTGGTCTGCTTACCTTAATGATGTATTCCATATACAGTGTTTTGTGTCTTCTCACCTTATTTGTTTTGCATGTTTTTGTGTGTGAAAACCTTTAATTTAAAAAAGTTTTAGAAAAGAAAAAAGAAAGAAAGCTGATGGTAGCTCAGTTCATAGTGCATGAGACTTAACCACAGGGTCATGGGTTCGAGCCCTACGTTGGGCAAAAAGATTTCTGCAATGCAGGGGTTTGGACTAAATGATCCTTATGATACTACAAGTATATGATTGTGCTGCCTTGTAT
The DNA here is from genome assembly GCA_900245905.1 of Lacerta viridis. Lineage (NCBI taxonomy): Eukaryota > Metazoa > Chordata > Lepidosauria > Squamata > Lacertidae > Lacerta > Lacerta viridis. The sequence continues at coordinate 849,903 of OFHU01003246.1, read as the reverse complement.
TTATAATGCTCCTCTGAAAAACCTTACCCAACAACAGCAGTTCTGTAATGTCATTCTGACACCACACAAAATGGTGGTTTCGGCTGAGAATATGGCTTGCCATATGGCTTGCAGGGTTTTGAACTGGGACCTTGCAACTTAGACTCCTTTTTTATATATATAAAGAGTTTATTGGATTTTAACAAATAAACACACACAAACTACAAAAACTACAAAAAATAAACTACAAAAAACACTCATTTATCAATCCTTATCTTATTCCTAACATTGTTTGTGGACTTCCTCACGTCCTCTCTTCTGCATTCATTTCTAATCTTCTTTAGTAACTTTATAACATTGTGAAAATCTTCTTTCTCATCAAATCTTAATAAACAATAATCATCACTTAACTTTAATCTTAATCCTAATAAAAACATACATATCATATTTCTCCTAATTGTGCTAGACAACATGGGTTCACATTTCTCTTCTTTATCCATTTGTTTACCTAAAACAGGCATGTCCAACAGGTAGATCGTGATTTACCGGTAGATCACTGGACATCTGTGATAGATCGCTGGTAGATCATTGGCTCCCCCCAAAGAAGCTGAACAACTGTGGCTCCCCTTAAAAAAGCTCAACATTTTACCTCCTCCCTGAAAAAAACTCAACAACTTTGACCTGAACCCCAAAAAAGGGGGTAGATCACTGCCAGTTTTTAACTCTGTGAGTAGATCACAGTCTCTTGGGAGTTGGCCACCCCTGACCTAAAAGATACATTTAAAAGCTAGGACATATCAGAACAAATCATCTCATATTATTTCAAATGAAACTGCTGTCATTTGCAGGGTACCAGATGAATCCCATTTAAAATGGGAAGGAAATGAGTATACTACACCGCAGTAACCATTACAAAGTAGTCATAAAAAATAATGAATAACACTTACTCTATTTAAAACAAAATAAAATAAAAGATTCCTTCCAGTACACCCTTAGAGACCAACTAAGTTTGTTCTTAGTATGAGCTTTCATGTGCATGCACACTTCTTCAGATACACTGAAACAGAATCACATGAAAGCCCATACCAAGAACAAACTTAGTTGGTCTCTAAGGTGCTACTGGAAGGATTATTTTTTTTTTTGTTTTGTTTTTACTATGGCAGACCAACACGGCTACCTACCTGTAATTTACTCTATTCATTACTGAATTATTTCCAAAAAATAAGCCTCCATCATACTTGTGAGTCTTGGGGCAGGTGGGACAGGCACCGTTGGGTTTCCTTTCTACAGTGGTACCTCGGGTTAAGAACTTAATTCGTTCCGGAGGTCCATTCTTAACCTGAAACTGTTCTTAACCTGAAGCACCACTTTAGCTAATGGGGCCTCCCGCTGCCGCTGCGCCACCAGAGCACAATTTCTGTTCTTATCCTGAAGCAAAGTTCTTAACCTGAAGCGTTATTTCTGGGTTAGTGGAGTCTGTAACCTGAAGCGTATGTGGCCTGAAGCGTATGTAACCTGAGGTACCACTGTATCGCAATATGAAAGTGGCCTCCTTTCAATAACCTGTGTTTTCTTAAAGTTTCTGGTTCATGTCTTTCAGAACACTGTTTATTCCTATTTTTATAGAAACGGACACTGTCAAAATTCATGTCAGTGTTACTCAAATTCATGACATACTGTATATTCTGGCGTATAAGACTACTTTTTAATCCAGGAAAATCTTCTCAAAAGTCAGGGGTCGTCTTATACGCCGGGTGGAGAATCTGCGGTCGAGTATATCTCAAACTCTATATTTTAACTGGAAAAGTTGGGGGTCATCTTATACACCCAGTCGTCTTATACGCCGGAAAATACGGTAATTTTGTGCTCCTTGTGTAAAATGCTTTTAAGGTTGCTCCCAGATGTATCCAAGCTCATAACTAAACTCCATTCCAGCTGAATGGTCTACTCATTTTTATACAGTGACACTGTTCTTCCTTCTTGCAGGCAGTTCGAAAACACAGTGACTCCCAAGTGTTCTTCTACCTGTGGATCGTCTTCTATTTTGTCAGCTCCTGCTACACCCTCATCTGGGACTTGAAGATGGATTGGGGTCTCTTTGACAGGAATGCTGGCGAGAACACTTTCCTGCGGGAAGAGATTGTCTACCCACAAAAGGTGCGTATGCAGGTTGCTTTTGTGAAGATCTTTATTTGAAAACTTGGGAGGATTTGAACTGTTGGCACGTTCACACCCTGAGGACATTTGCTTGTGATGCCGTCTATTTGAGCAAATGAATAATCCCACCCATATTGAACACTGGAGCTGTCACAAAAAACCAGGTGCCTTTGAAGGAGAGAATTAGCTAAAATAAAGTAACTTTCATTTTAACACATTCAGTGCATACATTGTTGTTAGGTCAATAATTGGATATATCTACATAAGCAAGAACTGGGACAATTGGCATCCTATCAGGGATTGAAAATGGATTGTCTTATGGAATTTGCTGTACCGTCTGGGGGAACCCGAGTCCAGGGGAAAGGGGGTAAAACTAGGGGTGTCTTTTTATTGATAATTTAATGTATTAATTTAGGACTGTCTTTGGGAATTAATTTTAGGCTAAGGGGTTAATATGATGATATGTTGAAGGAAATGAAGAATAAAATGGAAACAATAAAAGAATAGGATGGAAATGTATAAATTTAGGGAAATGATATAAGATATAATATGAAAATTGCTAATGAAGAATTAAAATGGACTCAATGAGGGTGGAATTTGAGGAAGTCGATACAACAATGTATCTTAAATTCTGTATTGTAAATGTTTAAGTAGTTGTCATAATGAGAAAAATGAATAAAATATTATATTTAAAAAAAACTGGGACAATTGGCAGGGAGTGGGGAGGGGAGGGAGGAGATCTGTTCCTATTTTTCTCCCTCCTCTCTCTCCCACCACCTCAACCCTTACAAGATTACAGTGGTACCTCGGTTTAAGAACAGCCCTGTTTACGAACTATTCAGTATATGAACTCCGCAAAAACGGAAGCAGTGTTAGCGAACATTACTTTGGTCTACGAACGGTGGATGGGCATCGGTGGCGCGAGGCCTCATGAGGGAAAGCGCGCCTCAGTTTAAGAATGGCTTTGGTTTAAGAACGGACTTCCAGAACAGATTAAGTTCGTAAACCGAGGTACCACTGTATCTTGTTTGTACATGCACATCACAACAGAGCCATATGAGAATTTCCTGTCCTGCTCTGCTCTTGCCTCTCCTCCCCACTCACTTACCCGTGGTTGACATGAAGCAAGAACCAGTGGCAGGTTGTGACTCGGGGATCTCGGACCCCAAGACAAACAGGTTGGGTCTTGGTTGGTCTGATAGGAGAGCAGGGGCCGCCTGGTAAGTGATTGCTTTTAGATACAGCAACAAGGGGGCATGTTGTACGCAGAAACCCTCGTAGGCAAGAGGCAAATTTTTCAAGTTGTCACAGCGCCTTCAGGGAAGGTGTGCTATATTTCTTACAGCTAACTCGTTGCCCAACGACAGGCATGGGTAGTATAGACAGAAACCATGGTCATGGCCATCTGTTGTTAATAGTTAGAATGGTTTGCTTACAGATGCAGTCCACCAGGTTTCCAACAAGTCCAACCACACACCCCAGCCATGCCCCTCACTGGTCCTATTTTGCACCCTCCTTGATCATTTTTGCCTGGCTGAACAGTGTTCTAGAACTCTGATCATGTACTGTATCTTGCTTGCCTGAATGAAGGAGGGCGAGGAGTGTGTGGAATCCACTGACATCCTATGCCTTTTTAAAATGTGACTCTTTTTGGGGGGGGGGTGTTATTGGGTTGCTGTATTTATTTTGATTGTATACATTGTGGGTTTGTGGTGATCTTTTCTGTGAACAGCTCCAAGACCTCCGTGTATAGGGCAGTATATAAATTCAATTAATAATAATAATAATAATAATAATAATAATAATAATAATGAATGTGTGTACAGACTAGCCTACTCTATAAAGGTAACATTTACATGTTTTGCTCCTCCCACTGCTGGCATGAGGTTCCCCAGAGTGCAGTCCTCAGGCTACAAAACCTTTAAAGTACTCTGTGGCAACAGGGTATTTGGAAAACAGCCAATCAAGAAGCATGCCATCTCGCTGCCAGATCTTAAGGAGTGAAGCTGTTGTTCCTGTTGTTGTTAGTGTAATGTTGGTCCTTCGACAAATCAGCTGTTTATCTCGCTTTTTTGTGATGGTACTTTTATGTAGGATGGGAATATAGACTCTCTTGTCTGCACAGAAACCACATTGAGCATACAGAATAAGCAAATCCAAGGGCTGGATACTTCTTTTGCTCTACACTTTTACTTGAAGGTGGATCTGGTTGATAACCCTGCTCTGCATTACAGCGGTCTTTTCCACCTGTTTCCTCTAGGCCTATTACTACTGTGCCATTGTCGAGGATGTGATTCTGCGCTTTGCATGGACTATCCAGATCTCTCTTACTTCCATGCCAATCCACCCTTACGCCGGGGATATCATCGCCACTGTGTTTGCACCACTTGAAGTTTTCCGGTAAGATGCATTACCTAAATTACTGTATATTCTGGCGTATAAGCCTACTTTTTAATCCAGGAAAATCTTCTCAAAAGTCGGGGTCGTCTTATACGCTGGGTGGAGAATCTGCAGTCGAATATATCTCAAACTCTATATTTTAACTGGAAAAGTTGGGGGTCGTCTTATACGCCCAGTCATCTTATACGCCGGAAAATAAGGTACTACCCCAGTTTTTGCAGACCAGGGTGGATTTGATTTAAATCATTTTTTAACAGAAAGACTCATTCTCGCTGGTATAATCTTAATATTTACAACCAGATGAAGGTTTCATTTTTGGAATAATAAATTTTCAGAGTAGTTTTTACAGTTATATCAAAAATTACTGATTTGGTTATACTATTAGAAATACATAGACAGATAATTATGAAATTATTGTGAGGTTTAATAAGTTAACTGTTTATATTTGGACAACTTTTCTGCTGTACTTTATTGGAAGGAGAAAAATAATCATTTCCTTAATAACAATTTAAACAGTTTATTTAACTAAAACAATAACATAGCATATGTATCCATGTTTGTTAACTGATGTGGTTAAACATTAAAAAAAAAACTTAGACTGAGTTTTAGCACACATGAAAAACTTAAAACAAATCCTTATTTCCTGATGAATAGCCTTTGGACTATAATGTAACTTAAATAGAAAACTGAGGTTCAAAATTTAGGCTCGTCTTAGACATGGGTAATGCTGGGGGGGAGGCATGAATGGTTTTTTGGCGTGAGCCTGAGATTGTAAGCGGCGATTGGCCACTTGATTGTTGGGGGGGGGGTGCCGAAAATCGCTCACCTGCCGGAACGAAGCACAAGCCAGAGATTGTAAGCAGCAGTTGTAAGTGAAGCGAGCGGTTGTGTGCTGTGTTCTGGCAGGTGAGCTATTTTCAGCATTCCCCCCAAATAATCCTCCCCAAAAGCTCAATCCCCCCTATTTTCTAAATTTTGAAGCCCCCAAAATAGGGGGCATCTTATAGACAGAAAAATGCGGTATGTCACTTACTACGGTTCTGTATCTTTCAGTCGATTTGTGTGGAATTTCTTCCGACTGGAGAATGAGCACCTGAACAACTGTGGTGAATTCCGAGCTGTCCGGGACATCTCGGTGGCACCACTGAACGCAGATGATCAGACCCTGCTTGAACAGATGATGGACCAGGAGGATGGTGTCCGGAATCGTCAGAAAAACCGGGCCTGGAAGCGTAGCCAGAGTGTGTCCTTGCATAGACCGCGTCTTGCTTCTCAGTACGTATTTCTTTCTCATTGAGGGCTTGTCCACACTTCCCCTTGTCCCGCTGCTTTTCCCCAGGGGAAACGGCTCTTTAGCACTCAGTCGGAGCAAATGGCAACCAGGTTTTCTGCGTTGTTCCGGTTTAAAGCTAAAGAGCTGCTTTTCCCGGGGAAAGGAGCAGGACAAGGAGAAAGCCACTCAGACCCAAGCTTTTCAGGCACAGGACAAGCAAAGCTGTTGGCTGGCTCTAAGCAAACCTAATACTGTATCTGCAAGGCATGGCTGACAGATCCTTCGCTATTGCAAATGTCAATGGACTCAACAAGTGTACTTGCACAATACTTCTGCTCAGCACAGTCTTTAGGAAGAGACTCATGGCAGGCAGATTTAAGGAGGACAGCCTGAACAAATTATGCAGGTATTGTTTCATTATGAGTCACTGCCAATAGATGTGATCACCATTTTTATTCCAGAGCTAGGTGAGTAATCAAATTTTAGAAAAAGGGGAGATTGTGAGCAACACATACGGGAAAAGCAGGATTTTTTGAAGAGCAAAGTCAGGTCACTTTTGATCTTCAAGTTTTAGTACCTACCTGCCTTTTATGTTTTTAAAATCAGCACTTTGGCAGTAACTGGAAACACCACCTGTTTTTTTTAAATGAAAGAATTAGTTGTCTGTAGTGAGTGGTGATTTAGAAGCCTGTTGCTCTAATTTTCTCCCAAAAAACACCAAACCCTTGTGATTAAGGCAATATCCCTGGCTTTTTGGAAGTTCTAATAAATGTAAATTTGGAGATCAGTGAAGCTCAATAACAGGCTGAGCAGCAAAGACGCAGCGATAAGGGCAGGATAGATCTCAGTGTATGAATGCCAAGCTATATGCAGCCTTTACCCACATTATGGGCAGAGGCCGGATTGCAGTTTGACTTTATAGCTCTGTTCAGAGAGACCTCAAAATGTGTAGAGTCTCTACGTGTAGCTGAGGAGTAAAAGTATCCCCCCCCCACCTAACCTGCTCAGACACCCTGGTCCTAGCCTCCATGAACTTTATCTCCTGAACTTGAGAAGGAAGGATGACACACATTAGACTTCTATAAATCGGACAGTGTGAATAAAATCCCTATTTTGTGTTTTACTTCTTTACTATAAGTCAACCAGAGAACCTTTATGTTGTGGGATCAAACACAGGTGCTGTAAATAAAAAATAAATTTATTATTATTATCATGCATGCATGCAAGACAACAAAGTTTCTATCTTGTGTTATATATTTTTGCTTCAGCTGTGTTTAATTTTGTGTTTCCCCAGGTCCAAGTCTCGTGACACCAAGGTGTTAATAGAAGACACAGATGACGAAGCAAACACATGAAATGTCCACAGAACCAAGTTCCACATCCCTTGTGTTCTCTCGCTTTACTACCTTCTCCCTGCCCCCCGCCCCGCACAACCCCACCACCAACAACAACCCAACTTCTGGTATATTTCCAGCAGAAAACAGGAGAAAAATCTGAACACACTTTCTGAGCTCTTCCGGACCGGATCCTATGGACTCCAACAAGCTCACTGTGTTTCCTTTTCTTTTTTTCTTCTGGTTTTAATTTGATTTCTCGTTTTTAAAATAAAAAAGGTTACTTCGTTTTGCCAATCAGAGGGACACTTATGGAAGGAACTGTCTTAAAGATCGTTTGCAATCGCTTCAAGGACATACAATTTAGATGAGGAAGCATCGTCGGGACTCCCCGAGGGGACTCTACCGAGAACTTACTCAGTCTCTGCTCGGTCCAGTTTTGACGGGTTAAAGCTGGACCTGCATTTTTAACTCTGGCTCATGCTCTGGTTTTTGGTGTTCTCCTTCATATCCAGCACCAAGGCACTGGTTGCACTTGCCGGGAAAGTGCACTTAGGGCAGTACCTTCATTCATGAAGCTACTTTTTAATTTGATGTGACTTCTTTATAATTTTTTGGAAATACGATGTATTTGTTGCACATAGTTTTCACATTATTTATGATAGTTAACAACTATAAGAGAATGGTTTTGAGTCCTGTGCAATGAAGGTGGTAGGTAGCTCTCTGAAAAACAAGGCAAGTGGTGGGGGAGGGGATGCAGATCCTGAATCTCTCTTGCTGCGAGGTTACGCCCTTTAAAATACCTCTTTGATGAGAGAACTTGCACCGGTTTGACCTGACTTTTTCTTTCTCTTTTTCCATTTGATTTCTTTTAAACCAAAGTTTCTCTTGTGGGTTTTACTTGCTGCTGCTGCTGCTGCTGCTGCCCGTCCCTCAAAAACCTGGGCATGATTTTAGCCGGATCATCCTTGTCTCTCTTTGGTTCTTGGTTTTTTTTTTTGGTTTTTTTTAAATGTAGCTGTGCAGAAATAGTACAAATGATCTTCAGCTTTCTGATGGAGGTTGGTTGGAGCTAATCCCGTGCAGTTCCTCAGATACCTGTGCAAAAAAAAAAAAAGCCTTGTAGATTAGGAAACATTTTTTGCTTTAATGAGCTGAGTCTTTAGGACATTACCCTTTGAAACAGGGAATACATGCATTATTCCATTTACTTCAGCTACATAAATAGGAGTGAAACTTGAGATTAAGTGAAGAAATGGTCTGCCTTGTTGAGGTTACAGGATGATGCATTCATCAGTCCAAACGGGGGTTAGGCAGACACTCAAGACCTTGTCACTTAGGTGAGTTGGAGACTGTGTAGTCTCGGAAATTGGTATTGCAATAGAAAGGGCTTTTTAATGCTTTAAAAATAATAATAATTAAAAAAAAACTTTTGCCATACTTTGGCAAATACTCTTCTGACAATCACTGGCCAAGAACATCCTCAGGTTAGCTTTCGTTTCTTTTTTCTTTTTAACCTATCTACCCCAAATCCTGCCAAGCTTAGTGTTAGACCTGACTTCTGCAAGTATTCTAATAAGTGGCACCGCTAATGGGAGTAAGGGTAGATGGCCATACAGTTTAGGAAATTCTTTAGGAAAAGTTTCCAGCTTGATTTTGTTTCAATCCACGTTGGCCTCCAGAGCCCATAGGATAGAGCAGCATGAATGTCTTAAGATGACCATATCCACCCCTCGTAGTCGCAAGCCTTGTTGTGTATGCCACGCATTTGTGCTTAATGTTAGCAAACGAAATCTTATTTGTGCTCTGTTACACAGTGTGTGCGTGTGTGAGGTCAACACCATATAGCGGGGAAGCTACTAAATTTCCCTGAACTCTGTCTCTATTCCAAGACTTCACAGCAAGGACTGTGTTGTCTCTCTCTCTCTCTCTCTCTCTCTCTCTCTCTCTCTCTCTCTCTCTCTCTCTTTTAGCCATTTCAGGTGGTAACTTCTTGCTAGTTCCTTTTCTCCTGTGGAGTCGTCTAGGGTCTGCAGATCGGAGGCACGCTATTAAGCAAAGAGGGTTCCTCCTCCTTAAACCTTTCCCCCTTTTTCTTAGTTGATCATTGTGTCCCTGCTTACCTATTTACTGACCACTTACCTTCTCAAGCCATTCACAAAATTTATTTTGTAGGGCAACTGTGGCTTAAAAAAAAAAAAAAGTATTCATAACGTGCCTGTAGCCCAGAGGGACTAGAGACTGGAATCTGTCACTCTTCAACAGAGCAAAATAAGTCAGCAAAACAGTGGCTGCAAATTAGGGCCTCTTAGCAGGCAGAAGAGTGAGTCCTAGAATCACAGTCACTTGTATTGTGCTTTAGCCTATCGAGATAATCGCTGGGAGAACTGTAAAGAACCACCCACAAATTTTAACATGACGGATGGCCAGGGAGAGAGGTGTGCGGATGTTGGTAGAAAACTTGGGAGTTGTGCAGTGTGAGTTCTTCTGCCCATTTGGTATTCCAAAACCAAGCTGCTCCAAGAGGAAATAATTCTGAGAATGGTTTTTCACAATAGGACCCCACATGTCCTCCTCCTGGGGTCCAGAAGCTCCAGCCTAGCCGTGCTGCCTTTCTCAGACAAGATGCATTTGCAATTAAGGAGAACCTTTGAGATATTTCAAGGGTTTTTGCTTTGTTCTCTTTTTTTTTCCTATTGCAGGGGTTGGCTTTGTTTTGTTTGTATTTTACTTACGAAAATAGTTGATTTTTTTTTATTTTTATGCAGCAATCTGGTTGTTAACTGATAATTACCACTGACTGACTGAGAATAATGGTGACTAATTATAAAATTTAGGAAGATTAACAGCGCGAAAAGGATCAACTTACCCTTGGGATGCTGGTCTGATCAAATCATGTGTCACCTGCCAAAGCAATGCAGTGTTGGAAATACTTCTTAAACTAGTGTAGAGGGAACTTGGCAGAGAGGTTTGAAAGAACAAGGGTAGAGTAAGAGGAGCGGTCTGTCACTGGAGAATTCTCAACAGCCCATGAACTCAGGTAGGATGAAGGGAAAGTCTATATCTGGAGACAGGTGATAGTTATAAAGAGAACGGAAAACAGTGTCTGGCAAACGTCATTGGCCTTAGGAGCACGTGCAGTTTTCTGCGCTTTGTCATCTCTGGCCAAACTGGCCTTGTAGGTTTCTGAAGCATTAAAAACTTGAAAAGCCTTGCTCACCAGAGGCGATAATAGGAATAGAACATGCCACAGGCAAGAGTGCCCTTTTTATGTTGCCATCAATACTCTGGGGGAAAAAAGCTATTGTCAGCAGCAGGATGCATGCAGCTTATCCGGAAACAACTGCACAGCTGGTCCAGACCTTCTGTCTATGGGAACTTGTGGGCATCACATTGTTGCATTTGATTCTGGTACAGAGGAATAATCTTCACTCTCCCAACATTAATGATGTTCTCAGAACAAGGCAAAATTCAAGACTACTGTTTGGAGTGGCAGGTTTTACCAGGAAGCCCTTACACCTGCTGTAATGCCTTGGGCATTCCATTCCAATATGGACTTTAAAAAGAATAGCAGTTTCAATGCTAACTCGGATTTCTATATGTAACATACAAACTAGGAGATTGCAGGTCTTGCCAGTACTGGAATTCCTTTCCAGATTGCATATCAAGCATGCTAGGCTAGCTGTGGACAAGATCCTTGACTTCCTGCTTCAGGTGTTTTGAAATGAGTCACTCATGCTTCTGGAATCATTTTTAAAAAGAGCCTCTTCTCTTGAGTTTCTTATTTCATTCTTACAGTGGTCAGTGCAGAGCGGGAGTCACAGCTGTGCCAGAAAGGTGGTGTTCCCTGAACCCCTCGTTTTAAAAAGAACAGCTGGTTTAAACTTAAAAGATGGAATATCGGGACTGCCAGGACACTGCTCCCTCCTTCCTGAATTGAAAAGGCTGTCTTTTGATGGAGACATGCAGTGGTCCCTGCCCCCCCCCCAAATGGACATTAGGAGAATGTTGCTTCTGGTGTGTTTACTCATTCCATTTCCCCCTCTAATAAGCAGTCTGTAAGGGTTTTATTAATTGGTAAAACATGTTAAGCCTGAGGTGACACAGGGACAAAAGACTTGTCTGTGGAACAATGCCTCTGAAATGACTTTGGACTGTCTTAGAAGCTTGTTCATCTCTAGCTTTTGTTTCAGCAGCCTCTAAGCTTAGGGTGTCTTCCTCTCTGCAACTTTCTTAGGTGGAGCTATGTTAGAAAAATTGAGATACGTGGCTTAAATGAAAGCAGGTTAGTGAGATTTGCCTTCTGCCTACCATGGGCATTTTAGAAGCATCTTGTATGAGAATGTGCAGAAACACTTTGCTACTTTTGCTTTCCTTTTTAAAAAGGGGTTTCCCCCTTTTCTTGTGTTTGAGCGAATGGAGGAAAGGTTTGTCTCAAATCACAGGACCCCCAGCTGTCTTCTGTCCCTCCTTTTCCGTGGTGGTTTTCCAGATCATGGAGAGCACTAGGAATTTTCCTGCACCTCTAGAACCAGGATTCATATATTTTTTTGCATACAATAAAGGTAGGTTTTGATAATCTTTCAGACCATGCTTGCTATCCCATTTGATCAGTTTTCTTGACTGTCACAAGCAAGCAAGCTCTGCAGAAAAAAATAGCAGCATCTCTCCATTTGGTGCTGCATTCTCAGCTTGTATTCAAGAGAAGTTTATGGTTCTGGATTCTAGGGATAGGAATGCCCTGCTACAGTCCCCCTTACAAACTGCCTGTTGTTTGTCAGGACTTGACACTGATAACAAGCCCAAACAGGGGACAGTCTTCTTTCTTGTTTAGAGGATCTGTTGCTTTCAAATTGTGTTTCTTGGAACACCGGTGCTCCTTAATTAGAAAGCCAATAGTTGCAGGAATGGTTCCTCGAAATAGAATTTGTCAGCTATTATTTCTTTTTAGTGTACTGCCTCTGAGAACAGTTACATGGGGCAACAGTAGGTCCAGCGTTCCTTGCCAACATCCATTGTAAACTGTCCCCTAAAGCATATGCCCCAGAACCAAACGCAGAGTACAGGAAACCCACAGCGACGAGGTTCAACAAATGGTAGGTTTGAAAACACTGATCTAGATCTTCCCAAAGATACAAATTATTTTGGTTTTAACATGTGTGTTTTCCTTCCTTACCAAGGAGGGCCATAGATTTTCATTGCCACAAGTAAACTGGGGCAGATGTTTTCCAGGTGGGCAACATTGCTACTGTGATAATCCCCTACTCCCCTAAGAATGTTGAGGAAAGCCAAAGTTTTCTGAGATTTTATCCGAGGCATAAATTAAAATGCCTAATTTTAGACATTGCAAACTGCCCCTCTCGTGATTGGTTGCCGGCAGGAGGTGGGGTGGCAGTCTCTCTTGCAACTACGCGAGGCAACTGAACCCCTTTACTGTGACAACACACCTCATACTTTATGAGCACCAAACTTAGTGGGGGGGGGATGTGACCCTCCAGATATTTCCGGAATACAGCTCCCATCATCCCTTGACCATTTTGAGTAGGGCTGATGGGAGTTGGGAGTTCAACAACACCTTGAGGACTATGAGGCCCCTATCTCTGCTAGAACTGATAGATCCTTTTCACCTGCAAGCAGCTGATCAGCCATGTGGAGAAAGAAATTGCTTGGCCTTAAGTACTGGAGCTTTGGGCTCATCTGGCTAATGAGAGGGGAAAAGGAGAGGAAAAACCTCATTGATCTGGAAGGGAAGGGTCATTTCCATAATGCTAATATCTGTGTCCAGCGTCTTTTTGCTGCTCTTCTATTAAAACTCTCCCCCATAAATGTGACTAGCCCAAAGAGATGTCACACATTCTGGGGCAAGACTGATGAACCCACTACTCCAGTGACGCTATGAGAAAGCAACCAGGATGCTTACAGAGTTTCTGGTTGCGGGGTGTGTAATTGGGCAAACCCAAGCCTTTGATTGAGAAAACTTCTTTTGCACTGCTGGAGTAGTTGTGGGTAAAGGGAGCTGCAGGGTTGATAATTAGACTGAAAATGTAATCCTCTCGTGTTCATACAGGCTAGTGGATGAGCCTGCTTACCAATCTATACGATAAATCCCCTCCAACCTATTTAGCTTTATACTGTGTAGATTCTTCTTGCGGTGCTTGGAGGTGGCAACGAACTTTTCCGTTCACACCTTTGCCCTGCTCTTCCTCATTCCCATTCCTCTACACCCTTCCAGTGTGTTGGTCTACATGATGATTATTATAAAGTTTGAAGCCCTGAGCTATAGGTGTCAAAAGTAACTATGGAATGTGATTTAGTCCTCTTGTGGGTGCTTTTCTCTTTACTTTCTTCCTTTCTCTATCCCCTTCTCCACTCCTGTTTTGGCTCAGTGGAAAAGGTGAGGACAAAGACTTGCCGCTTGCTTGGACTCATGATGATGTTATCCGTGATTGCGCTATTAGCTGTTTCCTTCTCCCTCCCCTCCCTCCCCCCCAAAATGGATATAAGACTTTTCTGAAGTGTGGAATTAACTTTCTTGATAAGTAGGTTTAAAAAAAAATGCACAATGTGGTACTGTTTCATAGTTCCTAGATGGTTGTATATAAAAAAAGTTAATGTGGTTTGTGTTTTTAAAAGGAAAAAAAGTGATTGGTTTATTAATCTGTCTTTTTCATTATTACAAGCTTTGTTTTCCAATAACTTCCTGCCTGCTTCGTTGTTTTGCATTTTGTGTACAGTAGCTGACCCTCCTTCACAACTTGGTTCTTGAACATACAGATGATAATAACACTGGCCGCAACCCACCTGGGAATAGACTGTTTTGCGTGCTCCACAAGACCTGGGACGAGAACATGAACATTTTCAAATACAGCTTTGTGGATTCAGATTACCCTACACAGGATAAATTCCTGTTGTTTTATCTATATAATTTTTATGCTGCTTTAATAGAAAACCTTCTAAGCATTCCATATAAAAACATTAAGAATACACCATTCAATAAAAATTCCTAAATACTAGCTAAAAACAGAATGACACTTGATGTCACCTAGGAAGCTGCCTCATTCTGAATCAGTTACAGGTAGGTAGCCGTGTTGGTCTGCCATAGTCAAAACAAAATAAAATAAAAAAAATTCCTTCCAGTAGCACCTTAGAGACCAACTAAGTCTCTAAGGTGCTACTGGAAAGAATTTTTTTTATTTTATTTTGTTTCATTCTCTAAGGTGCTACTGGAAGGAATTTTTAATTTTATTTTGTTTCATTCTGAATCGGACAGTTTAGCTAGTGAATGGAAGCAGCTCTCCCATGTTTCAGTCAGGGGACTCCCCAACCCTTCCTGAAGATGGAGATTGAACCTGGGGTCTTCTGCATACAAAGCAGATGTTCTTCCACTGCCCTCCCTCCCGAAAAATAATGCATGTCACATTGTAGTTCTTCTGCACCAAGGGCAAGCATAGGCAAACTCCGGCCCTCCAGATGTTTGGGACTACAATTCCCATCGTCCCTAGCTAACAGGACCAGTGGTCAGGGATGATGGGAATTGTAGTCCCAAACACCTGGAGGGCCGGAGTTTGCCTATGCCTGACCAAGGGGAACGGGTCGGTGCAGGATTGGCAGCTGAAACAACCTGTTCTGTTTGATCAAACATACGGAGTGAAAGCAAAGGGGATCATTGGCTATTTCAAGGAGTGTGTATTGCCGAGCATTGATGCATTTAACTGAAGAGGTCAGTATAGACAACAAAACTTGTAGGGAACTTCTGCAGGATGGCAATACAGGGCACTTCCACACGAGCCATTTGCTGCATATTTGCAGGGTTCAAGGTACTCACTCTGGGGGGAGAATCCATGCAACATCATGCTTGAGGTATAGACATCCCAATTTCCCCCCTTTGAGATGCAAACTACTTATTAGCACTGTTAAGACTGGTATGGACATGAAAACGGAACACAAGCTCTTTCAAGGTGGAACTACAGTATTCCATTTTGGGAGGGGTTTGTTTTTGATGTGTCAAGTGACATATGGGGACGGGGGGGTGCTCTACTGCCACACCTCCAGTTTGGCACACAGGAGGCATTTTATTTCCAGGAACAGCCATAGGATAACAGCTTTTTTGTTTTCTAACACTCACCCTCTTCTCAGTACCGGAGAGGGAGAGGGACTTGTGCACCGTCATAAAGTCTAGCCTGGGATTATTTTGCTAGGTTTTTTGTTGGTCTGAAAGTTCCAGGGCCATTAAGAAGTTCCTGACAGTTTTATACCCTGGCTGAGTCATATTTTTTTTAAATATTTTTATTTTTGATACAAGCATCAACTACAAAAAACACAAACAATAAAAACCATAACAACAATAATAACACAGTTTGACAATTCAAATTTAAATACACTGATATACCTCTGACTACACCTTTTTTTTTACAACACTATTTCCCCACCTCTCTCGCCTCCCTCTACCTCCCACCTCTGTCCGCCTTATCACTTAAATATTCATTCCAGATTTCTTCATATTTATCCATTCTTAATTTGCGACGACATGCAATTCGTTCATATGTAGCTAATCTGTCCATATTATCAATCCATGTGCTCAATTGAATCTTTTTACGGCTTTTCCAATTCATCAAAACAAGTTTTTTTGCTTCTAATATAGCACGGTATATCCATTTTTTTTGACCCCCTGAAGTCTCCCACGTTTCCGGAATATAATTTAGAATTAAATTCAGTTCCCCTAAATGACAATTCCTTTTTATTACTCTTGCTATATATATCCTCTCCTCACACACCAAAATGATCTTATCATCGGGCAATAAATCAACATATGTACTGAGTCATTTGTGAAGCTTGCAATGAAACAGATGAGGGATCAAAGCCCTTTGGAGTGAAATGAGATGTGCCACTCCCCAACCTCTATTTCTCTTCCTTTCCCCTACTCCCAGGACTGGCATCACTGCCCACTGCAAGGCAGTACAGTGGTGGATGGGTGGGGAGTGTGTTAACTCCTCAACAGCTGGACTTCTTGTTCTCCAGGAGAAGTTTCTTCCTCTGTGCTTCTCCAGATCTTCTTATACCACTGGCCAAGGCAGCTCTTTGTCCTTCCACTCAACAGTCCCAAATGCTCTGCTCAGCCTGCCGCACCTGCCAAGGGAAAGGAGAGGAGACCTATAAAACACCCCAAGGTGTTGCTGGTGCAGAAGATCTGGCCAGGTTTTTCTATCTACTAAATAAATAAAATGCAGTGAAAGTGATGATGAATTTGATCCAAGCAGCCTCCCAGACCCTGACAGGTACACAGGCTCTGACCAAGAGGCTGATCCAGAAAGCCATGGTGGCCCTGGGATGGACAAACAACGTTCTGGTGGAAGTGCATCGGTAGTAGAAACAGCACCAAGAAGGAAGAAGATGAAACTCAGCAAAGAGGACTCGTTTGCAACATTAGATACAGGTCTTTCCCTTGCAGAACATGAAGAAGAAGGAGAAGAGTTTGGATTTGATATCCCGCTTTTCACTACCCGAAGGAGTCTCAAAGCGGCTAACATTCTCCTTTCCCTTCCTCCCCCACAACAAACACTCTGTGAGGTGAGTGGGGCTGAGAGACTTCAGAGAAGTGTGACTAGCCCAAGGTCACCCAGCAGCTGCATGTGGAGGAGCGGAGACGCGAACCCGGTTCACCAGATTACGAGTCTACCACTCTTAACCACTACACCACACTGGCTCTTTTAGTCCCCATCCTCTTCTCTGCAAAGTTCTACAATGGCAACACCGAGTCAACAGCCAAAGCTAATTTCCCCCCTCCCACTCTTATTTCAAATCTATTTTTGTCTTTGTATCAGAAAGGCACCAGGCCAATTTGGTTGCCAATATTGTTACAGACATTTCTGAGATAATTGCCTTTGCAATGAGTGGCTCTTGTCCAGATTTGTTACTTTAAATGTTGTGAGGATCCTATGCCCTTTTAAAATGTTTTTTTTTGGGGGGGTGGAGGGTTATTGTGTTGTTGTTTTTCTTTTGATTATGTATTTTGTGGTTTTATATTTTGATTTTATTCTGTGAACCGCCCCAAGACCTCTGGGTATAGGGCAGTATATATATTTTTTTAAAGGCATGGAGAAAGTGGTGGTTCTATGCATGAATAAAACAGACACACTCGGGCATATGAATGGCCTGCTGGCGTGGATGAAACACTGTGGGTGCCAAATCATAAAATTTTGAAAGTTGTGGGTGGTGTTGTGCTACCCCTTATTCTGATAAAAGGGGGGTGAGAAGGATAATAACATTCAGCAGAAGGCTTGTGTGTGGATATGCCCATGGAGAGAATTGCCCTTTCCCCTCGAGTACGTTTCAGTGCTGCACAAAGTGCATGTATTGCAGGACCAAATGCTTGCTTTATTCAAACAGCAGCAGCAGCAGCAAAAATTAGGATGTCTAACTAACCATCTTATCCATGCCAGCTTTAAATTACACAGCAACAACTCCTCTGAACATTGTTGTAATCTTCCCCATTAGCCGGTCGCACATGTCCTCTGTCCAAAATAGTCTCTGTGCTAACTCCAGTGACAAATCAGCCCTTGGTTTTCTTCAGCCTGATGAGATTTGCAAAATGGGCAGAGTATACCGGAAATTGAAACATTCCATTCTGCTGCTACAGCAGTTAGCCAAAAAAAGAAAAGGGGGGAGGAAAGGAAAGGGAAAAAAACCCAGGCCTTGCGTTTCTAGTACGATTTTACCAGGACCTCTGTAAAGGAGTTTCTGTTTAGGCCAGCACTTAAAGACGACAACAAAGGTGATTGATGGAGTCAACAGCCATGGATGGGGCAGGGGTGGATTAAAACAATTTCATAATCCTAGCGATTTCCCTTTTTTGATCGGGATTATGAAACCAATCATGAATATCAAAAGCTGCAGCTTAAACCAGCAACTTGGGACAGATGCCCTGCAGCTATGGACACGGCAAGAATGAAGAGCGGAAGATTCCTTTTCATTTAGGGGAAGTATCTTGGCCCTTCTCTTCCCAGTCCCCTTTCCGGTCAATTTACCGGCTGCTGGGTTTAACTGGAATGGCTGCATGATCAACATTCAGGTAAGAATTGCTTCTTTAAAACACCCACGGCGGTTTGCTAATCCCAAACAAAGCTAAAGACAAAACTATACATTTGGGAAAGCAAGGAAAGGGGGAAGGTGGGTGGGTGTGTTTGTATTTTTAACCTGGGGCATTTGTGTGTGCAGTGTTTTAAAGCTTGTTGTTGTTGTTGTTTAGTCGTGTCCGACTCTTCGTGATCCCATGGACCAGAGCACGCCAGGCACTCCTGTCTTCCACTGCCTCATGTTGGTAGCTTCGAGAACACTGTCCAACCATCTCGTCCTCTGTCATCCCCTTCTCCTTGTGCCCTCCATCTTTCCCAACATCAGGGTCTTTTCCAGGGAGTCTTCTCTTCTCATGAGGTGGCCAAAGTATTGGAGCCTCAGCTTCAGGATCTGTCCTTCCAGTGAGCACTCAGGGCTGATTTCCTTCAGAATGGATAGGTTTGATCTTCTTGCAGTCCATGGGACTCTCAAGAGTCTCCTCCAGCACCATAATTCAAAAGCATCAATTCTTCGGCGACCAGCCTTCTTTATGGAGGCAGCTATTGTTCTATTGATCCCAAAGGATAACAAGCTCAAAATTTAGAGGTGCACAAAAACCTTGGATTGACACTTTCTGTGCAGTGTTCCAATTCAAAATCTCACTTCTACATCACCACACACTGGTGTAATAAAGCTGCCCAGTTTTTCATCATAGGTTAATCTTTTTCTTTTTTTAAACTTCCTTTGATGGCCTGCTGTAGCTTTGGTTATTTTATGCTTAAAACATTTGCACTGTGAAACAAAACCCCTCGGTCACCATCCAATGTAAGCATCCTTTGCACCAGCTGATGTCTTTGCCATCTTCAGTGTTACTCTTCAGCATGTGTATTGGGAGTTAGGAAAAGAGAACGTGTGCTAAGAAACTTGGGTGGCTGTGGCAAGTCTTCTGCCCAATTTGACACCCTCAAAGTAAAGGTGTCCTAACCAGAATCAGAATGAAAGCAGCAGGATCACGGTAAGAAAAACCACACTTGAAAGTTTCAAATCCTAATTTGCTGATATACAGGTGGTTGTCCGTAGCTTTCATATGCTAAGGAAGGAGCAGTAAATGTGCCGTCGCTCTGTGGAACAATTATAATAATAATTTTTTTATTACAAATCCCATCAGCTCCGGCCAGCACAGCCAATGGTGAAGGAGGGTGGCTATTGTAGGACAATTAACAGTGAAGGTCACGACATCAGATGCCAGTTTAAATTGCAGTTACAGGTGGGTAGCCGTGTTGCTCTGCCATAGTCAAAACAAAATAAAATAAAAAATTCTTTCCAGTAGCACCTTAGAGACCAACTAAGTTTGTTCTTGGTATGAGCTTTTGTGTGCATGCACGTATCTGAAGAATTGTGCATGCACACGAAAGCTCATACCAAGAACAAACTTAGTTGGTCTCTAAGGTGCTACTGGAAAGAATTTTTTATTTTGTTTTGTTTCAGTTTAAATTGGTTTGAGAGATGGTGTAATACAGTGGCTAAGAAGCTGAGCTATGAATCTGGAGGGCATTGGGTTTGAATCTTGCCTCTGCTGTGCTCTCCCTAGATGGCTTAACCCACCTTTTCTGCGAAGCCACAAACCCCTCATTCTGTGCGCTCATTTGGCTTGGCACATAAATAAGCCTAAGCACCTGCAACAACCATGTATTATTTACCTTCCTTTGCCTCTGTTTCTCCTGTGCTGGAGTTTAGATGGAAGCTCCTTCAGGCAGGGAACTGCGCATGGAACGTGCTAGATAAACAATCACCATTGAAGGAGGTAGGAGGCTTGGATGAATTTGGCAAGGTGTGGGGAGAGCCTTTCTAGACCGGTGGACCCCACCCCCCATTTTTTTGGCAAGGATTCCCTAGAAGAGTGGGGGAACCTTGACAGGCCAAGTCATGTGCAGAGTCCTTACAAGAAAGGTGTTCTGAGAGTGTGAAAGTTTTGACAGGGCTCATCTTTGGTTACCTGGAAAGGATGGTTCCCAAGAGGCAAAAGGAACCAAGGAGGCAGCTTACATAGCTATAGGAATTAGAGATGGAAACTTCTTCCTTAAGCAGAGCATAGGATCAGTGATGAAAGAAACTCCATCTCTGATTTAAGTGAGTCATTTCAAACCAGCTAGCCTGTTGTGAGAAGAGAAAATATGAAACTGGGGAAGTGCTTCTTCCACAGAGGTTCTGAATCTCAAATAGTCTAGGTGTTCCTGTTGGTCTGCATCATAATATAGGAAAGGGTTAGCCAATGGCTCCGCCCCGCCCCGCCCCAATGTTGTGGAATACAACTTCCATCATCCCTATAGCCGAGGATGATGGGAACTGTAGTCCACAAAATCTCTGGAAGGCACTATTTTGGGATTTGTCACAATGGTGTAGGGGGCTGCTTATCAACTTTTCAGTTGACACAATGCTGGGAAGAATTGCATTGAGAACGGAAGTGAGATATCCAAACCATCTCAACAACCTGAAATATTGAGCCAAAACCGACAAGATGAAATTCAACAGAGATAAATGTAAATCTGCATTCAGGTACAAAAAACTGATAAGTGAGCTGGGGTTGGGGAAAGACATGTGGCTTGAAAGCAGTACATGTGAAAAGCATTTAGGTAGGTGTTTTCATGGATCAGCTTCTGTACCAGCAGTGTGATGATGCAAGGGCAGTCTTATGTTTCGTTAACACAAGCGTAATTCCAAGATCAGGCGAAGCAATAGTTACGCTATGTTCTGCGGTGGTTGGGCCACATCTAAAGTCCTGAGTCTTGGGCGCCACATTTTAGAAAGGACACTGTCAAGGATGTCCTAGAAGAGGGCAACCAGAATGATAAACGGTTTGGAAACCAAGGTTCTATGGGTGGTGGAAAGAGGAGAGGTAGGACTGGAGGAAGATTAAGGGGAGACAATCTTCAGGGCTATCACACAGACTTGTTTTCCCTGTCGCTCTAGAAATCAGGACTAGAACCATATTGAAGGCAAGCAGGTTCCAGCTAAGTGTTAGGAGGGCCTTCCAAATGGTAACAGATGTTCAACATTGGACTGACTGGGAGGTGGTAGACTCTTTTTTGCGTTTAAGCAGAGGTTGGATGGCCATCTGTCCAGGGTACAGGAGATGCATTCGGCATAGAGCAGGTGGTTGGATTAATACAGGGGTCAGCAACCTTTTTCAGCTGTGGGCCAGTCCACCGTCCCTCAGACCATGTGGTGGGCCGGACTATATTTTTGGGGGGGGGGGAATGAACAAATTCCTATGCCCCACAAATAACCCAGAGATGCATTTTAATTAAAAGGACACATTGTACTCATGTAAAAACACACTGATTACCGGACCCTCCGAAGGGCCAGATTGAGAAGGCGATTGGGCTGGATCCAGCCCATGGGCCTTAGGTTGCCTACCCCTGGATTAGGGGGTCCCTTCCTACTCTATGAGCCTAAACATTTCTCAGCCTCACCCAGCCACCATATATGCTTGCTACGTGCCTTACCAAACGGGGGTTTGGAGGATTACAAGATAACCCACACGAAGAGCTTCAGTCACACACAAAGCTATGTGAACTTAATGGTTTGCAGCCTTTGTAGCAACATGAGGCAACTGCGTATTCTGGGTGCATCCATAAGGCTCCTAGGCTACAGCTGCACCTATAGCTTCAGGTACATTTCTTATTATCACAGTTGAACTTTTTTAAAAATAGAAAACCTCCAGCATTACATTATTACATTTTGTAGTTCTGCAGCGGCACAAAAAAGGTGGTCAGATCTCTGGACAGGAGAGAACACAGAATGCTGCTTTGTCTGCTTCGCTCTTATTATTGTGCACAAGGGAAATTGGGCTGTTTAGGAAGCAACTAGGGAAGTATTTAAGCAAGAGATCAGTATGAATTACCTGGAAGAAATAAAGAAAAGACTCTTGACCCCAAATGGCAGTCTTTGGATTCAAAGTCTGAGTTACTGGTCTGGAAAACTAGCAAATTTTAACATGGATTTTACGCCTTAAGCCTCACTAGGTTCAGGACGTACGAGAACGTAGATGCAGGGGAGATTATCCTGGCAAGCAGGCTTTCATCCTTCTCTTTCTACAACAAGTGCTTTAAATAAAGGAGCTGGAAGGCCCTTCCTTCCACGGACTAATCACATCCAATTGTAGCCTTAGCAGTGCTTTTGTTCCTTGCTTGCAGACAAAAGCTGAGAGGGGGGAGCAATTCTGGAAGAGAGCTGTTAACTTTGCAGGGTTGCAAGACATGTCAGGAGCACCTTTCTACCCTTTGTAGCCAATATTGGTCTCTGATGGGCCAGTCGACTCTGGACTCTGCAGGCTCTGGTTCTGTCAAGTGCAACCTGCCACATGACGGGCTCTGCCCATTCCTCTTCATTTTGTTGTTGTTCAGTCGTTCAGTCATGTCCGACTCTTCGTGACCCCATGGACCAGAGCACGCCAGGCACCCCTATCCTCCACTGCCTCCCGCAGTTTGGCCAAACTCATGCCAGTCGCTTTGAGAACACTGTCCAACCATCTCATCCTCTGTCGTCCCCTTCTCCTTGTGCCCTCCATCTTTCCCAACATCAGGGTCTTTTCCAGGGAGTCTTCTCTTCTCATGAGGTGGCCAAAGTACTGGAGCCTCAACTTCAGGATCTGCCCTTCCAGTGAGCACTCAGGGCTGATTTCTTTAAGGATGGATAAGTTTGATCTTTTTGCAGTCCATGGGACTCTCAAGAGTCTCCTCCAGCACCATAATTCAAAAGCATCAATTCTTCGGCGATCAGCCTTCTTTATGGTCCAGCTCTCACTTCCATACATTACTACTGGGAAAACCATAGCTTTAACTATACGGACCTTTGTCGGCAAGGTGATGTCTCTGCTTTTTAAGATGCTGTCTAGGTTTGTCATACTGTACTCTTTAACTCTTCTCCTGACCTTCCAGGTGCCTCCAGATTGCTACTGATCCACCTCTTTCTGCCAGCGGAGGATGGTTCATTCGGGTAATTGGTGCCCTGCCCCGCCAATCAGCTTCCTCCTTCTCGGGCTCAGTGATGTGCCGCAGAACTCGGGAAAATGGGGACAAAACTAGAATTATAGTTGGCTCTGCCGCTCCACCTACTGCTGGGCTCCCTGCTTTTTATGCCCCCCCCAATCCCACAGACACCCCCCTCCACTGCTTTCTGCTCAGTCTATTTCTCTCCTGGCTCCTCCATCTTTGCCATTGCCAATGGGGCCAGTGCTCACCATTACTTGTGAAGATTGGACTGTGGAACTCCCTGCCAAGAGACTGGGAATGGGAGGCCTCTTTTGCCCCTTCTCTGACAGCCTATTGCTGGTGTGCAAAAACATTTCAGGCAGGCGCTAAACCTGCCCATCTGTTCTTTTTCATTCCCTCGACTTGTTCATGGGAGTCTTTTATCTGCTGCCTCTTTTCTTTGCTGCTACCGCTGCCTTTTAATTTTTTTTTATTGCCTAGCAGGATTTAGATCGTACACTAGCTTGAGCATCTCTTTGAATGGAAAGGTAGCATCTTCTTTCGTAAACAATAAATAATTTTAACGTTTTATCTTAAGCATCTCAAATTGCTTTTGAGCTTATCCGTTTTAAAGCTCTTACAGATGTCTTATGAAAGCACCCAAAAGAGGGGCGTCATTGAGGCTCACCTGGCACTACCATTACATATCTTTAGGTGCAAGGAGAAAAAATTCTCTTTACCATGGGTGTAGACAGGATTTGTTTTTTTTGGGTTGGGGGCAGCCTTTACGTTAGGCGAGGGGCAGAACCGGTATCCTGAGAATGCCCTCGCCGATCTTTTTAGGACCACTTTCGTTTGAGACAGAAGCATCACATCATTATTATTTATTGTATTTATTTTATTATTTATTGAATTTATACACCGCCCTATAACTGGAGGTCTCAGGGCAGTTCTTTCCCCGAGGAGCTTTAGATAAAGGGCAGTATAGTCATAGCAATAGCAATAATAATAATTCTTTTTCAGCCTCCCCCCCCTTTCCCTCCTCCTCCAGAGAGCAGACTTCGCATAATAATAATAATAATAATAATAATAATAATAATAATAATAATAATAATTCAGCCTCCCCCCTTCTCCTCAGAGAGGACTTCGAAGAAGAAGAAGAAGAAGACTAATAATAATAATTCTTTTTCAGCTTCCCCATTACTCCTCCGGAGAGCGGCCTTCGCCTCCTGCCTCGTCGTCCCCAACATCCGAGGTCTCTTCCAACTCCAGCCATCTCCCTGAGAGAGAGAGAGAGAAGGGCGCATTCCTGAAGGGCAGCCAGGGGCCGCTGAGAGAGAGAGAGAGCCAGCCCTCTTCCTCCCTCCTCCTCCTCCTTCTCCGCCATCCCTCCCTCCCTTCTCCGGGGGTTTCAGGAGCGAGCAGCGGCCTTCTAGCTTCGCCCCCCTCAGCCACCTCGCCAGAGCCTCGGCCTCTCTACCTCCCCAGCCAAGACCGGCGCGGCCTAGTCGTGAGCTGGAGCGCCGGGCTCGCGTTCCCCAGCATGCCGCTTCTCAGGTCCCAAGGGGAACGCGCGCAGGGGGCTCTGCCGGGCTGCCTGGCTGGGGAAGGAGGCCGAGTGCTCCTCCCTACATCTTGAGGCCCTGCTTTTTTTTGCGCGCTTTTTGGGCGCCCTCGTTTCCTAAGCGTGTGCATATATATATATATATGCGTGTAAAAATGATATTTATATGTGCATCTTCTTTCAGCACCCTCGCTCCCTAAGCGTGTGTGTGTGTGTGTGTGTGTATATATATATATATGTATATATATGTGTGTACAAAACGATATTTGTATTGCCATCTTCTCTCATTGGCCCATGAGGAGGTGAGCGAAGTGAGAAGAGACTCCTGGTTTTCTTCAGGGGATGCTCGGGGCTCAAGAATAGTCCCTTTTGCCTTTCTGAGCGGCTGCTCCATCCTTTCAGGTCTTCTGCTGGATCCAGTTGGTGCAAAACTCTCTCTTTCTCTCGGGTCTTGGATGGATTCGGGGAGAATGCCTTCGCAGAGCTGCGGCTCCCGGACTCAGTTGCGCAGGCTGCAGCCGTGCCCATTTCCCCCTCGAGGAAAGTGAAGGGCATCTGGCCGGAGAAGGCTTGGTGAGCACAAATCTTCTCCGTTTGTCTCTTTGGATTGCAAATTCCAGGGGGTGCTCTTGTGGGCTTTGCACTCCCTAGACTTGAATGCATGCGCATGTAGAAGCTTCCTACCATGGCAGCTAGAAATGATGCTCTTGCGGGCTTTGTGCTCCCTAGGCTTGCTTGCTGACTTCAATGCATGTGCGAGTAGAGCCTTCCTACCATGGTACTGTAGTTAGAAATGATGCTATTGTGGGCTTTGAGCTCCCTAGACTTGAATGCATGTGCATGTAGAAGCTTCCTACCGTGACAGTCAGAAATGAGGCTGGGGATCGGATGGAGAAAGTGAGGCAACAGCTGCTGGCTGAAGAATCGGGTTGTGTGCGAGTGAGACAGTGGTTCGGCAAGGCAAGTTGACGGGTCCCAAACCTCAACTGAAGTCGGTTTGAAACCAAGAACTCGGTCTCGTTGCTCTGACTTTCCACATCAGTGGCCCTCGGAGGTGTATGTCACACTGTGTGCCACACTGGTGTGGCAGGAGGACGGGATGGCAAATGTGGAGCATCTGAGACCACATAACACCGGTCTTGAAAGACCTACATTGGCTCCCAGTACGTTTCCGAGCACAATTCAAAGTGTTGGTGCTGACCTTTAAAGCCCTAAATGGCCTCGGTCCAGTATACCTGAAGGAGCATCTCCACCCCCATCGTTCTGCCCGGACACTGAGGTCCAGCGCCGAGGGCCTTCTGGCGGTTCCCTCACTATGAGAAGCCAAGTTACAGGGAACCAGGCAGAGGGCCTTCTCGGTAGTGGCACCCGCCCTGTGGAATGCCCTCCCACCAGATGTCAAAGAGAAAAACAACTACCAGACTTTTAGAAGACATCTGAAGGCAGCCCTGTTTAGGGAGGCTTTTAATGTTTAATAGATTATTGCATTTTAATGTTCTGTTGGAAGCCGCCCAGAGTGGCTGGGGAAACCCAGCCAGATGGGCGGGGTATAAATAATAATATTAATATTAATAATTATTATTATTATCCATGGTGTGTAGCACCATCACCTTGCATTTTTCACTGCAGGGGTGGTTTCTTGGAATAACTCTTGTTCTTTCCCTCCCGGTTTGCTGTGATTAGTGTCCCTGATCCAGTCCGGGGGCAGCTATTAAGTGTTTCAGAATGCCCCAAGCCAATCACGTCATTTGCTTGTACGGTGCAGAAACCATGGTTTGTAGCGATGCGTGAACATGGCCATGGTTTCCTCTGCTTTGAAAACGAGGATAGCGATCGACTGTAGCTACACGCAGCTTGCATTGGCTTCTGACAGATTCTCCGTTAAACCGTCTTGCCCTGTTCTAAATCCAAATTGTGCATAATAGGCAGTGGGACGGTGCAAAAGTAATAAGGAAACTGTTCTTTTCCATGCCTTTGAAAAAAGCAGCATGAACGTGCCCGTTGCCATGGGCACAGTGCTCCCTTTTCATGCTTACCTGCTTGACGCCGCTGGAACAACCCAGTACAGCAGCAAGTGGGAAATTTTGCTCTTAATTCCATGCCCCCCTCCTTTGCAAACATTTTTCCAAGCTGGAGTATACTTCAGATGTTTAAAGCATGCTGTGGACACTGTTGGGATAGCTTTGTTGGAGATGGCTGTGGAAGTTGACAACTGGGAGAGGTGCAGGGGGAGAATGTGTGAAGAGGCTGGATATTTAGGCGACTCCATACCTTAAGGGCCCTGCAGCTCTGTTTTGCCCCCTCCCTCAGTGCTGCAGCATCAAAATTGCAAGTTTTGTAGTACCGTTTTATTTCCTGGCCAGATTAACCATGGATTGAGGAAATCCAAATTTAGCAGGTGGAAAGTGTGGATTGCCACTTGGATGAGGAGGATGTTTTGTAGATATGACAAAAAGAGAGACACAAGATGTTTCAAATCCACATTAAACCCAATGTTGATGAGACCTTACGAAGGAGTGAGTTGCATTTTTATTTTTATTTTTTTTGTTAATTGTGCCCCAAAGCACCACTTCTGAGGAACAAGAAAAGTACCGTAACTCAGCAAGACCCCAAATTATTCTTCCTCCTACTTAACTGTGTTATGATTTTGCTGTGAGCCATTCTCCGAGTCAGAGAGGTCTGATTAGAGAAAGAGAGAGAGAGATCTCTCTAGTACAGAGATCTGCATTATCTGTTATTTCTATGTGATGCAGCATGGAAAATTATTCTGTGAATTCCTTACATCTGGAAAGCCAACAGTTGTACTAAGCTCACTGTGACAGCTACTAGTTATGATACAGTAGGGCCTTCTCTATACCATGATTTTGCCAAAAATTAAGGGGTGGGGACACCAAATTTTTGCTATTGGTCAGAATATCTTTTCTTTAAAGACTCTCTGCTTTTTTTTTTTAAAGGAAGTTTCTGGATAGAATTCACACTGTGCGAATCACTTTGTGAAATCTCAGGAATCAAGTGCGGGTCTGAATGAGGTGCAAAACAATCAGGATTGTGTGTGTTGTGATTCTGCAGGCAATGCAGTAAACAACGTGCAGTGTGGTCCTACTTGGAATTAAGGCCCATTGAATTCAATGAGACTTGCTCCAAGGTAAATGGATTTAAGATTCCAGCCATAAAATGTGGTATGGGATGCAGAATGGGCCTTTCTGAGGTTCTCTGCTTTCATTTGAAAAACAAGGAAGTTTCTATCAGCTGCTAATAGATAATATGCTTCAAAGAATGGCTGCTTAAAAACCAGAGTGCTGGCTGATTAAGTGATCAGGTGGCTATGAGCAGGTCTCCAGTGCCCTGCAAAACTCCTTGCACTTTCATATGACTGAGCAAAACCAGAATATATTAGGCAAAATAATGAAACTGAAGACTAAATTATGTTAAATTGCTGTTTGCATGTAAGCTGTAAGACAGAAAATCTGGATTATGATTTGCATATGTAGTAAATCATAGCTGTCAACCTCTTCCTTTTTTGCGGGAAATTCCCTTATTATAGCATTGGGAAACAGCAGGGAGGGTTGACAGCTATGAGTAAATATGACCCTGGGAGTGACTACAGAGTGAGCCTTTAATTCTCACTGTGCTCCTTTTCTGTCCCTGTGGTTGGAGAGAACAGAATAAATGGTGTAAAATTAACGAAATACATAAATTTGCACAATTTAGGCAGGATTTATTTTGTGCAGAATTTTGGTTATCTTGAATAATTATGGATATTTGAGTGCAGAGTATGAAACCCTCTATCTGGGTCCCTTTTCAGTTGGCCAGATGCAAAAGAGAACAGAGGTATTACACCTTTGATAATTCCCAATTCTAGACAACTATTAAAGGTGCAGGGGCCCTGTCCTCTTTTGCATCTAGTCAACCCTGCCCCCTGGTAAGGCCCTTCAGACAATGTTCTCTTGCCCAGCAAGCGTATTGAAACGTCTATTATTGTTTCCCCCACGAAAAGGTACCTCACCACCTGGAAGTGGGAGCATGGAGGGGAATTTCGCTACTGAAAAGAGAAGGACGCTGAACACCTTGAAGCAATGTGTCAGAAATATTCCTAGAGCGAAACAGCCTCCCGAGAACATTGACGATACAGGGGAGCGTTGTCTCAACGGGCCAGCCTGGGTTCCGCTGGGGCTGCTGCGGGATTCAAGCAAGGGCATCTCTGTTCTGGAGTCCAAAGTTAAAGCTCTGAAAGAGAAGAGGAGCGCCACCCACAGGCAGGCAGAGGCAGCACCCCAGGAGCGGGCTTCTCCCAAAAAGGCCAAGGCCCGGAAAGGGAAGCTGCTGACGGAGCCTGCTCCTCAGGATGCTGTGGTGGAACCTCAGGCCCAGATCCGCACCTACCTGACAGATGTGCTGCTGGACAGCACTGACTACCCACGTCTCAAGCAGGAGGGATCTCAAGGGGCAGTACGTACAAGCCTGCTTGTCGGCGAATTTGAACCTCTGAAGGGGCCTAAGGCGGCAGAAGAGCCTGCAAACATGGGCTGGAGCTCACCCGAGACATTCCAGAGGCTTCCTGGAAGCGACAGGACGGATAAAAGGGGCTCGTCAGGAAACGCAAAAAGGGCATCCCAAAATGGCCTCTGTGGGGCCAGCTCCTTAAAGGACCTTTCCTTCAACCAGAAGTATTTTGAGGACGCAAACGGCAGAGAAGAGCACCTCGTTCATGGTATGGATTTTGAAAGCGGTCCTTTTCTCCACAAAGATGACGCCTGCGGGGCGGGAACAACCGGCCGCCTTTGGCGAACCGAGAGCTGGGACAGTCTCTGCAGCGGCGGAAGCAATGCCAGCACCCTGTCCCTGGCAGAGAGAGTGGAGAGGAACCGCTCGATGCTGCAGGAAATGTTGAGCGCGGCGCAGTTTAATAGCCATTCTTTGCGGGAGCTGCATACTCTGCGTCGTCACAAGAAGGATGGCCCAAGCCTTGGGAGAGACGGGCCCAGTAACGGTATGTGCAAGCAGGGTGAAGAGGTTTTCAGGAAGCGAACAATATTTGCAACTTGGATAGGTAGTAGTGGGGAGAAATACTGTAAGAGCTCAGAAAGTATTGCAAAAAGGGGGGACCCGCCAGAACTGAATTTCCATCTCCCTCTCCACTTGATCCTTGCTTTTTCATCCCCTAGACGTCTTGGTCTGCACCTCAGGAGATGCAACCACCATGTTTTTCCCCTTCTCCTCACCCTGCAATCCATATGAGGGCCCCTAGTCCATGTTGATGCCTTTGCCTATGGTCTAATAATAATAATAATAATAATAATAATAATAATAATAATAATTGTGGGGATGGGTTAAGATTTTTGTCACAACAATGGTATGTGAGAGGGGGCTGAATAGATTTAACCCCCCCCCCGCTACAGTCCAGCAAAAATGTCCCCTTCTCCGCTTCTATTAGCCCCAAGAAGGAAGCTTCCTTTGGCGCCAATGGGAACCAACTTCCTGCGGCTAATAGTAAGCAAGCACATACTCTCTCAAGAACGATAAGTCCCAGGATTCCTCAGTTGCTGCTGGTATTTTCTTGGCACTGGCAGGAGGAGCCTGCAGGTTTTGGCTGCTGGCTGGCAGCAGGAGCGAGGGACAAGTCCCATAATAATCACGGACACTGAGGTCCCAGGGCAGTAGGAGCCAAGACTATTAATAGGATTTGCAAGCCCAAGCGTATATGTGGGTAAATGAGTTAGGCCTCTGGTCTTCGGAGTGCAACAGTCATTAGATTTGAGAGGCCAGGAGCAGTTTCTCTAGGACATTTATCGCTCATGGAATAATTGCTATATATGTATGCCATGTCTTGCAGTCAGATCAGGCAGCCAGAAATACACAAAGGGACCTAAAAGTGTACCAAGAGCCCATTTCTTTCCCCCACCCAAAAAGCAGACCCGTTATTTTGGCTTACTGTATATGTTTGCACAGAGCCTAGAGTAGGATGCTTGGGTGGTGCAGAATTGGGACACTAAGAGCAGAATTGGGCCCAAATTTGGGGGGGGGGGTGAGGAGCACTGAATATAAATAGCCTTTTCTCTGTACGAGATGTGTGTTTTCACACACCCCATGCTGCATTTCATGTGGCTAAAGTATACACAACTTACTCTGTACTTCTCTTGTCCTGTGTCTACAGAGATTCTGGCAAATGATGTAGACTGGGATTCTGGAGTTTCGTTACAGGATTCTGAAGGCTACCGGTAAGATTTCAGTGTCCCCATTCCTCTGCTAAGGAAAGGAGACACAATCAAAAAAATGCTGATAGCCATTTTTGACTTGGAACTCCACACTGGAATTGACTGCATGTTTGCAGCTGTTTGTGTTCCCATTTAATTTGCAGTTCCCCAGATTCTTTTCGGGAAATGATGTGCTTTAAATGATTGGTTCTAATCCCCACCCCCCAGACTGCTTCAATATTGATGAGGGTCATTGCAGACCACTTAATGATTTTTCTGCCTGTTGCAGCAATTGCAATACACCATGCTAGATGGTGTACGATTTTTAATAGCATTTTAATAGCTTCTTTCATTTCTT
This sequence comes from Lacerta viridis, assembly GCA_900245905.1. Classification (NCBI taxonomy): domain Eukaryota; kingdom Metazoa; phylum Chordata; class Lepidosauria; order Squamata; family Lacertidae; genus Lacerta; species Lacerta viridis. The sequence continues at coordinate 818,619 of OFHU01003246.1, read as the reverse complement.
ATATATTGTATTTTCTAGCATTCAAATTGTAATGCAATACTGTACGAAGGAAGAAATAAAAATACAATTAAAAGTCAGTTCGAACATATGGATATTCCATCTCCCATCTTCAACCACAAATCCACAGACATGCCACAGACTGCACTTTGGGAACCGCAGCTTCAAATTACGCTGTGGATGTGATGAGAGGGTGGTTTGCTCAAAGGCCATTGTTGCTGAAAATAACATTACCGCCCCCCGGGCAAAACATCTGGGAAATTTTGAACTGAAATTACACAGGGGGCTTCTGCACATCATTGGGGGGGAATGTTTTCTCTGTAAAACAGCAGTTGGCTTCATTGTGCTGCTGCTCCTTCCGAAAAACCTCAGCAGAGCAAGATGCGAGCCTCCGTGTGTGCATTGCGAGGTGTGCAGGCTGCAGTGAAAGAGTTAAGCTTAGGCCAGCTGAAGTGAGTCTGTGAGCGGATTAAAATAATCACGAAGATTAGAGTGAAGACCAATAGGGGAAGGTTTTGAGCGATAGGCATGTTGAGTGTGCAGAGAGAAATGGGTCGCATGGTGAAACAGTGAAAGCTTTAAGAGGGTGAACCCCCCCACCCAACAACCACCCACCCACCCCTTTCCTTTTCTAGTGTTGCCGTGCTCAGAAGACGGGAAGGGATAAAGAAAACCATTGCAGGCCGATGCTTGGTGCACCAGCAGCTATGCATAGGGGGTGGGGGGTTGGACTCGGCACAGCGTTAGAGGATGGTACCAGCGGATCCAGCACAGGCCTTGGAGGAAGGGCTGTCACTCAGAGCTGGAGTAGCTGCGTTGCAGGCATGAGATTGTTCCACGCCACCCCAGGACCCCCAAGCGGTGCAAGATTCCAGGGGTCGCAGGTGCCCTTACCAGGGTCTGTGCCCCCTTTGGAGACAATGAAGCACAGCAGAGACTGCGGTGTCTTGATTTATACACAGATACAACCTGCACCTAGATGGAGGGATTGCCAGGCATTCACATCCTATGAGGTCTGGTTTCAGCCTTAAGGGCAGCTTTGGATTAAAAGGACTGCAAAAAGCCATCCTCTGGGCCTCTTTGTTCCAGCCTGCCATCCCCAGCTCATGTGGAGCTCTGACCCTCCTCCTCCTCCTTCTCATTGCTAACCAACTCCAAGGACCTCCCAACAACCTGTGCCATTCAAAGTTAAAACCCTAAACTTCTGGTGGTTTCCTGGACAGGCCACCGGTGGCCTTTGTCCCCGGCTAATGGCCCATCCAGCTAGCTTTGCCTGAGCTGGCTTTGCTTGTTAGCATAAGTAAATCCAGGGGTGTTCCACGTTTGGCAAAATTTAATCAAACTTTGATTAATTCTAGCCCTCCCCCCACCCCAACTCATAACATCATCCCAGGTTCAATCCCCAGCATCTCCAGATATGTCTGAAAGAAGCAGGACTGGGAGAGAATCGGATCCAACATGCTGGAGAGCTGTTGTCAGTCAGTAGACCAGAGCTTTCCAAACTGTGTGTCTCAACACGTTAGTGTGCCAGCTGCAGTGTAGGGGTGTGGCGTGAACACTCCCTGCGCTCCTCCCGGGGCTGGAAAGGGGTCAGTTTCAGCATCTTGGGCTTGCCGATCAGAAGGTCGGCGGTTCGAATCCCCGTGACGGGGTGAGCTCCCATTGCTCTGTCCCAGCTTCTGCCAACCTAGCAGTTCGAAAGCACACCAGTGCAAGTAGATATATAGGTACTGCTGTGGCTGGAAGGTAAATGGCGTTTCCATGTGCTCTGGCACTTGACACAGTGTCCCATTGTGCCAGAAGCAGTTGAGTCCTGCTGGCCACATGACCCAGAAAGCTGTGGACAAACGCCAACTCCCTTGGCCTGAAAGCGAGATGGGCGCCGCAATCCCATAGTCGCCTTTGACTGAACTTAACAGTCCAGGCGTCCTTTACATCCCCCCCCTTTACTGTGTTGCTAAATGATGCATGTCTAAAAAGTGTGTCACCAACGTGAAAAGTATGGAAAGCTCTGCAGTGGACCATTGGTCTTCAGCTGGCGGGTCACGGCCTGATCTAAGGTGTGTCCCAACAGCAGCACTGTATCATTTTTAAAAATTAAGAAATTGGTCCCCAAATGCATGCTCAGTCTAATGGCGAGTCCTGGGTTTGAAAAAAAGGTGAACACTGGTGTAGACAGTCCTGAGCTACATGGACCAAGATTCTGACTGAATATAAAGCAGCTTCTTAACCCATCTGGTGTGGTAGCTATAGTCTCTCATTTGCAGGGCAATCCTAATGATGTTTACTCAGAAGTAAATTTGACGGCGCTTAGGGTGGTTAGGGTTGTATACCTATATTGCTCAGTCCTGCTCGACCTTGAAGCTCACTATTAACATTGGTTAGTTCCCTGCTTATGTCTGCTATGCAAGGATGTTGCAAAGATAAAGCAGATTGAAAGAAACCCACGGACACCACTCTGAGTTCTTGAAGGAAGGGCAGAATACTAATATCTGTTTAAGAACAAACCCATCATTTTTGCTTTTTCTGTATCTGTAATTATTCTCTGTATGGTTTTTATTGTGTTATAAATCACTTTGGGAGGCCTCGTGGGAAGCTATTCATTAAATAAATAAAGACTGGTACAAATCAGTATTTATCAAGCAACACAATACCCTTTTCAGGAGAACAATTAAAACAAAATATCTCATCTAGGCATGTAGAGTGTGCGCCCTTGCTTTTTTTGTGGGAGTGGGTTAGATTACTTCCTGAAGCGAGAAGATCCTTGACCTCAAAACGCACTGGGTAAATGCTCCTTGGATTGTGTGTCTTGTTTGTTTGTTTGTTTGTTTTGCCTTTTCTTTAAACCGGAGTGACTCCATGAGTCTTGAGGTGACATACTTTGGGAATGTGGAAGCAATTTCGTAGAGAAGACCTATTGACCATTATATGGATGTTGGCTTCTTGGTCTTGCCCTGATCTGTGGGGAAACCCAGTTCTTCAGGTTTATTTGGTGCAGGTGTGCTTGAAAGGCCAGAGCTGGCCCCTGGCAATACAACTAGTGCTGTATTCAGAAGATGTGAATTTGCCAGTGGTGGGCACCTGCAGGATGCCTCTGACATCATATGTGCCAGAGATCTATCTATCTATCTATCTATCTATCTATCTATCTATCTATCTATCTATCTATCTATCTCATCATCATCAATCTGTGGGTTTTTTTGAACAATGTATAGTCGTCCACTCCAGTGTTCTGGGTACTGCAGAGCCTCCCAATTCCTTTAAAAATGTGCATGTAAGGCTGCTTGGGGCTCTCTTCGGTGGGGATGGGGAACACTTTTTAAGGCACTACCAAGTAACATCTTTTTACTTGCTGTCATATGTAATTGAACGGCTTCTTTTAGTCTGGAATGTACAAATTTCAGCCTTAAATGCTTTGACCTCCCTGAAGCTTTTCATCCTGGCTGCGTGTCTAGAAATCAGTTTTGAGATGGACGTTACCAAGCTGGCTCTATCTTGACCTAAAAGATGCCACCTAGTGTGAACTCTGGCAGCTGCAGGGGACCTAAACCCAGCCTCTATGAGTGCGTATTGTCTCCCCGCCACACTGTTGCCACCGTCACTGTTAAACCACTCTTAATCCTTGTTATTTTTTTCCTAATCCTCCGCTGCTTCCTTGCTCCCTGCTGCTTTGCCTGCAGGGCCTTTGTTCCCAACCAGGAGCTGGAGCTGAGTCCCAGGCATGAGCAGGCCAAGCAACTGCTGCAGAGAGCTCGCATGAAGGCCAGGACGAACCCGCTCCGAGCAAGCCATAACATCCTGCCTACTGCCCCTCAGGAAAGGAGGTAAGGCCAGCGATTTATCCTGCTCAGGGCCTGGGAGGCAGATCAGGGAAGAGGGCAGGAAAGAAGGACCTGTATTGCGTTTCCTGTCCTCAGCCCTCCATTCCAGCTTTTGCATTTCTTGCCTTTTCATCTTTCACACTTGTAAACCGCTTGTGCTGTTTGCATCTGTAGTTCTCCACTCCCAAAATTCAATACACTGCCAACCGTGTACCTGTTCGCTGTGCTCATTGAATACATTTGTACCTAATGCTGGGGGATTTTCTGTCAGCCACCCCCCTCCCATTGGGGGAACTATATTGTCTATCTTCCTTCATCTCGTCAAGGTGTTAGCACGTACTGCCTAGTCTAAAACTATGGTTGGAGTGAGGTGCTATGCTAACTAATCAAGGAGAGCACCCCAGGAATTTTAATGTGTGTTGTTACTGGACCAGGAAAACAACAACAACGTATGTGATGAAAAACATAACTTTGGACTGAGATGCAAACATTTGATGGAGTGAAATAATCAATTCTATTAATTGCAGTCACACCATTTATATGACTTAGGGACCCATAATTACCAAAACAGGGACTAGCTGGTTCCTGTACAGAAATGTAGTCATGAATATAAACGTAAGAACATATTGTATGGCAAATTCACTTGACCAAACTTTTTAGAATAAGATTTAGGAAAAGAACGATGAGCACCATTGTGACAGCTAAAAGGTCTTTCAGCATAGGAGGGGAAACATAACTTGACATGGATGTTTACAAAATGTGTGGCGAGCTTCTAGATCTCATGGGAAACTGAATTCCTGGCCACCGTGCTGTGAAACCGTTGTTTAATGCTAAACAAACCAGTGTACTGGTCTTTTGTTGTGCAACAGATGAGGGTATCGCTCACTCTCACATGGCCAGCACATCAAAGATTATTGTAAGCGCTAGTGGAACACATTCCCCGTCTCCTATGCCAAGCACACTGGCAGCTTATGCAGAGTTATTGAATCTGGAGGATTATGTTGATTGACTTTTTATTTCATGACAACAAGAGAGGCGCCAGGGATAAGATCCTTGCATCGAGGCACACTTGTGGTGTTTGCAGAACAATTTCAAACATCATCTCTAGAGTAAAACGAAAACATATCCACCAGCAAACTTTCCTCTGTCTCTTGCATTGTTGCTCTATATTCTACCCTTCCTCCTATGCTCTGCAGGAAAAGAAAGCACTTTTAATATAAATAGCACAGGTCCTCCAGATCCCATAGAAAATGATCACGTGGATCTAAGAAGCGTACGTGACTGTCAGCTGGGTGTCTTGGCCTAACTGAAATCTGACTTGGGGATGTAGCCACTCCTAAGACCAAGGCTTGCATGTTAGGAGAGCACTTGAAGTTTTTCCTATAGCTGTAGGGAGCTAGAATAAATCAAGGAGTCAACCGGGGCCTGACATCAGCAAGTCCTCTTTAACAGCGCCATCTGGTTACTTGTGCAGTTGCTGTGTGTTGAGCATGAGTAGTATCGTTGCTGAGTTATCCAGTCCCGAGCCACCCTTGATTTTAAAAGAGTAAATCCATCTCGCTGATTTGCCGACACATGCTTTTTCTTTTTTTCCTTTTTTTAGCCTTGAGACTCTGAAGCCATTGGCTTTGCAGAGCACAAGCCTGTTGGTCAATCCTAATTGGTTCCTTGGATCTTCCCCTCATTCAGTACACATCCATAACCTCTGAGCGGCCCTTCCTGCTAGAATGAGAATGCAGCCGCAGGAGAGTATTGGCGCTTTTTGCAAACCGACATCAAACCCGAGGTTACGTGAAATTCATTCACAAACACACACGACACAACCGGCTGCACATAAATAAGCTCTTCAATATATTTCTCACAGTATCAAATATTTCTCTCATACATAATCAGCATGTGAAGAACAAGAAAGTGTAAAGATCAACAAAGTAAATAGAAGTCCCAAGAAACCAGTTTGTTCATCATACAGTTCGTTCATCATAAGCTAGTTTCTAATGCACATATGCCTCTGTGTATTCATAAGGTCCAAAGAATCCAAACGGGAGATGGCTACAGTTCCATGACAAGGATTTCCAGAATAATGGCCTTGTTTCGCCCTCCTGGGCTTCGTCAGTTGTACATATTTCATATGATATATATCAAGATTATGTCATCAAGACTATGTTATGAGATCCATAATCTTGATATACATCATATGAAACACTAGTGGTTTAAACCCGTTAAAATAACGGGTGCTAGAACATTTCTGACACAAAACCCAAAGTCCTGAAGTGCAGGGAGCAGGGCAAACCATGCGCTCCCTACACGGCATTAAGATTCCTGAGGGAGAAATGACGGCGTGTTTCCTTTTATTGTTCCTGTCCTAAACATACTTACTGCACGAAGGTAGAACAGGTTTCCTTCCGGATGTGTGGGGCTCCCAGCCCCTTTCGGAGTGTGGGGCGGTGGGTGGGGAAGCGAGGGGGGTGAGGCGGCGGCGGCATCATCTCCCGGGAGGCTTCGCCCCCCCGGTTCTCCTCCTCCTTCTGCCCAGCGGCGAGAGTGGCAGCGTGTCCTCCCTTCTCGGCCGCCCTTCAGCCTCTGGTGCGCCAGCGTTCCATTTCAACCGCCGCTTCAACTGCCGTATCTCTGCTCCAATCCCTGTGTCCGTGGGGCACATGCTCAGTAGCGCAAACCCAGAGACACACGGACTGGATGCAGAGACACTTGCGTTTTATATATATAGATGTACAACTGACGAAACAAGGCCATTATTCCAGAAATCCTTGTCATGGAACAAATCTCCCGTTTGGATTCTTTGGACCTTATGAATACACAGAGGCATATGTGGATTAGAAACTAGCTTATATTTGGACTGTATGATGAACGAACTGGTTTCTTGGGACTTCTGTTTACTTTGTTGATCTTTACACTTTCGTTGTTCTTCACATGCTGATTATGTATGAGAGAAATATTTGATACTGTGAGAAATACATTGAAGAGCTTATTTATGTGCAGCCGGTTGCGTTGTGTGTGTTTGAGAGTATTGGCACAGCATTGGGATCCTGGTGAAGGAGATGCCAGGTTCAGTGTCCGTGTGATGCTTGCAAGGCAGTCAGGATACATTTATCTTGCTGAATGGATCTTGGAAGAAAGCAGATAAGCTTAGGCCATTGTTTCTCAAACTTGGGTCCCCAGCTGTTATTGGACTACAACTCCCATAATCCCTGACCACTGGTCCTGCTAACTAGGGATGATAGGAGTTGTAGTCCAACAAAAGCTGGGGACCCAAGTTTGAGAAACACTGCTGCAAGTAGAGAAGTTACAAGTACCACCTTGGTAAGCGTCCTAGGTGCCCATTAAGCCAAGTGGTGCCATCCGCCCAGCATTTGGAGGCAGCTCAGTTGGAGGTAAGGATGATGGGTGTGAGCAGGCCCACGGTCTTACTCTGTCTGTTGTGTGCCTCAGGGATGGCTGCGGGATCTCTGCTGCAGACGCAAAGAACTTTGCTCTGAAGGATGGAGACCCCCACGCCAGCGGCAACTTGAGCGACTCGTCCAGCGGGGAATCCAGCAGCGAGCAGCAAAGGAAGCGAGGGCCATCCCCATCCCGAGTGCGTTTCGAGGATGAGTCTGCGCGAGATGCCGAAGTCCGCTACTTGGAGCGCCTGCAGCTGCGTCAGAAGCGGGTTTTGGATTCCGTCCTCCTGTCTCTGGGCCGCGGGCCGCTGGTCTCCAAACCGGACCTTTCGGATTACATCAACGGGGAGCTTCACCGCAAAGAGAGCGGCGGCGGCAGCAGCAGCAAACCCGGCTGGGAACAGCAAGGCAGCAGGGGGCGCTCCGAGAAGAGGAAGCCTCTGGTGGTCAACGAGGAAGGCAAGTGCAGCGCATGCGGGTCTTACGTCAGGAATCTGGCAGCCAGTCAGAACCCAGATACTGGTGCAAAGCAGACTGCGAAGAGTGTGCATCAGTCTTGCAACATCCCCCGAGAGGGCAAGGAGCTAGTTCGGGCCAATGAAAGCAAAGAGCTGAATGCTACCCAGGAGGACTCGCGAACCAGGGCTTTGGGTCCCAAAGGAACTCCGCTGTGGATCCTTCCTTCCCGTCAGCGTGTTTACACAGAGCGCATCAGGGAGACGTACATAGGGGAAGTGACTTGCATAGATGAGGTGGATTCTGCTCTCGACAGCACCACGGATACATCGGACAGCTACAGGACGGACAGCGAGGAGGCTGGTGCCAGCGGCCAGCGGTCAGTGGTCAAAAGTTCCCGGCACAGTGGGCCTGGTCCGGATCCCGGGCAGTTTTTCCCTTCAGAGGGTGAAGCCAAGAACAGGAAGGCCAATGGGGAGAGGTCCAGAGCAGATGGCAGCTGCCATGCTAGTGGAGGGGAAATTGTGCCTCGCAGAGGGGAAACAGCATCGAGTGCTAATCAAGCCAATGACTGTTCCTTGAAGGGGGCCTCTGAGGTCAGAGATCAGGTGACCAAAATGGCAGCCAGTAAGGCAGAAGCCTTTCCCAGAAGCAGCCAGCCTGTAGATCTGTATCAGCTGGTGAAGAAAGGCAGGACGCAGGAACACCCAAAGCTGTCCAAGGCGCCATTAAAGCAATCCACGCCCTCCTCCCACCCTCAGCAGTTGCCTTCCCATCTGGTCCCTGATGGTGTCGCAGACTCCGTGAACAAGAAACCGGTGGAAACTTCCAACCGAACTCGTAGGCCAAGGAACAATTTAAGTCAAACCAAGCAAGAGCAGGGCCCTTCCCAGCAGCTAACTGAAGAGATGAGTGCCGGCTACAACTTTGCTTACCGAGTTCCTGCGCCGCCCACCACTGGAAAAGCCCATCCTTCCCCTATGCCTTACAGGAGGGCTGTTCTGAGCGGCAGCCACAAGCTCACCAGCCAGGATCCTGGGCGGGTGGACCAAGCCAATGAACTGTCAATTTACCCGGCCTCCCCTAATAGCTTCCAGAATGTGTGTGTGTCTGGGCAGGAGGAAGAGAGTGGCCAGCAGAGTCCAAAGATGCTCTCCAAGAACCAGCTGCTGGCCTTGTCCACCAACAACTGCAACAACACATATGCCAAGCACGAGCCAAAAACCTTAGTGACTGCTACAGTGAAGAGCAGAGAGGAGCAGCCCCAGGAGAGACAGAAGCTGGGAAAAAATCAAGGTAAGAGGTAATGTTGCCCTTTGGACAACTGTAGAGAGGGGATCATGGTAGGCCGTCCAGCAAGGCAGTCGAGAATTTGTACTCGAGATAATTTGTGCAAGTAGAATTGATTTATTCAGTTATTGAACTTGCATGGATTTGCTTATTTTTCATGCCTGACCCTGATTGTGAATATTTAAGTTTTTCCACAAGTTTTGATTAAGGGTACCTTTAGGGTGGGTGAAAAGGAGCGAAGAGCTAAGCAAAGGGGGGGGGAAGCATCCTGCATGAACTTCCTTTTAAAGCAACCTAAATTTTGCAGAGCCTAGGGCTTGCTGATCAGAAGGTCGGTGGTTCGAAACCCCGCGACGGGGTGAGCTCCCGTTGCTTGGTCCAAGCTCCTGCCCACTTAGCAGTTCGAAACCACGTCAAAGTGCAAGTAGATAAATAGGGACCGCTCCAGCAGGAAGGTAAACGGCGTTTCCGTGCGCTGCTCTGGTTCACCAGAAGCGGCTTAGTCATGCTGGCCACATGACCTGGAAGCTGTACGCCAGCTCCCTCGGCCAGTAACGCGAGATGAGCACCGCAACCCCAGAGTCGGACACGACTGGACCTAATGGTTAGGGGTCCCTTTACCTTTTCCTTACCGGATCTTGCAGCAGCAAATTTCGAGGTTTAATAAGGTGCCATGCAAATAAGAAAAAAACGGCCGTGTCTTTGCTGGGTATTTCCTCTTGCTTTCCAAATCTGCTTTTGCAGCCAGGACTAGAAAGCCTATTTTCAGGGGCAGGGAATGTGGAGATGCCCAAGATGCTGTCCCAAACCAGGCACCTGTGAATTGCAGAAGATCACCTGTTTTAGCGGACAAGGAATTCAGATGAATTACCTATTTCAGCATTAAAACATAGTTCCGGTTACCAAGCAGTTATAAAACACCTGAATAGTAGTTATGATTTCTTTTATATGAAAAAGAGCCAATAAACATCTTGGTTTCCAGGTGTCAGTTGGAAATTTAAGTAGATCTTAGCATGCCTGAAAAGTTAGGTTTTTCTCAAAAATTACTAGGCTTTAATTAAGTTTAGTCACATGTCATATAACAGAGACAGTTTCTGGAAAACACCATTTCCCACTAGATACAGATTCCTCACATCTTGATTCAGAATGGGCATGCTTGTTGTTCCCTAGCTCTTTCAGAGAATTCTCCGAAAAAGCTTTTAGCAGGCTCATTCTTTCCAAGTAATTCCCTGCAGATGTTTTTTTTGCTCCTCCAGAGGAGCTACATGAGCTCTATTCAGCAGTCACAACCAAATGGCACACTGTAGTTGTGCTGTTGATGTAGCTTGTGTATCGTTTTTGTGGACATCATAGTTGCCAAACTGCAGTGATGTGCCTGTTGCACATACTTCTGCTTCTACTGGAGATGTGCCGTAGTCAGACCTTAGCATGAGGGTGAATCTTCCTCACCAAAGTCCAGCGCTCATCTAGCATTCTTATCAGGCTCATTTTTCATGGAATGGCCCTCATTACATCCTCACAAGCAATTGCAGTTGGGTGTAAGGAGTGAAGCAAAGAATTCGCAGGATTCTCAGCACCGTCACCAAACTACAGTTCTCTAGCTTTTGGGGGTGCATGGGGAGAGCGATTCCAGTCAGATAGTACAAAACATAAGTGTGTGTAAGGGTAAGATGTACCCTTAGATTTCCAAAGCTGGATTCCTACTCTTGCCTGGGCAGCATCTGAGATGGGGCGGGGGAACACGTTTGTTAATAAACAAGAATATGCCCAGGCACATTAGCTGATGGTGCAAGTCCACCCCCAGGGGGTGTGTCTGTTTTTTTTTTTAAAAAGCAGAGGCCATTGCAAGTGTCTTGTGTTGTTGCAACAGGTCCACTGTCTTCCTCCGCCCCTGGTGTTCCCCCTGTTGCTGCCAATGCCATCACTTCTGCTGCCATTAGTCTCTCGCCAACAAGGGAGGAGGAGACCAACTTGACAACCTCAGCTCAGCCAATCCGTAGGGAAGCTTCAGCTGCCGAGGCTCCAAAGACAAAGCCATCGAGTGCAGCCCAGCGGTGAGTAAACATGCCTTGCCCGTTGCCATGAAGCAACGGGTTTGGGCGCCAGCCGTTAGATCAAACCTTCCTTTTCTAAAGTCCGGACCTGCAAGGGGCGTCTGGCGGCTTGCACCTCCGTTCCGGAATTTCCCTTTTGTTCTGATGGAGAACTAGCCACAGCTCAGATCCGATAGCATAAGACCTTTCTTCAAACCGGTGATGTGGCCAAATGGTGTTTCATCAGCGCATTGGGTACTTCTTACTTTCCTTTAAGTTGCAAGAAAGGAGATTCCGGCTGAACCTCAGGAAGACCTTTCTGATGGTAAGAGCTTTTCGACAGTGTGACGGTCTCCCTCGGGAAGTGGTGGACTCTCCTTCCTTGGAGGTTTTTAAGCAGAGGTTGGGTGGCCAGGGGGCTGGACCAGATGACCCTCGGGGTCCCTTACAGCTCTACAGTTGTATGATTCTTTGAATAAAATGCCAGCTCTTCCTCTCCTTCAGTGCTGCAGCCTTTCCTACACCCAGATGCAGCCAGGTCTGCCGGTGCCCTCTGCCCTCTCAGCCTGGGCTGTTTCCTCTCACTGCCAGTTAGCACAGCCCTGTGGCGCTGCCAGCTGGCTCTAGACCTCTTCCTGCTGCTTTTGCCCTCTCACTCCCCACCCCCACCCCTCAAATCTGCCTTAGCCTGCTTCTCCCTCCCTGCCAAAATCCCCAGACAGCTGTTGCTATGGTTACCTTTCTGAATCAACGGAAATTTAAGGCCTTTCCATCTTACCCAGGGATTATATTGAAAATGCTGTAATGGCGCACAGTACAGTATTGTTTCCTACCAGTATAAAGTTTTTAGTGAAGTCCAGTTTCATACCAGCCAAATTTAGCAGAATAAACTGTTGGGCACAATTCAGTTAACGTTGTTATCTAGTTATTTGACATGGTGAGTAAAGTAATTGGATCATATGCAAACTTTGTATAGCGTTTGCTAGAAGCATGGTGATTTTTAAGTGACTTCCATGGGTGCTTTGCTTCCCCTCGATTTAAAACATCATTGCATTGTGGAATCGCAGAGTTGGAAGGGACCACGAGAGTCATCTAGTCTAACCCCCTACAATGCAGCAATCTTTTGCCCAACATGGGACTTGAACACACAACCCTGAGATTCTCTAGAAAAGGAGGGGTTATAAGTCTGATAAATGAGGGGGTGGGCATCCCTACATGCGCACGCACACACACACACACACACTGCCACCTGTCCTAATGATCGCTTATTTTTGCTAGTCTGTAGGCTATATTAGCCAGATCTCAAAATTCTGTATGCATTCTTGAAAGCCCTGGGTTTGGGCACACCCTGATAAGAAAACAGAATCCTTGGCAGGATACGGCGGCTCGTTTTTCAGTGGCAGACAAAGTCAATAGGGTACAGGAGAGGTAGAGGAATTCTGAAGCAGGAATGGGGAGAAGTAGGAGGAGCTCATAGAACATGGATTGGGAGTCTCCCTGTCCTGGATCTTTTGGACCTCCCTGTGGGTCTGTAATAGGATGTATCCCTTCTGCTCTCTCCCCAGTGTGGTGTAGTGGTTAAGAGCTGTAGACTCGTAATCTGGTGAACCGAGTTCGCGTCTCCGCTCCTCCACATGCAGCTGCTGGGTGACCTTGGGCTAGTCACACTTCTTTGAAGTCTCTCAGCCCCACTCACCTCACAGAGTGTTTGTTGTGGGGGAGGAAGGGAAAGGAGAATGTTAGCTGCTTTGAGACTCCTTCGGGTAGTGATCAAGCGGGATATCAAATCCAAACTCTTCTTCTTCTTCCCCTACCCGTCCACTGCCATTTCTGTGGCTCTTGGGCGTGCCAATCAGAAAGTCGGATGTTCAAATCCCTGTGATGGAGTGAGCTCCCGTTGCTCTGTCCCAGCTCCTGCCAACCTAGCAGTTCGAAAGCACGCCAGTGCAAGTAGATAAATAGGTACCACTGCGGCGGGAAGGTAAACAGCGTTTCTGTGTGCTCTGGTTTCCATCACAGAAGCGGTTTAGTCCTGCTGGCCACATGACCCAGAAAGCTGTCTGCAGACAAATGCCAGCTCCCTCGGCCTGAAAGCGAGATGAGCGCCGCAACCCCATAGTTGCCTTTGACTGGACTTAACCATTCAGGGGTCCTTTACCTTTGCCTTACCTGTGGCTGCATATCCATGTAAACTTTTCCATGAAGCTTAAATATGTGTTGTTGCAATTTATGCCGTGCTACTCTTGCCTCTCGTTTCCTTTCTCTTTTTCTCTCTTCCCCGTCTACTGTCAAAATGACCACAAGCTTCTTGGGGTTCTCTCGTCTTTGATTACCTAACCCTGTAAAGTTTCATCCATACCGATTGGGCTATAGAGATAATTGAGTCCTGTGGCCACAATAAAAACAACCTCTGCTGTAGGGCAGATAAGTGTGCCAAACTGCCTTCTGATCCCAGCGTGTGCATCGGGTTTCCTGAAGAGGTCCCAGCAACATAGAGGGAGGGTCTGCGCATACCCCCCTTGCACGAAAGATTATTCAGCAGCCTGCTAATGGTGACAATTTTGCATAATAACTTTTCAAAAAATCCTTCGTGATTTTAGTCACAAGGGAAGGCTTGCTACGGTTATCCGGACAAATGAGATTTTCTGGTTAGCATTCAAACACAGAAACATTTGCCTTTAAACCAGCTTGCTTGTTTCTAGGCACTCAGAAGTTTCCTCAGAAGTGAATCTACACAGGGGTGGACCTAGGGGGTCTCTGTAAGTTGGCCCCCGACAAGGGCACAGGCCTAGGGGAGCACAAAAACAACGTCTCTCCACTCTGGCTCTGAGTGGCTAGGAGGGAAGCTAGCAGAGGCAGGCAGGCAGGCAGAGGGGCGACAGAGGAGGAGGAGTTGGGGCAGGCAGAGCAGAGCAGACCCCGACAAAGAGGAAGTCGCTGGCGGAGCATGAAAGGGGATGAAAAGCAAACCTTTTGAGTTTCTGGTCCGTAGTCCCCCCGGGCTTTGGAGGCGCTGATACAGTTCCTTGCCTCAGGTGCAAGGGACCCTAGGTATGCCTCTGGTTCTACAGGAAGAGATCCACAGAGTTCAAAATGCTTTTATTCTCGCTTCTCATGTTGCTGTCATAAAGGCGCCCATACCCACGTTTCACAAGGCACACTTCCTCATGCTTAGAAAACGGAATGTGTGTGGCTGGTGTGGACGAAACGAGACACACACCCAGTTCGAAAGGAACGCCGCTCCAAGTTTCTGAAGTTTGATTTCGTTTTAAACTTGCTAACTTACTAAGTGCATCATGCGGCCCTAACCGTTTGGGCAGTCCTAGGCCAGAATAATGCGCAGAATGAGGAGCAAGCCAGGTGCAACGTTTTGCGTAAGCAATTAATATGCATTCACTTAAAAGAAAACTGAGGCTGCTGGGAAGCAAGCAAAATCTGGACCACTGCAAGTTTGAAAGGTTTTTAGAAACCCTTTTCTCCCCTCCCCAAGTTGCTGCTAGCCGTGGAAGAAAGATGCCTTTGGGACAGGTGAGGCAGCATGTCAGGAGGTGGCTGTATCTGACAGGGCCCCTTGAGGATTGTGGGCTTCTGCCTGCTGCTAAGGGTTTCTTACGAAGGCCGCTTGCATTTGGAGAAGGTCTCTGTAAAAGCTGTGATTTCCTGTGGGTCAGATTTGAGAGAAACGAGTCTGGTAGACTCATGAGAGCCAATGTTCCCATTCATTATTACTATTACTATTTTAAAAGTGTGAGACTCCATTCTGCCAGTCTTCTGCCACTTCAGGTTTTGTGTGCATATTGGCATTTTGAGTGTTAAAAGAAAAACTCCTGTATCTGGGCATGATAATTTGGCTTAGCTTTCTGCCAATTTAGGGGGTTTGTTGTTGTTGTTGTTTTATAGTGAGGGGGGAAAGTATTTGATCCCCTGCTAAATTTGCCCGTTTGCCCTCTGATGCAATTCTCTTCTTTTCCTAAGGTCAGTCTCCCACACTTTTTACCCAAAAGGATTTATGCCTTTGGCATCACACCTAATACCCTTTGTCCCAATCAGTGTGCAGATTGGTTGGCCACAGATATAGGTGCTGTCATCATTACGTGAGAAATAACAGATGGGATGGGAGATAGACTGCATCCCTTTGTCCTCCTTCCATGATGGTCCTTGATTCAGGCATGAAGTCCCCTGCCTGCAGTCTGAAATTGCGTGCAGGAAAATACTAATTTCATGAAGCTGATCATCTAAGGGGGAAAATGCTGTGGTCACAGAGTGGCATTATTCCATTCCTTGGCACCTCTGCAACAAAAGCCCTGAATGCCCTTTGAAATGTGCAGTTTTAGAATGGAACTGCCCGAGGGAACTGCACTCCAGGCCTTTTCGATCTCTGCGATGTACCATGTGACAAATGTGCAGATTAGCTCTTACGGCTGTTTGCTTCGTGACTTTGCTGTTTTTGTTTGTTCTAAGCCTTTGAATGCCTTTTAAAACCTTCCCTCTTACTACTGTCGTTCGGTTATTGTGATCTCTGGCAAATGGAGCTGGGAGTTATCCCTGGCTCTTAAACTGGCCTGGCGGACTTCTTTTGCCTTCCAGCAAACCCTTGGAGATCTACCCAGAGCCCAAGAAGAAGCTGTTTGCCAAGAAAGGTGGCTCCTCCTCTTCTTCTTCTTCCGCATCAGGACTAAAGAAGTTCTTCACCACTCTGAGTCAGAGCACCAAGCAGAGGCTGGGCAGGTTCCGCTGCTACAGCATGGAGCAGATTTGTGCCCCAGAGCCGGGAGCTGCAGCACCCACTGAGGAGCCAGGCCCAGGTGCCACCATCACACCCAAAATGAAGAAAGCACCTTCCCTGCAGTCCTTGCAGCTGGTGAGTCCAAAGGGTGCATCTCATGATCAGTGGTCGGAGACCTTTTTGGCTGGGGTGTGCGTGTCAGATCTTTGCCCGGTTCCATTCCTGCAAGCCAACTTTGAAAGGTTGGCAGGGCAAACCACCTGTGCAGCCAATCCAACCGGCTTCAGCTCTCCCACCTATCAGCTGAGGGCCTGGAGATCTGAAGTTCAATTTGTACAGACATTAGCTGTGCAACTGAGTTTCCCACCTATCAGCTGAGGGCCTGGAGATCTGAAGTTCACTTTGTACAGACATTAGCTGTGCAACTGAGTTTCCTATGGGAAACTGTCTTGTACAGCTGATGCACCGGGCTTTGGTTCTCCCGCCAAAGTCTGCTTTCCCTTACCAGTGCACAGTCAGGAGTGCCCTTAAAGGCTCCCCATTGTGCACCGGCAGGCTGCGTCTCTACCTGTGCAACCTCATATCTGGAGAAGTGGAGGAAGGCCTTGCAGGCCAAATTTGGCCTTCGGGCCAGAGGTTTCTCCACCCTTGCACTAGGTGGCTTAGATCTGGGACTTCCAGAGGCAGGAAAAACTCGGCCTACTTTATGTAGGGCAGCAGCTATCAAATTGTGTTCAGGGGTGTCATGGTGGGGAGCCTCTCCTCAAAAGACAGTTTGCCCCTCTCCACTGATTCCCTCCTCCCCCATCTTGCAGAAATTCTAGAGTCCCTAAGACAGTTGGACAGCTCCTCGTACGCTTCCTCCTGCTGCCCAGCTGATGCCAAACGTCTTGCTCTGCTTTCCTTTGGACCACAACAGGGAGGCTGAGAGGGGAGACTTGTTGTCTCATCAGCCCAGGACCACTGTGCACACTGCCCAGTCTAGCACCCTGTGGAGGTCCCTTCAGTCCTGCTAATGCAGTGTTTTTCAACCACTGTTCCGCGGCACACTAGTGTGCCGCGAGATGTTGCCTGGTGTGCCGTGGGAAAAATTGAAAAATTCGAAAGATTTTAAAAAAACAGCCAAACAGACCCAGGTTGCGCACTGAATAAAGTATTTTATAATTTTTCATATTTCTGTTTACTTACTATTTCATAATAAAGTAATTATAAAATACTTTCTTTGTGTTTATTTGATTCCTATTCAAGAGAATTACTTTATATATAGTCAATATAGGCACAGAGTTAAATTTTTTAACATTTTCTAATGGTGGTGTGCCTCGTGATTTTTTTCATGAAACAAGTGTGCCTTTGCCCAAAAAAGGTTGAAAAACACTGTGCTAATGCAGCAGTTTGACTTCACCCCCAGAGGCACACTCCCTTGTCTCTCAAGGCGGACTGATGCCCACAACAACAGCCTTTAACCTTTCCAGACCCAGGAAGCACATTTTAGCCTAAACGTGTGTTTAAGGACTCATTTAAGGTTTTTTAAACGTATATTTGTGCTGCTGGCAAGGCCACTCTTAAGTCAGGCTGCGGCCCAGGAATGGGGTTGCAACCCACCAGCTGAAGACCAGTGTTTGTAGTTATTCTCTCAGTTCCCCAGTACAATGGCCAAGCCCAATAGTTCTGGCCAGTGCCCCAAGTTGCACTGCCATACATGCCCTACCATAGAAGCAGCCAATTTGGTGCCCTCAGTATGCCCTTAGGCTGCAACTTCTTTGTAAATTCCAGTACAAACTGACCTGTTCCATGCCTCTCGGACTACTGTGCAGATTAAAAAGGAGTTATAAACACTGCTGTAAGGTCTGTGGGGTGGTTGCTCGCGAGTAACCAGGCAAGACTCCGACCTGTCTTTTTACAGGTTTATTGTGCATACTATTTACAGTGCAGAGCTACAAGTACATGTCTGTATCAGTCACTCGCAGAATCCGGGAGTGGCCCCTTCTGGCTGTGACCCCAACGTAAGAGTTTCAGTATCCAAAACCTCTGCCTTCCCTCCTTACGTTTCACCCCTCTGCGCACTTGGGGCGCTGGAAATGGCGTGTCTCCCTCCTCACCCGCTGAGCAAGGGGAGTGCAGGGTCTCTCCAACACCCCCAGAGCCTCTGCTCTCCAGACCCGGAGCTGCCTGCCCCTCCCTACTGGAGACATCGCTGCTTCCTCCGCTGGGAGAGGAGGTGCTGCTGGTCAGGTGGGGCCGGGGCTCTCTGTAGCATCCCGAGAGCCCTTCCACCACCCTGCGCTGAACGGGAACAGTTCCCTGACAACTGCCTTTCATACTGTCCAAACGTTCAGGCAGATTCAACATATTTGGGATTGGAAATGGCGATTGTTAGGCTTTCTTTGCCCGGTGTCTTCTGTTTTTTAAAGCAGAATCCCGGGGTTGGTTTTCTCAACCCTTGCTCTGTCTCAGCTCTTTCATTCTCCCACTAGGTGTCGCCATTCTGCCAACCAAGAAAAGCCTCTTCTGTTCAAAATCTACATTCCTTACTGGGCAAGGCTGACCGGTCCAGTCTCTATGCACTGGGGGAACCAAAGGAGGAGGAGGCTGCTCTAAACAGGTAACGCTGAAAATCCTAAATCTCCCATCTTTGTCATGTCTTCTGAAACACTGTGAAAGCAGCAGATTATGCTATGCCTGGTTATTGTGGGATCTGGAATGACGTGTTTGGCCTCCTTACAACTCACTCACACTTGGCTGTAAGCGACACATTACATATACAATAGTATCATTCAGAATGGGAGCCAGTGGGTGGCCTTTTCGGCAATAAACACGGAAGAACAGACCCAATCCTGCCCCTGATCATTGCTTATGTATGTTCTGAAGGAAATTGGACATCTTAAAATATACCTGCCCTTTGGGTGAATCAGCCTATTTCTGCTCCATGTCACTTTTGCAAATGTTCTTTTTCATCCACGTTACTCTTCCGCTAATTTTTATTTATTTCTTTTAATATGATTTTTATTTATTTTTTAACACAATATTTCAGCATACCAAAAACAAAACAAATAAATTGTTTGCTCTACTGAGCTCGTGACTTCCCTCTATCCCTTCAACCGGTTTTTAATTTTCAAATCTTTGTGTCACACTTTATATCCTCTACTATAGACCTTTATATCCTTATGATCAACCCTGTCTCAATGGTCTATAAAGTTTTGAGATTTACAGTTTTTTCGTTGCAGAATTTATATCAGTCCCGCTAGTGTCTTCACATTTTTACAATAATTATTCATATACCCAATAAATTTACTCCGATCTCTTTGAAACTTTTGGTCATCTTGGTTCCGGATCCTGCCTGTCAGTTTGGCCAGTTCCGCATAGTCCATCATCTTCGTCTGCCACTCCTCAATCGTTGGTAATTCCTGCAATTTCCATCTTTGGGCTGATAAAGTTCTTGCCTCTGTTGTGGCGTACATAAATAGTCTTTGGTCTATCTTTGCAATTTCTTCTCCCAGCAAACCCAGCAAAAAAGCCTCAGGTTTTTTGGGGAAGGTATATCAAAACAGCTTATTTTTTTAACAAAATTCACATTGGCTTGGTTTCAGTGTAACTGGCTGGATGTTACATGCTTGAGCATTGGGATTGTTTGTCGCCCCCTCTCCTTCCTTCCTTCCTTCTTCCTTCCTTCCTTCCTTCCTTCCTTCCTTCTCCTGTGTTACTGCTAGGAAGCGATCAGAAGCTTTCATTTCCACTGTCAAACCTTAAAACTGTAGCTAATTTTAACTATGGTTTACAGAAACAAGCCAGCTTCGTACGCTGCAGAATGAAGTTGCTTCATTTCCCTGTCGCATAATTAGGATTAACCGTGGTTTGCCTAGTCGGCAGGTTAAACTACATATAATTTAACAGAATATGCATTTCCTGTTTGCACCAGTATTCCTTCCTCTTCCCAGGAATGCAGGTGCCCCACATCGGCGTTCCCTCAGCGTGGAGGACATTGGCTCCCCTAACTTGGCGAGAACCGTCGGGCGGGTGGTGGAAGTTTTCCCAGACGGAACAAGCCAGCTGGAATTGCAGCGCCGCCCAGAGGGCAACTTCGGATTTCGTGTCTCGTCAGGAAATGGCCGTCCTGACACAGGTATATGTTCAGTGTAGGGCAGAGGTGTGGAACCTCAGGCCTTCTGTGCTTCTGTTCCTGGCATCTGAGCCCTGGCCCTCCTTCCTCCCCCTGGTGTTTTTGTCTGGCTGAAGTGTTAGTTACAGGTGGGTAGCCGTGTTGGTCTGCCATAGTCAAAACAAAATAAAAATTCTGATATCAGGAATCACAAGACAGAGAAACCAGTAGGAGAACACTTCAATCTCCCAGGACATTCTATAAAAGATCTCAAAGTAGCTGTCTTAATACAAAGAAATTTCAGAAATAGACTGGAAAGAGAAGTGGCTGAATTGCAACTAATCACCAAACTTAAAACCATGGAGAAACCTGGTCTGAACAAAGACATTGGATTCTTATCTCATTATACATGACAAAGCTATCTTTAGCCATCTCACCCCTTGCCTTTCCCTGCAAGACTAATTGCAGCCGTTAAGAGTCGTCAACAGGTTTTCCACACCTATCAGCTGATCACCCATTCCCACCACCCTTCTGAGTAATACCCCTCCCCACTCCCTCACTATATTTAAGGATCTGGTGACTTCTGTTTCAGTGTATCTGAAGAAGTGTGCATGCACACGAAAGCTCATACCAAGAACAAACTTAGTTGGTCTCTAAGGTGCTACTGGAAAGAAATTTTTATTTTGTTTTGGCTGAAGTGTGACCTTGAGCTCTGATGTCAGGCACAGAATGTCCAGAGGAACTAGCTCTTTGTTGTCAAAAGCAGACTTATAAGTTAGGGGAAGGCATGTCCATCAGCCCTTCGTCTCTCAGCTACTCCTAGGTGTGCACCTGTTTCTGCTGGGAAGCAAAGACAGTTGAAATACTCCCCAAACATAAAGGCTTCATCCCTGGTCTCCCATAACTCTCAGTGCATGCACTGTTTTGGGGTGCCCTGACGCTCAAGAGCGCAGCACGAGCAGAAAAGCAGATTGTGGAACACTCCCAAATACCTTGTTATGTGAGAGTCCGACTCAGCCTTTTTCTTTTTTTTTAGACTAAGCCTGTCACAAAGTGGGTCAGAATAACTGAACACAGATGTTTCCACGTTCTTTTCCCAAGCAGGCTCCTGAGAATGTTGCAAGATTTGTGGACTAAGATGACAAATGTTTTTCCTGGCTTTAAGCACTCTGGCTCCAGGAATTAAGTGTTTTCATTGCACTGCCCTGGACTTCTCAGATACTGTCCCCACCCTAAGAGGTTTCAGATATTATTTGGGGTACAGCCGAGGCTGATCAGTGTCAGTTCCTGGCTCTCACTTCCCCGGAAGCTTTTGTGTCATTAAAGAGGTTCTACAAAATATTTGGAGAAGATTCTTCCCAGCCCTTATCCCGTTCCTCCTATCCAAAACTTTTTCTCTTGTGTGCGCCTTTGGAATTTGCTTCCTCTGCCCAGCTATGAAATGTCTATTAAGCATAAACCAAAGCTGGAGAGGACTTGCTTGATCATAGAATCCAGACTGTGTCACCCGCCCATCTTTATTCAGTGCATTGCATGCATTTTAGTGAGGCGGCCTTGTGGGGAGGGTGCTGCAGTGTCCAGCACTGAATTTTCTCAGAGAAACTTGGAGATAGAGGGAGAAATGCTCGCCTCCCCTATGCCCCCATCATCACCACCAAACATGGTGTGCCTGTTCACACACTCTGTTTCTGGATATGGACTTGTTGTGGGGTGAACTTAGAATGCACTTAAGTTCAACATAAGGTACCTGCAATTCCAGAAGGGAAGGGAGTGTTTGTAAGAGCAGAACCAGCAGGCAGAGGACTCTCCCCTGCAAAAGGCCAACGTGAGCATTTACTAGGAGGAAAACGTGGTTGGAGATTCCTCATATTACCCTCCTAATGAGGTACAAAACCAAAGTGAAGTGCAGCCAGCATGCGACGAGGGTGGAGAAGTCCAAAAAGGGTTAATTCTGAGTTTCTTTCATTGCTTTTGCTGTGCTTTATCAGCAGCCTTTCTGGGCAGGGAGAGGTTCCTTAATGATGCATGCAGAACAACCTCCAGGATTTTGTGGGACAACCACAAAGCCTACTAGCTGATAGGGGCATAATCCAGGCACTCCTGCTATGGCCCATGGCCTAGTTGCTGTCTTTGAAGTATGGCTACTCAGGGCTTTATTCCACAGAAATACCTGAGGATACTGGGGGTTGGTTCAGGGACCTTATGTATGCGAAGCAGATAACCTAACCACTGAAGTAGTCTTTCTATCTAAGATTTCCCGCTCCTGATTTTGTTTCTCCTGTAACTGTGGCCTCTTATTTTCTGTAACGCTGAATTGGTACAAGTGCATTGTAGACACACTTCAGCAAGCCCCCATAACAGCCAGAAATCATGTTGGTCTCTTGACAAGCGCGGGGCTGGAGCAGTCGCTGAGCTTGCCTGGCTTCTGATGGCGCTCTTTTCAGGAGTGTTGCTTGTGAAGCTGTTCCCCGGTTGAGAGAGCGTTTCACAAGCCTCTGTGCCATAGCACAGATTGGAGGCTGACGCTGTGTGCTGACACAAAACCTCAGTGCCCATGTATACTTCTCAGGTGTTTTGGAGTGCAATGACAAAGGCAATGAGAAGGCGCGATAGCTTGAAAGATAATGAAAATTAAGTGGATGTTTCCAGACACTTGAGAATTTGGGCTGAGAACAGATTCTTTGTGAAGAAAGAACCGCAGAAATAAGAAACCTTTCAGCACCTTCCAAGCTGTCAGATTAAACACGCATCAATACGAGCCTCAGTTTAGTCTGAGCTTCGCAGTTCAGCATTCTTATCAGGGCTATAAGAATTCACTTCTACATTGCCTTGTTCGTTACCCAGGTGAGGGGCCACCTTTTAAAGAATTGACACAACCAGAGAAACCGTCTTCAAGTCCAGCACCCGGATTTAGGGACCCAGTGTTTATTATAGCTGTTGCAATAGGACAGAGTTCAACAGACCATGCCAGTTTAGAAGGTCTGCCCAAGGCACTTCAGAACTAAAGCTTATATAGTAGTTCAAACGCAGCAAACAAACGGTCATAAAACATCTTCACATACGTCAGGAAAGATACGTGAGGTAGAAAACACATATGGTGTCTTCCTGCTCTCCACTTCCCCTGCTATCACATTGGGGGTGACCAGAAGTGCCTAGGCCTTTTGACTTTTTAAGGTCTCGGATGCCCCGTGTTACCCTGGCAACCTAGCCTTCAGTGGGAGAGAAAAGCATCACAAAATCCTCTCCCACTCCCTTCCTGGGTCTCGGGATAGCTTCAATGATGCTTAATGCGTATGAGTTTTAGCATAGATGGGATTTGAGATCTTCTTGCACTACATAAAAAAAACTGCCTTAATGCATCAGCAGTCCTTTCCAAAAGCAGGAGGGGGGAAGCAGAGGACATGTCAATGCAGGAGTCTCACCACCAGCAACTTCCTTAGCTTAAGAATTACTGCTCAGATTCCACAGTTTCTCATTCCCAGTCTGTGTGGAGAGAGAAGAGAGACACATGAGCAGACATAGCAGAGGCATTACTGAAGGGCATGTAGACACATTGCTGATGAGAGATGCGAGGGGAGAGCTCAACCGAGGAGCTACAGTCCAGTTGGCGCACGGTGCTTCAGTGGAAACTTGGAATTGGGGTTTCAGCACCTTGTTCCGCTGCCATTGGCATCTCTAATGCAGGTGTGTACATGTCTGGCCAGGCTGCAGGCAGTCAGAAGAGCAACAGCAGAAGAGCTGGCTATCAGCCCAAGTGAGCCAGAAAAAGGTATGTAGTCAAAACCAGGCAGGAGTCAAAATCTAAGGGAGAGAGAGAGTTTGGATTTGATATCCCGCTTGATCACTACCCGAAGGAGTCTCAAAACGGCAAACGTTCTCCTTTCCCTTCCTCCCCCACAACAAACACTCTGTGAGGTGAGTGGGGCTGAGAGACTTCAGAGAAGTGTGACTAGCCCAAGGTCACCCAGCAGCTGCATGTGGAAGAGCGGGGAAGCGAACCCGGTTCCCCAGATTACAGGTCTACCGCTCTTAACCACTACACCACACTGGCACTCAAAAAATTAATGATCCTTCCGCAGGAGAGAGCAAAATCCTCAAGCTCAGGAGCAAGCTCAAAGGGTTTTATAGGACCTGGTGGGGCACGATTGCTCATTTGAGTCGGGTAGGCTGGTGCTGCAGTCTAGATGGCACTCTTGAAACCCAGAGCTCAGCCTGCCAGTCTTGCCTTGGGAACAGACTACCGATGGCACAGGAGGTAAGACGCAGAATCCTATTTGCTGAGGGTCTTGGGTTGAGAGATGGCACCTTACATGCCACATGGACAGAAGCAGCTGGCCACTCTGCCTCTTCACTGAGTAAGTAACATCTTGCTTGGGAATATGACATCTCCAAAATCTCTGTCTAGGGGGGACCATTTCATATGCTCAAACCAGGATCCATTGAGACCGAGAAAAGAAAGGAGAGGGAGTGATTCCGTTGCTTTGGATACGGAAACCAGGAGACTAGAGCTGCCTGCATGAATAGCGCCGGTTGCTTTTAAAAGCTATTTTCATTCTGTTTTCCTGGCAGGCATCTACGTCCAGGAGATGGCAGATGCCAGCACAGCTAAACTGTATGCTGGACTCCTTGGAGTTGGGGACGAAATCCTGGAGGTGAACGGTGCCAAGGTCGCTGGGCTGGGCCTGGCCCAGATCAATGAACTTCTCTTGTGGGCGGACACTCTCTCCGTTAGAGTGCTGAGGCAGAGGCCCGTCCGGCGGTAGCAAAGAAGCATAACGCTTTCCCTGCACAGTGCAAAGGAGCCTCTCGTGCCTACTGGGCCTGCCTGAGACTTGGAGCAGAGCCCAGCTCAAACCTCTGTACTAATGCCTTTCTGACTTGAATGTGGGCTGTGACACCGCCAGCCCTCTGGATGACGCTGCAATGCAAGCCAGCGTGCACGCTGAATGTTTAATTTATGCAAAGATATGGGTCTCTCTCTTACCCCCCTTCCCCCCCCCCGGCCGCCCCTCTGAAACCAAGGAACAAGAATTAGCAGGGAGTATTTGGGCGGGCCCTGAGCTGCTTTCCTGCACATGCGGGGCACAGCACTTAACCAACGTGTGACTAAGCTGTTGCCTTCTCCTCCCCTTTCCAAATGCACCCATGTTTCCTCTATAAAGTTTTAAGGGTGCTGGGTTGTCTCAAATTGATATGCTAAGCTAAAAGACCCTAGGAGATATTTAAGGCACAATTATGAGTTTTGCTCCTACTTGTCATATTGTGCATTTGTTCAGCGCATTGAACAAATGCACAAAAATCCTAGGAACTGTAATTTACACAGAGCTACGATTTCCAATGCTTAACAAACTACAGGTCCCAGGATTCTTTGGGGAAAGTCATGGGTTTTAAATGTACAGCCAGCCATGCTGCCAACAAATATTCACCTCAGGAAGTTTCCAGGAGTTGAGAATCCAGTGAATCTGTTTCAGATACGTATGGAAATGGCACCCCTCCGTGAAATAGCACATAGCCCTTATAGGAGGTTGTAGCTTGCCTGGGCAGACTCCAAATCTCCCTCTGTGCTGTTAACAAGCGTCTTACACCAAAAATGTAAATCGCATTGAGATCTGTGCATCATTTGTCCTGTTGGGGAGCTCAGGGTCCCTGTTGAAGAATCTTTGCCCGCCTACCTGCCCTTGCAAACTGTAATTTCTAATTGACATCTTTACCAGAGAGCCCTCAGCACCCTTGCAAAACATCTGGGTTCTTTAGAGATTCACAACAGGTTTGAAATCTCTTCATGTTGGTGGTGTACATGTCCCCAAACTGTGGCAGCAGCGAGAGCTGAGGCCTGCTACCGTGAGCAGCAGCCAAGCATTCGCAATCTGGAAAGAAAGAAGGGTGGATGGGCTTGATTTTCTGCTTACAAGCAGGCCAGAATCAAGGATTTGTGGCCCCTGCAGATTTCAGTGGCCTGTATTGTTCTGTACTTTGTCGGGAACTCTTCCTCAGTAGTCGCTAGGCAGTCCTATCCAACTCTAAAAAAAGCTAACCTGGCCCTCATGTTCCTACCCCCTTCATTTTCAGCCTATGACAATGTCCTAGCTCTCATGGCATGGTAAACCTGTGTCTGAGCTGTACCATTTCAGTTTGAGGCTGGGGGCTCCCTGCACGCACATAGAAAGCTAGTGTGCTAAAAAAAACAACTAGCATGCTCGTTTTCTACATGAAGGGAAATTTTTGTTCAGTTATGTGACGACCCCCATTTTCATGTCTGAAATGGCACAGCCCAGAGTTGGGTTCACCCCAAGGAGGCGAAGGTCTGAATTTGCTGTCAAGGTGAAGAAGATGTGCCCTCTTGTTGTGTGTGTTGAAACCATTTTGCTTTCCTACTAGCCCAAAATACCAGCTTCACCCCTGAGCCTTGCAGCCAAGAGCTGATTGTGACAGGAGAGGATTCTCTTACGATTGTTGTGAGCGCTCCCATGGGCTGCTCTCGACAGTGCTGGAAAGCCTCTCTACCTTCTTTTACTGTATTTCTCTGATTAAATTATTTTTTGAGAGAACGTTGTGCTCTTGGTCTTCAGTAGCTGATGGAAGAGCGGTTTTGCAAATCGGCATAATCCTTTTTTTTAATCCTCGCACCCCCCTCTGTGGGGTAGGTTAGCCATAATGCTGCTTTGCATTTCTTGACCTTTGGGTATGTGCTTTTTTAAAGAAACAAGCAGGGCTCCAGAAAGAAATGGTAACCACTATGGGAGCTGCAATTGCACATTTCTAAAGCGGGTGGCTGTGAAACAAGCAGGGCTCATCAGAAGGTCGGCGGTTCGAAATGGTAACCACTGCTCCTGCCAATGGCCTAGCAGTTCGAAAATCAAAGCAAATAAATAGGTACCGCTGCAGGCGGGAAGGTAAACGGCTAATGTTTCCGTGCTGCTCTGGTTCGCCTAAGGGGGGTGGCGCTGTGGTCTAAACCACAGAGCCTAGGGCTTGGCTCTGATCAGAAGGTCGGCTAAAGAGAAGTCCCGCGCAAGGCCCATGAGTCCGTTTGAACTGTCAACCGATCCTGCCAACCTAGTGATGTTCGAAAGCCATCACCTAGGGATATAGGTACCTCAGGAAGGTACGGTGTTTTCGTGCGCTGCTCTGGTTCGCCAGAAGCGGCTTAGTCATGCTGGCCACATGAACTGGAACTGGCTCCTTTGGCCAGTAACGCAAGATGAGCGCTGCAACCCCAGAGTCGTCTGCGACTGGACCTAATGGTTAGGGGTACCTTTACCTTTAAAGCCACTAAATGTTTCTGAAGTTCAGTTCAGCTCAATGGGAAGAACAGTAGGGAAGCCTACAGAGCAGCTTTCAATCTGGGGTCCCCACCCAGCACCAGTGGCAAGCATCTTTGGTAAAAGGACCGAAGCCTACAGATGTGTGTGTTGCATCGTCGTCTGTTACACTATGCTGGGCTCATTGGAATTCATAGAGCCACAAGAGGCGAGCATGGAGGAGACATGCTGTAAGCCACATGCCATGTTCCGCTGGTGTTTTGTCAGGCTGATGGACTTGGGGAAGACCAGAACCCAGTCATATCCCCTACAACTTGCAGGAGAAAACTGGCCTCTCGATGGCTTCGCTGGAAGCTCCTGCTTGGTGTGCCAGATGAACTCTGGGCTTAGCTGTTCAGTACAAACAGATCATTTCGAGAAGGTAAGAAGGTAAGCCATTGTCAAGGGAGTCAAAGATTTACAGTTTATTTCATGGCTTTTCCTCCGAGGAGCTGATGGTGGCATTGCATGGTTCTTGTCCCTCCTCCCTTGCAATTGTAACCCTCAACAACCAAATGCCGTAAATTAGACTGAGAGATACTGGCTGGCCCAAGGGGGAGTGGGATTTCAACCTAAATCTCGCTAGTCATAGATAATCCTCATCATTGCACTACACTGACTCATAAAAGGGGGGGGCAGAGAGACCTATAGCTCTTGTGGCAGTTTTATTAGCGAGGCCATCAGAGTTTTTGCTGTAACCACTTAGGGCTCATGCAGCTCTGTGCCTGAATATTGTTTTTTTTGTCCCAGTGCTTTCCCCAGGACAAAGGTGAGAAACCTCTTGGACACAAAAAAGAAGTGTGCCTGAGGCCCTTGTTTTTTTTGTCCCAGTGCTTATCCCCAGGACAAAGGTGAGAAACCTCTTGGACACAAAAAAGAAGTTTGGATGAGGCCCTTAGTTGTGTATTGGATAACAAATGACTACAGGATCCCCACCATTGCAGGCTTTGCAATGCTTGCCCTTTGAGCAATCTTGCCCTTCGACTGAAACGTTAATTGTTTGCTGAAGCAGGCAAGAGAGGCTCAGCAGCCTGAGATCACCAAAGGATGCTGCCGCCAGATGGACAGCTGGGCTTCCAGGAGCTTCTTTCCTGAAAAAGGACCACGAAGACAGCCCAATATTAGCCCCCCCCCTTGAATTTTGTAAGCAGTTAAAACAATGGCATATAGGAAAACAATTTTTGAAAAATTACCCGCTGCATTGCAGTGATTCTTGCAAGAGTCCCACCCAAATCCAAGAAATGATTTGACGCCTAATTCTTAGGTCTGAAAGGGACTTGACCTGAGAACCTTGGTTGTGTTCCAGTGACCCTTTAGTCGATGGATCCCCTGCCTGGACCCAGCAAGGCTCTTGGGATTTGCACCTCCTGCTTCTGCAAAGCATTCCTATGCCAAAGGTACCCAAATGCCAGCTGCTTTTCTCTGGAGCCAGCAGGGCCTTAAATTACTTATGGCAAGTGTGTGGGGGGGGGAGAGAGAAAAGGATTCACCCACACTGGAACCCAGGGGCGAAACTAGGCTTTATTTCACGTGGGTCAAAGACCCAGTTTGGAACACACACACCCAAAGCACATTTGCACATGCACAGCTTCAATGGCACCCCTCGGTAGGCTTCGCCCAGGGCAACCTGGCTAGCCCCCCCCCTCCCCGGTTACAGCGCTGCTGGAACCAAACCTTACATTGAGACTCTGCCCTACCCATTTACATATGGCAAATCACCCTCTGTAAATGATCTCTCATGAGCACACACACGCAAGCCAGCGCACTTGCATCTTTTAGAGCACATACAGCTTTATGGCATTTAGCAGATTCAAGGGTGAGCACTTGACAGCAGAGGAGCAGCATACTTTTGGGGAGTATGATCATTTCGGCTGCAACTATGATTTAAAATGTCTTTGGAGATACTTTTAAAGATGTCTTTGGATATATTTTTGTACTTACAATGTAGGGGTGAGGTACCAAAAAAGCTTTCTTTAAAATGGTGAAAGAGCTTGTACCCGCCCCAACACCTACCCTCAGAGATGCCCATTCTGCTGTTTCTGCATAGTCTGGGCGTGCATTATGATTTGAAGCAGGTCAACCTAGAGCAGTGACTCATGCAGAGAGACAGTGGGCAGTTCCTTCCCAAAACCAGTGAATCACTCTCAGAAATTCAGCAGGCTGCCTCTTTAATTGGGATGGGTGTTTGGAACCTTTATAATTTATTGCAGCCACGCTAGCAACAGAATTTGAGAACGGCTACATGTGATTGGTTCTTTCCAAACGGGTCTGGACTCGCTTAATGGACAATTTCCACTTGCTTTGGCAGCCATGCGCGATCTCCGTGTCAGAATAAGCTCAGATGCCTCTCAGCGTTTGCCGTGCTCCAGCAGTACAGCCGCAAGACATATATGCCAAGAAGGAAAACCGCTGCAGCCTCAATAGGCTTGTGAAGGTTCAGCCGCAAGACATATATGCCAAGAAGGAAAACCGCTGCAGCAATAGACTCAATAGGCTTGTGAAGGTTCCTTCCATTGGTATCTTCCAGCCCACAATGCATGCCTATAGTGGCAATAGGCAAGTCCTTTTAAAAGAAAATAATTATTTTAAGTGTTCTGCTACGACTGCCCCCCCCATCCGTTTTGTGTGCCAAGAGACTGTGTGTGGGGTTTTTTAAGCGGAGATAAAAAGAAGTGCCAGCATCCAAAAGAACGAAGAGTGAAAAGAGGCTGAGTAACTTTGCCCCTGTATCTGTGACAATACAAAGAAAGGCATGGAGCTCTGTACACCACCACATGCTCCTGGAAGGAAAGGTGGGATTGTCTTCCACTGCCTCCCGCAGTTTGGTCAGACTCATGTTAGCAGCTTCGAGAACACTATTCAACCACCTTGTTCTCTGTCGTCCCCTTCTCCTTGTGCCCTCCATCTTTCCCCAACTCATGTTGTCCAGTAGCTTCGAGAACACTGTCCAGAACCATCTTGTCCTCTGTCGTCCCCTTCTCCTTGTGCCCTCCATCTTTCCCAACATCAGGGTCTTTTCCAGGGAGTCTTCTCTTCTCATGAGGTGGCCAAAGTATTGGAGCCTCAGCTTCAGGATCTGTCCTTCAGACAGCTGAGCACTCAGGGTCTGATTTCTCTTCAAGAATGGATAGGTTTGATCTTCTTGCAGTCCATGGGACTCTCAAGAGTCTCCTCCAGCACCATAATTCAAAAGCATCAATTCTTCGGCGATCAGGAGCCTTCTTTATGGTCCAGCTCTCACTTCCATACATCACTACTGGGAAAACCATAGCTTTAACTATACGGACCTTTGTCGGCAAGGTGATGTCTCTGCTTTTTAAGATGCTATCTAGGTTTGTCATTGCTTTTTCTTCCCAAGAAACAGGCGATGGGATACAGGCTTGTAAATAAATGAAATAAAAAATAAGTTCTGGGCAGTTTATGACCCTCTGCCATTTGGGACGAGCTTTTGCTAGCGAGACGAAGGCTGCAAGAGATTTCTGTCCTTTTGCCCTGCCACCGGGGGGGGGGTCAGGGCTGCTGTTCCCCCAGCAGCAAGATGCCCCCCGAATCCTCCCCACCGTCCTGCCCCACTGCCCCATTTCCTGCAGCGCATCACATGGCTGGCACCCCACCAGATGTGCTTCTCTCTCTTTCCTGGAAGGCTTCCTGCTTTTGCTGGCTTTTTCCACAGCCAGCCAGGACTTGACAGCATGGAAGGTAGGAGGGAGGGGAGCCTTGCTCCAATTGCCCATGGCTTCCATTGACACACAGCAGAGATCAGGAGGGCACAGAAGGAGCAAACAAGGCTCTGTGCCAAACAATTCTGGGCTGGCAGCCAAGCCAAGAAGCCACCTGCCCGGTTCCAGCTTTGCCTCGGCTCTTCCAGCTGCCTCTCACCCCCCTTCTTTCCAGGGCTGTTCCTGCTCCCTGGATGAGTAACTTCAGCTTTTTTGTTCTCCGTTTGCCTTCAGAAGCGCATATTCCAATGCTAATGACTCCAGGGTGTCTGGACAGATTGCCTGGCTGGCTGTTCCCTGAAGAGGAGGAGGAGGAGGAGGGAAGAGCTCTCGGCTTCTTGTGGTGCTTTTCTTTAGAGGAAGGAGCCTGTGAACTAGAACAAAACGGCCTCCCACTCCTCTCTTCGTTTGAATGGCATCTTGCTTTTGTCTCCTGCCGCCCTGGAGAGCGGGTGGCTGTTTGCAACCGCCCTTTGAGGAAATTCTGGGGGATGCGGGGACAGGGCTACCCGCTTTCAGTTGTCCCTGAAGGGTGGGAAGGTTTGAGAGGCTCCCTCTTGGGTACATCCTTCCCTCTGATAGTGAACTCTGGTGGTTGAGGGCAAACAGGGATGGAGCCCAAAGGGGAGCCCAAGAAGGGTGAGGCGTATAGGGCAAGCACCGAGGACTGCAGAATTACAAGACACCCCAAAGCAGGCAAAACTCTGTTTTTAAAAACCCAGTGAAGACTAAGCCAGGTCAGGAACGTTAAGTGCCACTTGGAAATAAAAATGGGGAATGTGGGTGGGATTGGGAAAGATTCCCTGGCTTCCCCTGGTTTATGGAATTATAGAATTTTAGAGTTGGAAGGGACCACTGGGGTCATCTAGTCCAACCCGCTGCACTGCCGGGATCTTTTGCCAGAGGGGCTCGAGCCTACAACTCTGAGATTAAGTCTCATGCTCTACCAGCTAAGCTATCCCAGATCATAGGCACCATTTCCCAGGCAATGGTGGCAAACCTATGGCACACAGGTGCCAGAGTGGGCACGCAGAGCCCTCTGTGTTGGCACGCGCCATCACTGCCGTTCTTTGGGGTTTTCAAATTGGGCAGCCGCTCCCCCCCCCCCGCAGCAGCTTAGAGGCAGTTTATCTCCGCAAAGCGGCTGTATTCCTGACTCCATGCACCCTCTCCCCATGATTGATGGGGGTTTTTTTGCAGCCAGCAGGCTGTAGTTCGTGATTGGTGGCTTTGTCAAGCGTTTTCGTTGATTGGTTGCTGCCTGCGATCCTTTGAGACACGTTTCCAAGGAAGTGTTTATAATGTGTGTTTTTCTCTCTCCCCCCCCCAAACAGCTGTGATCCAAGCCCCCCCCAAAAGCTCTGCTAGTCTTGGCAACCCCCTCCCCAAAAAAACTCTGGGCAATGCCCCTCCCCAAAAGCTCAACAACTCAGGGCAGCCCCCCAGCTCATTTTTACAGTATATTATTATCCCATATTAAATTGCCATGTTGGCACTTTGCGATAAATTAGTAGGTTTTGGTTTGCAGTTTGGGCACTCCGTCTCCAAAAGGTTTGCCACCACTGTCCTAGGGGCTGAGCTCTCTTCAGCAGCACACACACACACACACACAAAATATTTACTCACAGCTTCTTCTCTCCTGCCCCAGCGGTAGTTCCAGCTCATTGGTCAATGTCTTACTTAAGAGACTTGGCTGTTAATTTCTGTGGGTCTACTGCACCTTTATGGTGTCTATCCCAGGGTACTGTGTCCTTGGGTTCACAGGACTGAGCTTCCACTTCTAATGCATGCAGGGGAGGCAAATGGAAGGTGTCCTTAGGGGGCAAAGGCAACTAGAAAAGCTGGTGGCTTCAAAATGACACAGGAAGGTGAATGCTGAAATGTACTGCCTGCAAATGTTTGGATGTGAATCCTTCTGCCCAGCCACGGATGCTTTAGAGATTCCTGCATTGCAGAGAGAGAGTTGGACTAGATATCTTTGAGGGTCCCTTCCAACTCTATGCTTCCATGAGTCTATGAAGCGTAGGTACCAACAGAGCCAATATGAATGTTTGACATCTGCCCTATTAAGCGCTTAGACTTGAGACAAAATGAATTTTTAAAATAAAATAAATCTCAACAACTTTAAAACTGCCACCAGCTGAAACGCAATTGAAAGTCTACAGGTGGTAAGTCAAATCATCATCTTTTAATACTGCGGCAAGATCTTTTAGATATACATATATATACACACACACACATATCACATGATTCCAACAGCAAGAACAGGAAACAGCAGGTGACGACATTTCAGGATTGCACTATTTAATTTAGCTGTAACTGCTAAACTCAGTCCCCCTGCCTGGATGTTTTCACCTGAGAATTTATACTACGGTCCTGTTATTATCTTGCCACCCACAGGTTTTCCTCACTGGAAATGTTGGCCACAGATTATCTTCACAGTGCATTTTAAAGGTTATCTGCAAATGTTTTTCTGTGTTTGAATTCCCTGCTAACCAGTTTCAGAACCCGATACCCAAGCGATGCAGACAGGCAATCGTCAAAGATTATTTCTTTATACAGTATAGCACCATCTTTGGTGCCGAGAGCCCACCTTCTAACAGAAGAGACACACAAACATTCTTTTTTGATTTGTATCTTGCTGCAAGCAAAATGGCTGTTTTGCCCCCCACCCCCTTTGTGGTTGGTTTATCCCTTTTATAGCAGGCCCAAAGTAAGTTATTCAGTCCGAGTGGTAACATAAGCTAGGTGCAAAAGCACATCCGTAAGCACCATGCCAATTAAATTTTCTACAGAATGGTTAAACGGAACGGCGCATGAATGCCCAAATACTCTATACTCCCAGAAAACCTGCACAGGAAATAGATTAAAACACTACTTAAAAACGTATAAATAGTGGACCTCCCTACTTTAGAGAGAAAAAGGAAGATTCGAGCCTGCAACGCTAGGAAGGGCGGGTGGGGAGGAAGAAGAGTTCCTTTTTCTACAGCCTCCATACTCTGGAAGGCAAGAGTCTGGCCAAGACTATGGCTTACTTGTGGGCAAGTTCTGCACTGGAGACTTTCCAATTTGCTGCTCACACTATCGGCCATGGTAGCACCAGCTCTTGGGGAAATTTTGGAAGGTGCCATTTTTCTCATCTCGGCATCGCAAGCTGCACCTGCCGATACTTCCTCCTTTAGATGACCTCTGAAAATACACAAAGCCTTTCCTCCATTGCAGCTCGTCATCATCCTAAATGGCACAAGCTCCTTTAGTCTGTGCTGTCTTGCCTTTCCAGTGCCATTCCCATGTAGGTGGAGCTGCACCCAGAGCCTGGCAGAGGGACAGAATTCTCCTCGCCTCCCTACACCCATACCACCCATAACTGACTTCTGGTCCGTTTCCATTGACCAGTATAGGCTGAGCTCTGCTCTCCTCCCCCTGCCCCATTTTTCAAGGCCTTGATGAAGTGGATTATTAACAAAAAACAGCCGAAGGGAAAATAGCAATTTAACTTAAGCAGCATTCAACATGTTTCACCACGAAACACCAGTATGGCAGTGAACATGTTTGCTCTGCAACTATCAGGGAGGTGAGCCAAAGGAACCAACCACCCCAAAATAAGCAGCAGCTGCTGCCCACTTGTAGTTTGCATATAGGGCTATGGCTGCTGGAGTGCCTTGATACATCTAAAATAAGTGAACAATGGAGCAGTGTTTTGGATGAGTAAAGATGACAGCGTCAGAAAAAGGGCCGGGGGGGGGGGGAGAGAGAGAGACCAAGGAGGCAGCTGTCTGTCCACTGCTGGCTTGTTGTCACACACAGCCTGCTGGCTGTGCCCAAGCATGTCAACAAAATCTGAGTGACTGAGTTGCTCAAACCACCTGGAATGTACCTGCTTGATGGGAACCAAGGCTTCAGGCGTTTCCAAACTGTGAAGATCAGAGGAGTGCTTTTCCTGAACTAATCTTAAAACAATGGAAGGACATCTCTGCAGTGTCAGAGTGAGCCAATCACCCCCAGGGCAAGCCTGGTAGGCAGCAGGCAGGTCCAGAGGTTACAAGATCCTGACATTTTAAAATTCTCTCTCAGGGCCCAGTAACTCTTCTCCCCGGTCACAGCTGGGTGTCTCAGTGCACTATTTGGATAATCAATGTCTCCCTTCTAAAGCATCCCCACTTTAATTATCTTACAGGCTTCATCCCATTAGGAATATACTGTTATAAGTTCTCAATAAGGCACATACAAAACTGAGCAGAAAATTAAAAATAGCAGCTTCATGTGGAAGGGTTGGGTGGGTCAGTACTGTGGACGCTCGGGTTGTGAATGTGATCCGTGCGGGAGGCACGTTCGCAACCCGCACTGCTGCGTCTGTGCGCGCACACGGGTTGCGATCCGGCGCTTCTGCACATGTGCGAGCGCCAAAACCCGGAAGTATCCCGTTCTAGTACTTCCGGGTTCGGCGCGGTGTGCAACCCAAAAACGTGCAACCTGAAGCGGCCATAACCCAAGGTATGACTGTAATCTCTTGTCATCTTTTAGAGTGGATGATCAACTCTTGTACTCACGGTGCTGGAAACACCTGAAGCAGTGAAGCTTTTTCCTTCCTCGTGGTGGTGGTGGTGAGAAGAGGCACCGTTTTGTTTCTGAAAGCAATTTTCAAAAGACTTCTAACCTCATGTCTAAAATTAGTTGTTTCATGGAATTTAGTCCAAAACAAAGGCTTTGCTTGTTCTGAAGGGGCAGCCACACCAGGGTTGTCCACAGATACAAAAGCCCCCTTTGTTACAGTTGTACTGAGGAATCAGCCACTGAAAGGGGTGCATTCAGAGCTGCAGACTTTTGTTAGTTCAATACTTCGCCTCTTTGGCGAATATATATATAGCTCAGGGAGCATTACAGTATTAACGCTCTTATAAAAAAGGTGGAGTATAGTCAGTCCATTCAAAAGTTAAGAGCTTAGACAATTACAAAAAAGCTCCAAGCAGGTTAAAAATAAACTTAAAACTGTAGAGTGTGGAAATATGTGAACGAGGCACAACTCTCACTCCTGAACAAGCTTTTTATCTGAAGGCTTAAACTTATCTCCAACTGTTAAGTAAATGGCAGCTTTGTGTTTTAGTGCCAAGAGAACCGTCAAGCTTTCAACCATTTCTGTTTATGGGTAAAATTAAGTAGGTTTTCTGCACCATGTGCACAATTGGGAGTAAGGTGCCTGACCTCACCCTCATGGATGGAGGGTGCTTATGAACTTTCTACCTTCAGGTAACCCCTCTGGGAGGGGCTGGAGCTCAACAGTAGAGCAGGTGCTTTGCATGCAGAAGGTCCCAGATTCAGTCTCTAAGAAGGGCGGCGAAAGGCCTTTCTCTGAAATACCGGGAAGCTGCTACCAGTCAGTGTTTTTATTACTGAGCCAGGTAGCCCAATGATCTGACCAAGGCACCTTGCTGTGTTCCTATAAACCCCTCCACATCTCCCAGGGAACCCCAGCACTTTGCAGAAGATTCTAGGGCATGGGCTCAGGGCCTGTGGGGCATCAGCTAGGCCTGCTCAACTTCCATGCAGCTGGCATGAACTAGAAAAAGGCCCAAGCTCACTGCCGCTGCTCTGCTCTGGCTGTGCACTGCAGGGGATGGACGGACCTGGTAGTGCTTCATTTAAGCTTGTCATCTGTTAATATTTTCCTGGAACAACACCCATAGGCTCTCAAGGATCCTGCCTCTGCTTATCCATCCAGAGGAGGAAATACTGGCTGTTTCAGCCACATACCCTCTTGGCGTACCTCAGGCCATTCATAGATCACAGTTTCTCTCCAGGGGAGTGTAAACTCCACTCACCAGAGGTTACTATTTCTGCTGCTCCTTTTATGCGACCACTCTTCTGGTTGAAAGGCTGAGGAGGCAGCGCTGTTTGGCTTTGCTTGAGGTTTGACTCCTTCAACTTCTGATTCCCTCCCTAAATGTGTAAACAAGTCAGAACAGAAGGGAGTTCAGGGGTTCGGAGTCCAGGGGGAAAGGCCCAGAGCAAGGAGGTATTGGGGGGTGCGGGGGAGAGATGTGGTTTGGGGCAGAAGCTGCAGCTGCCTGGCTCCTTCACATGCCTGTCAACTAGCAGCTTCAGGAAGAGATGAAAAAGAGAGGGCCTAAACTGATCCCAGCTGTGCAAGCAGACTACACCCAGCAGGACATTGGAGGGGGGGGGGGAATCAAGGTTTCCGTCTTGAGAGTGAACCATGAGGGGGATGGAAGCCACCCCCCTCAAAATCTGGTAGAATCATTGGGGAAACTATCCTCCAGCTTCCAGACATCCCCCATAAAAAGTCAGTTTACCAAAGACATCATCATTGAAATTATTCACACATCAAAAGGTTTAAAAAAGAAAAAAGATGAAGGAGGAAAGAAATGCGTAACAGGACAGAATGAAGCCCTAACCAAGCAGAACCCATTTTTCTTCTCCTTTAACTGTTATTTAAATGTTAGATCTTCCAGTCAGTCATTAGAGGCAGCTGTTAATAAAAAGCAGCAGAAACAAAAAGGAGCAGAACCCCTCCTGGTAAGTTGTTATTTTCAAAAGGCTTACTTTCAAAGCCAAAACTATTTCTCTCACGCAAAAATTACAGGCAAGATTTTAGCTACAGTACGCTTTAAAGCGTTTCCACTTTGCAGTGCAGTAAAACAGAGTTTAAAGCTCTCAAAATTGGGAGTCGAGCTCTAGCTGCCTGGGGGGGTCAGACCCTGCAGTCTGGTTACAGTTCAAACTCCAACAGTAGGTTTTGCTCAAGATTCATACTAACTTGCTAGAGCCAGGTCTGCCTCACTGAATGAAATGCAGAAATCAGCATCACCAACCCAGGGCCCAGATTAGAGCAACAGGACTTGCAATGGCCCCTGCTTTCAATATGTGCCAAGATTAATCTTAGGTGTATTTTCAACATTCAGGGCCCACGATTTTCCCCACACACATGCATGATTTTTTGTTTTAAAGGCTCAGGTGTGTACTTTTCTCTTTTGTAATTCAGCATTTCAACAGTGTGGCACACAGCTCTTTACACGTGGCAGTTAACTGTGAACTCCTGTTCCAGGGGAGAAACTGAAAATGCCTACAGTGTGAATTTAGTCCCTGCATTTACTGCCCCTTTTCTCCTACCGAGGACCCACACTTATTTGCCGGGCAGTGCTGTGTAGTTGGCCCATGAAGGAATGCTTTCCTGCAAGACATGTCTGTCTGTGAGTGCACATGCTGGTTTAACATTGCCAAGAATTCTGTTTTAACAAGTGGAAGAAAAGAGTCTGGAGTGCTTCCTGGAAAAGGTTCATACCTGCAACAGGATGGAGGTGGGGCCAGATACTGGTTTCTTCCATGCTAAACCACCTCTCTTACAGAGGAATACAGAAAAACAGCTATGTCCAAAACCCAAAAGCTTCATGTCTAGTGACAGCAAAGTTTGGGCATTTGTTAGTCTTCCCTTTTTGCACCTCAGGAAAGTTGATGAGGATAGGCAGAAAAACCATGAGAGCGAGTGAGTCATGTCACCAGTGTTCCATTCACAGAAGAGTATCGTTTTTCTATGATGGGAATTCTCTCTGGGCAGAAAGAGTTATCTGATATTTCATCAAGAAGGAAGCTAGGAAAAGTATTGGTGCGCCAGTCCATCACAGCACAAAAAACAGAATAAGCACCACCAGCAGGATAGCAAAGAGAATGATAATCGCGCACCACTGTCGCCGATCTGCAATAGAACACATACGGATTAGTTCTCTGCTGCCATGAAAGAAACTTTCCATGCGCTACAGTGCTAGGAGCCTAACTGAGGCCAGAAAAGCCAGCAGCAAGAGAAGACGTGGTGGTGTTGTAGGCCTTTTTAAAGAAACGGCTGTATTTGGAACAGTTTGATCAGCTGTCAGGAGAATTCATGTAACAAATGATAGGCTCCTTGGTATGCAAACTCCCTGATTCACAATGCATTCCCTCCTCCTCTCTGGTGCTGGTCCATAATCCCTTTCCAAGACTAAGATCCCAGAAGGGCCGGGCATATGGCAGCAGGGCTGCTGCTCTTAGTATCCCTCAACAAGAGGAACAAATAGACATTGGAAACGTGTGCAGTTAAGAATTTCAAGAGGCTGTGTTCATATTGTGCCTACAGGTGCAGCTGGAAAAGCAATGCCCCAAAGTAAATGCTTCCACATAAACAGAGCTGCATCTAGTTTCTAAAACTTGCAGCAGGAAAAGCAGGACACAATTTAAATCCACACTCTGGGAATCAGGTAGCAGCTGGAAACCTCAAACCATTCAAAAATCTCTGAGGTTTACTTATTGAATATGCAACCACTGTATAACACACAAAATAGAAAGGATATAAAGAAAGGATTGTGAAGCTCTTTAGCGGCAGATACACATTTCAAACTACCTGAACACAGGCTTCTCCCCCCCCCCTGCGTTTTTTTCAAGCACAGGTTTCTAAAGCCTTTTCTCTTCAGTCTCCAGCTAAAGACACTCAGGGATAGTGAACAGTTGGCATTTCACAAGATTGTGAATGAAGAGTATGTCTGTCATGTTGCATGCGTCCCTGGAAACAAACAATTACTCTGCATCATATACACTAAAATGGATTTGATATAGAACCTGTTTTCTTCTAAATGCAGTGCTATGCTGCTGTTTTTAATGAATTTTTAATCTTTTGTTGGAGGCTGCCCAAAGTGGCTGGGGAAGAAATAAATCCTCATCCTCATGTTTCCAGAGTAGCTCAGGCCTACACCAGCTGCCTAAGAATTCCAACCATTACAGGTCTGGGACAAGTAGTCTGCTTGGATGGCACCAGCAGAAGAAACAAGGTCTGGCACCTACCTGTATTAGCTTAAAACTGTCCTAGTTGAGCCCCCTGCAACAGCAGACGACTTAACATTTGAACATCACCCATTTCCACTCCAGGCTACTTACCACTGGTCATATGGGACACTTTTGCAAGCTTCTTCATAACGTTGTCTAGTCGTGACTGAGTGCTGTCCAGCTCATGAGAAAAGTCATCCAACATGCTAGAACCACAAGAAGAGAGCAGGGTACGTCAGACTAAGTTTTTAACTTAGCGTAGAAGAGTTTGTTACAACAATCTGGCAACTACATAGGGAAATAGTTATGAGGTGGGAGCCACCAAGTTTTGTTTTTGTTTTGTCTTTAACTGAGTTGCAGAAGACCCAAATAACTGGAGGAATGCCCACCCCCAACCTGCCCATGCTCCAATATCTTCTACTGAGGCTCATCTCCACATGCCTCCTTCCCAAACACAGTCGAGTCTCTCTCACGGTTCATTTTACACTTCACTATTATAATCAAAAGCTTAGTGTAAAGATGAAGCACAAGCCAAGGTGACATTGCCTTCCAAGATTTAGCATAAGTATATAGAACTATTACTGCAGGTCGAATAGAAGAAATATATCTTATGTCCTGCTACCTGCCACATCACAAGAAAATAAACAGGACTAAAAAGTCAAAATTCATGATAAATGCCAGACAATCTGGTGGATCTTGGCTCAGACTATTTTGGGGGGCTGAATTTGAACTAATTTGAGTGTTGCTAGCAGAAACCCACACAAGGACTTCCACTTGGCACAACGGGGATTCCTCCCCCCACCCTGACGCACACACACCCAAACTTGTTGGGGGCTGGATGTCAGGCGAAACAACATCCCTCCCCACCGAACAGGACACAAGGGAAGGAGAGAAAAGATCTGAAATGCTTGGACTGACGGAATAATTGCCATAGCACTACACTGAATTCCTCACATTGCTTTTGGTGCTGGTCAAGTACTTAAAAAAAGCCCTGGTTGATGTGACCAAAAGTTCATCTCATCTAGTACTTTGTTCTCCATAGTAGCTAGCAACATGTTATATTCAAATACTCACACTGCTTGTTCATCTAGCTCTCCTCCAATACGCTGGGACATATTCTTTAATACACCAATGCTGCCAGAGACCAGCTCCAACTGTTCATCCTGCTGTTCGATGATTAACTGGTACCCAGAAAAGAGGAGGGGATTTGTGTA
Organism: Lacerta viridis; assembly: GCA_900245905.1. Classification (NCBI taxonomy): domain Eukaryota; kingdom Metazoa; phylum Chordata; class Lepidosauria; order Squamata; family Lacertidae; genus Lacerta; species Lacerta viridis. The sequence goes on along the minus strand of OFHU01003246.1, from coordinate 777,760 downwards.
GTTAAAACTTGTGATATGCAACTGCAACTGGCAGCCTAAAGTGCTAATAGCACCTCTCTATGCATCTGATCTTAATTTCCTGACCATCTAGAGAAGCCTTCCCCAAATTTGATGCCTTCCAGCTCCCATCAGCCCCAGACAGCATAGCCAACAGTCAGGGATAATGAGAGATGTAAATATCTGAAGGCTGAGGAAGGCTGCTCTAAGGACTAACATTAAGGGCTCTAAGGACTAGCTTTAAAGAAAAAGCACAGAACTTCCAGCCATAAAGTCTGCTCCCAGTTTCATGACCTAAACTCCCTTTCCACAACGTCTCCCTTTCTGAAAGGTACTGATGCTTCACATTAAGCTATGCATGCTTGTCCTGAACTCAGAGGAAGACTGGATTCCTTTGTTTGCATTTGAGCATTGTCTGCTTTGACTCTCAGTAATGTGCATTTATTTGAACTGGGTGTAAATTACTGGTGTTTTTCAAGAAGGCGCATAATAACTCTGCTGGAAGCTAGGTCTTTAGCAACGTTCTTTATTTTATTTTACAGTGGTACCTCGGGTTACGTACTTAATTCGTTCCGGAGGTCCGTTCTTAACCTGAAACTGTTCTTAACCTGAAGCACCACTTTAGCTAATGGGACCTCCCGCTGCTGCTGCGCCACCAGAGCACAATTTCTGTTCTTATCCTGAAGCAAAGTTCTTAACCTGAAGCGTTATTTCTGGGTTAGCGGAGTATGTAACCTGAAGCGTATGTAATCCGAGGTACCACTGTATTTGTTAAATTTGTGTACCACCCTTCTCCTGAAGATCAGAGGGCGATTCACAACGTAAAAATACAAAATGAGAACATAAAATAGATAATAAAACATAAACAACCCAATAACCCCCCCCCCCTGTAATCTAACTTAAAGGTTGCCAGAGCATAGACAACAGAACGGATGGAAGAGGTTAGTGGTCACTTTTTATTCACTGTCACCCCATGAATCCATCTCCTAAAGCAGTGTTTTTCAACCTTTTTTGGGCAAAGGCACACTTGTTTCATGAAAAAAATCACGAGGCACACCACCATTAGAAAATGTTAAAAAAATTAACTCTGTGCCTATATTGACTATATATAAAGTAATTTTTCAATTTTTCCCACGGCACACCAGGCAACATCTCACGGCACACTAGTGTGCTGCGGAACAGTGGTTGAAAAACACTGTCCTAAAGGACTGCAGAGTTTCCCTCTGTCACCTACTTTTCTCTACTCCTTCCTTCCTCATTCTGGTTCCCTAATTGAGCTATGAAAAGTTGTTCCTGTGTGTCCTAGAGAACACATCAGTCCTGAGGCCAAAGCTTCTCTGGAAATCCTCCAATGTCAGTGGCTGTCTGTCTCTCTGATTGCATTTGTTCAGTCGTTCAGTCGTGTCCGACTCTTCGTAACCCCATGCCCTGATTGCATACACACACGCAAACATATTCAAACACATCCATCCACATGAAGCTGTTCACAGGAAACATTCTACCTGTTGCTGTGCTTGCTGCTCCTCAATGAAGTGGGAATTTACCGACTGCATTTCGCGATCCAAGCGGCCGTACTTGTCAGCCCCAGAACTCCAGCCATGAGTTCCACTTTCTCCCAGAAGGACCTGCACATCAGTGAACAAAGGGGAAACTAGTGGGCAGTTTCTGTGTATAAAGAAAAAATCTCACAACTCAGTCAGATCACAACACATTCCCAGAACCAGGCTTTTAAAAATGGGTCAAGCAACATGCCCTGGCATTTCTCTTTTGAATGCTGTGCACCTGACATGCTGTGCCTCTTTCACTGTCTTTCAATTTTTAAGCAGATTGCTATGGAAGCTGACTTTTCCTACATCAAGAAGAACAGCAGGTAAAGCCACAACTGCAAAGGAACAAGCAATAGCCTTAAAATGTGCTCCTAATTATTCAATGGCAAGTGTGGCCTTGTGGTCGGTGCCTTTTAAATTTGGTGCCCTACTAGGACCAGCTCCACAGGGGAGCTCCCAATACAAGATGTGGTTAAGATTTCCTGTCACAGCAGAATTTCACATGACCCTTTGAAGACTAGGGCTCCATTCATGCTTTCTCTCAAAGATGCATCAATAGGAGTCTTCTGTTTGTTTTAAATTCTGAGGAGAGGAAGAGGGCTTCAATCCACCACCATCACGGTCAGCAAGTGCGAGAGAGACTCTGGGGACTGACTGACTTACCATCACCTTGCCCCCTCTGCGGCAGAGGAGAAAGGAGAATAAGCTGCCCCTGACCCACTCGTATCTATCCTACAAAATACAAAACTATAGCCAATTCTGGGAAGCAAGAGTTACAATTATCTTTGGGCAACTGCTGCATTTGCTTCATTGGGGAAGATGGACATGAGGAAAACAAACTCCTCCTTCCCACACATGTGTGAACAAAGTTCGGTAGTTCAAACAGGCAGGACAGAAGAAAATGTTCTCCTATTTTTTGCAGGCTTGTTGCACCCTTCTGAGCAAAGATGTAAGTCATGCTCTGAAACATGGGGCTCCTTTATGAAGCATGATCAATGCACCATCTTTAAATGCTCATACCTAATACAAATGGACCAGCCATATCTCACAAATTCTGCAGTCAAGTCCGAAGGCAATCTAGGCAATACTGACCTGCCTGTTTTTCCTTTCAGCCAGTGCTTGAACAGAAGTGTTTGACATTTGATCCTTCATATCCTGTTTAGTAAAGAAATAAAGAATTTTATTCTGATGTTAGCATAGGTTAGAGACATGCTAATTTTTAAAATAAAGCTGCTCTATTGTATACTGGGCAGTGGGTTTTTTAACAAAACAAAAACAAACAAAAAGGCATCTACCCACAATAACAGCTGGTGAGAGCTTCTCAATGCCTGCATATTTATTTTAAAGTATAACATTTTATTAGTACAAGTCTGTTTGTAATGCTAACATTAGAAGATGAAAGCTGCAATCCTAAATACAATTGAACTGTCTTATGAGAAGGATTGTTCTGTAAATTGGCCCTTATGACCTGCCTTGCTCCAACCAAGTGTACTAAACACTTTAAGACACAAGATTTCTTTGTTCTGTATCCAGTCACCTCCTCAGACTTAGGAAAGCCAAATGCCTTACCCTGACCACCTGTCGTGTGCTTGTGATGAAGGCTTTTCTTACTCCTAGCTCTGTTGCATCAAGGTTGAATTTTCGAGGGTTTGCTTCAACAATGCGTTGGGAATAGTCGGTAAAGGAAACTACATTTGAGATACAGTTCCTACATAACATATAGCTATCGTTAATGAGACCTTTTAAAATAAATTACTTTTTCTACTCAAAGATAAAAATGGAGGACTGCATTCTAGAAACATTTTTCAGGATATGTGCTGAGCGTTTGTGTCCTTTTTAAAACTGGCTGGATTTTTTTATTGTAAAAAATTACATTCTTGTATACCCCTTGAGGGGCCTTTGGACTGAATAACCGTATTTTAAAAACTTTTAAAGTACTCAGAATTAAAATTTGAACAATTTTGATGCCATTTGAGTGAGTAGATGTTATAGCCAATAAAGGACTTTGCCTCTAATAATGCTTTCTTATCTTAAATGATAGCGTATGGGAGAACAAATATGAACGCACATTGTAAAGAATAATTTGTGGTGTGAGAAGAATTAAGTTTCTGGTTTCGTCAACGCCTCCAAGATGACATGTTATACCAAAACTTGCTTATTTGTTGAACTGAGTAACTTTGTGCCAAAATCATCTGGGTAAGTACAATGTAGGTTTGTGTATCTATACATCTGGAAACCCAAAGGATATTAATAGTTTCATCTAAGTCTTCAAGATCCCACTCAATGCTCCTTAGGTTGTTCCTCAGTTCATTGGTGGTCCAGTCAATTTCTTCTCTTGTAGCGGTGGATGGATCTTGCAGGAGTTCTGTCCATCTCTGGAACAACCCCTGTGCAGTGTTCACCGCCTTCTGAACTTCCCTGGAAGTGAAGAGAAAATGAACAAAATAGAACATTAAAATTTGCTAGATGGTCTCATAATTATTTATATACAGGTGTCAACTTACAACTGCTGAGCATCTGCGCTTATAGAACAACGTTCTTATTTGCCTATATTCAAATATAAATCATTTGATGCACCCCCTTGAAAATACTGGTGTATGTATACAACAAATATGAGCCAGTTCATATACTACCTCCCCAGCCTGATGTTTCTCACATGTGAGAGAAATTTCTGTGCATACACCAGCTACAGAAGATAACTGTGCTTGCAGGTCCAATTTGTGATTTATTTATTTTTTTGCAACAGCTATGGAAGATAGGGCAATTGAACCTTTATGTCTATAAAAGGCTACCTTTGTATGTGCAGTGGAGAAAGAGATGCCTTCCCACCTCTGTACTATGCAAAGCAATAGATGTGCAGAGTGTACAAATCAGCCCTGTTAGCATTAGGAAAATAAATCACTGACCTGGGTGACTTAACTAGTTTCTGGTTCTTTAGCACGCTTTTCACTAACATACTTTCTTGAAGAGTTTTCTGGTCAGCTTACCATTATAGTCAATGTTTAGACTATTCAATACAGTACAGCTTACAGATATCAATGCTCTCTCCTCAAGAGAAACATTACAAACGTCACTTTACAACATCCTTTCTTGAATCCTTAATATTCTGAAAATGGTAAAAGCCAAACATATTTCACCTCTAGTTAGCTATCAATTCTAGTCCCTGTTAATCCGGTTCTGTACATCTGGAAATGCTATTCCCACATGGCTCCCAGTATACAACTTGTGCACCGTTCTTGCCTCTTTCCTCATGCTAGACAAGCTTTCAAAATGGATTTAAGAGGTGTACTTGAAGGGAAATTCATTCTGACCTAAGCTTCCAATCATCACCTACAGGAGTGAAATGCACCGATATCAGGCAGCTTGAAATTATTTATTTAACCCTACACTTCCTCTCAAAATATCCTGAGTGACAAACAGATACACAAAACAAAAACATTCTAAAGCAGTTAAAACTTTCTAAAAACAATTACAATTAAAGACATCTAAAAGCAATTAGTTGAAATGCAGGTTGTGGTGAGTGAGGGGTTGAGGACTTTCATTTCAGGTAACATGTCAATGCCAGTTCAGATCTAACTATGGACAAACTATGTTGGAAAGATTCACAATGGCTAAACAATGCTGCTAATTTCCATGTTTGATTTTCTAGAACAACATTTTCACAAGATAGGGAGTTTTCATGAACTTATCTTCATCCTTCCATCATAAACAATTGTGGGTCCCTCCATTTTCCTACAAATTTAACAAACATCTCTAGGCAATCATTAGCTTGTCAAGTTCTGTTCAGTTGAAACAGACTTTTGATTCTGTCCTTAAAACCCCTGAATGTCAAGCTTTCAAAGAATGCATAACCTTGTCCTTATAATTTGCTTTGTAGAGTCATCTTTTCAAGTTATATCCATCTTCTGCACAGCTAGTTCTGAATAAGGAAAAATATGCTTGCTGGAAATTCGGGGAACCCAGATGCTAATGTGTGAGATTCTTGTGACCGTCAAATCAACATTCTAATGACAGGCTGAGAATTAAGATCATCATGAAAAACTTTAATCTCATTCATTGAACATGATGGTCTTTCAAAAAAAACGTGATGGACACGAAAAATGACAGAGTATCAGCAACGCTGTTTAGTCTCATAAATGCCCATGGGTCGGCAAAATGCTCATAAAATGGGTGCATTCCTGAGGGCTATAACCAAAAATGAACACACAATGGGGGGGGGGGATGGCAGCAAATGCAGTACTAAAAAATGTGCCATTTCCACAGTGCTGTCCATGTCCCCTCAGGTAAACAAGGACCCAGACACAGGCACCCCTTCCTGAACCAAGGCAGGCAACAAACCATCAGGAAGAGGGTCATTATTATTACTACAAGTATTAACATTATCTGAAGAAGTGTGCATGCACACGAAAGCTCATGCCAAGAACAAACTTAGTTGGTCTCTAAGGTGCTACTGGAAAGAATTTTTATTTTATTTTGTTTTGACTATGGCAGACCAACACGGCTACCCACCTGTAACTAACATTATCATTATCATTACTGTCATTACTAGTATTATTGTTGTTTAGCTGTTTAGTCGTGTCAGACTCTTCGTGACCCCATGAACCAGAGCATGCCAGGCACTCCTGTCTTCCACTGCCTCCCGCAGTTTGCTCATTAGTGCCATTATTATCTGTTAAATCTATCAGTCCCTAGGCAACATGTGTCCAAGCCCAGCACCCTGTCCTCACAGCACAGTAAGATCCCTGCACGATCAGGCTACCAATTAGGGTTGCCATATGTCCTCTTTCTTTCCTGGGTATGTAAAATGTGGTCATAGGGATCCATAGTTAACAGTAGAAGTCGGCAAATGCGTCCTCTTTTTTGCCCCTCAAAGTATGGCAGCCCTGCCATTAGTAGCAGCATGACTATTGTTGTTGTTAAATAACAGCAATAACAACTTTTGTTGTTAAAATAATGCTTATTATTCTTATTATTACTGCTGCTGTTGTTAAATAATCGTTTTGTTTACATAATGATGCTTATTATTACTCTGTTGTTGTCAATGTTTTTGTTTATATAATACTTCTTACTATTACTGCTGCTGTTAAATAAATAATAATAATAGTTGTTGTTGTAGAAGCTGATATAACGATACTTATTAATGAATTAATTATTATCATTTATCAGTTAAACCTGTCCACCCCGAGGCAACCGGCGTGCCGACTCGGGGCCCCTCGCAGCTGCCCCTGCGCCAGGATCCGACCGCGAGAGCGGCGCTCTCCACGTCCCCGCGCCGCCGCCGCCGCCGCCTCCGGCCCTGGTTCCTGGTATGGGCCGCGGGAGTCCCCGGGAGCCTCCGGCGAGAGCGAGGCCTCGAGGAGCGAGAGAGGCCTGTCCTCCCCGCCGCCGCCGCCGCCGTTCCTCCTCCTCCTGGCGCCCACTCACCCTTTCACCACGAAGAAGGGGTCCTCCATGGACATGGCTCCGCTCGCAGCGGCCCGCCCCGTCCGTCCCGCGCCTCGGCCAGGCCAGGCCGCCGGGTCCCTCGGGCGGCGGCGGCTGAAGGCGGCGCTGTCGCTCGGTCTCCCCTCAGAGGCAGCCGCTGCCCCTCCCCCGCCCCCACCGCCTTCCTTCTTTCCCGCCCAACTTCCTCGAGCCCGCACGGCTATAGGCTCCCTCTGCTCACGTGACTCCCCGCCCTCTCTTCTTTCCCCACCCACCCACCCAAGCACGGGCCCGCGGCCGGAGAGAAGGGAAGGTTCCCCATTGGAGGAGGGAAGACGGAGGCCTCGAGTCACGTGAAGCGGGAGCCGAAGGAAGGCCCACCCCTTTCTGAAACGGGCAGGGCGAAGGCGAAGGAGGGAGGGAGGGAGGTGAGGGGCGGGGCTTGTGGTCCTCGGTGCCTCGTCCAAGAGCATCTTTTGCAAAGCAGCCGGTCCCCGTGAGCCTGCTGCTGCTTGGGCCAATATACCCTAAAATGTATTTTATATAATTGACTTTTTATTTCTTTTCTTTGTATATCGCATTGTTGTTTTGTTGCTGATGCAAATAAAGATTCATTCATTCATTCATTCATTCAACCTTCTGCTTGGGAGAGCATGAGGCCCGTTTGAAACCTCCGGGGAGGGGATCAGAGGAAGGTTCATCGATTATTTTATTCTTAAATCAATGGCATTTTTGTTTTCACCCGAAAATCTTGCGCATTTCGCGGCCTAAAAATGCAAAAGAAAAAACAAACAAACCCAGGAACGCAAAATATTTATTTTCTTTATTTATGGAATTTATATACTGCCCTATACCTGGACGTCTCAGGGTGGTTCACGGAAAAGATCAACATAAAAACCACAATATGCACAATCGAAATAAAAACAACAACCCAATAACCCGCCCCACCCCCCCCAAAAGAGCCTCATTTTTAAAAGAGCATAGGATGTCAATCAGAGCAACCAAAGGCTGGTTCCTGGTTAAAAAGGAACGTTTATACGTCATAAAATAAAATACATAATGAAAGCAAGAACAAACCAAACCAACAAAACGCCTCAAGAGTTTTAACTGCTGAGAGCCCAGAGTCTGGTTGGCTCAGCATGCTTTAAAAAAAAAAGTTGGGTGGACACATTCTTGCTTAGCTTAGATAGGCTAAGATACAGTACTCAAAAAACTGAAGTGATTTTAATCTGTTTTAGGATTTTTACTTCTGTATGTATCTTAAACCAGGGTGGTGGATTTTTTTCTCGGACCACTTTGAAGTCGTCGTCGTCGTCGTCCCCCCATTCTAGCGGCGTATAGTTTTCCGAAGTAATAAGTAAAGGAACAGCCACTCAGTGTCTCATGAAGACAACTGGGCCCCTGCCTGCAAGTTTCCAAGCTGCTGGTCCACTTTAAGAAAAATCGTGCTGGAATATGTCATTGCAACCAGAGTTGAGGTTCTCTACAATCGAGAAAGCGGTGCGGTTTTGCGAAACAAATGTATGAGTTTCCCTTTGCACTCCCCTCAAGGCAATTTACGAATGTACCATTAAAAAAAGAGAAAAAAATTGTTTTAGTGCCCTACCCAACCTCTCTAAAAACATACACGCACAAAAACCCAAACCTGAAGATAGCTTTAAAACCATTACAAAGGAACACCTCAGACAGAGTCTTTTTCTCATAACTCCCTACGCAGCAGAAATCCAGAAGTGATTATTCCCCACCACCCAAAAAAATTAAAATTTTAAAAAAATCATTACTTCCATGTACCACTAGTGGTTAACTGTTCCAAAAGCCCCTCACTGTCAAACATGAATGTGACACATTTCCACGCTTTCCTTGCCCAAATCTATTCACTGGCTTTGCTGCTGCCCCAAATCACCATCTCCACATAAACCCCAGGTCTGAATGCCATTTACAGCACATAACACCTCCCCCACTAAATGCTATTTCAACATGTTGCTCCAAAATCCTCTCACCTGCCATCGTGAACATCTCTCATCCAGGCCAAGTCTTCTTTTTTGCTGAGCAAAAGCAAGTAGTAATAATAACAATAATAATTTATTATTTCTACCCCGCCCATCTGGCTGGGTTTCCCCAGCCACTCTGGGCGGCTTTCAACAGAACATTAAAAACAGAATAAAACTTCAAACATTAAAAACTTCCTTAAACAGGGCTGCCTTCAGACGTCTTCTAAAAGTTGGATAGTTGTTTACTTCCTTGACATCTGACGGGAGGGCGCTCCACAGGGCGGGCACCACTACCAAGAAAGCCCTCTGCCTGGTTCCCTGTAACCTCACTTCTCGCAGTAAGGGAACTGCCAGAAGGCCCTCGGAGCTGGACCTCAGTGTCTGGGCTGAACAATGGGGGTGGAGACGCTCCTTCAGGTATACTGGACCGAATGCCGTTTAGGGCTTTAAAGGTCAGCACCAACACTTTGAATTGTGCTCAGAAATGTACTGGGAGCCAATGTAGGTCTTTCAGGACCGGTGTTATGTGGTCTCGGCGGCCGCTCCCAGTCACCAGTCTAGCTGCCGCATTCTGGATTAATTGCAGTTTCCGGGTCACCTTCAAAGGTAGCCCCATATAGAGCGCATTGCAGTAGTCCAAGCGCGAGATAACTAGAGTATGCACTACTCTAGCGAGACAGTCACCCACCCACCCACAAACTTTCCCTCCAGGGCCACCTCTCCGTCATACTAGAGCTAATTTAAATAAAATAGTGGGAACGGATATTGCTCAGGTACAGGGAGTGGAAGGGATGGATTATGTTAGCCCCTGAAAATGATCCATTAATTTGAACTGAGTACAGGCTAATTTGTTCACAATTCTGCAGGCTTCACAAGCCTGCCCCAAAGCGACTGCAACGTGATTTATGACTCTTCTTTGGAGTGGCAGTTGCATTTTCCATGCAGGTCGTGCTTGTTGGACCGCCGTGATGAGAGATAAAACTGGCCGAGTGATGGCTTGAGCTGGACCAATTTGTATGACACAGAATCGGTTATACAATCAGGATTGCCCCCGCTTCCCTTTTCCTGGCAGGACTCACCCTCCTTCCTAACCTGTTGTTTGTCAATTCATCACTATTTGAATTCGCCACTTGAAAGTTCCCTTGCACCCCACACTGCAAATGTGTGTGGAAGGAAATGTTTTGCCGCGAGTGTTTCCTTGGCATGTAGCAGCGAAAGACAGTCGGGGGGAGAGGAAAGTGGCACCCGTACCTCAGCTAGTGTGGAAAGGTAGCTAGTTTTTAGCCTTGCGGCTAAAAGGCTGGATGCAGGGCTTACATAAATATTTCAGGTATTTAAGAAGAGTTTGGATTTGATATCCCGCTTGATCACTACCCGAAGGAGTCTCAAAGCGGCTAACATTCTCCTTTCCCTTCCTCCCCCACAACAAACACTCTGTGAGGTGAGTGGGGCTGAGAGACTTCAGAGAAGTGTGACTAGCCCAAGGTCACCCAGCAGCTGCATGTGGAGGAGCGGAGACGCGAACCCGGTTCACCAGATTACGAGTCTACCGCTCTTAACCACTACACCAGTGTTTTTCAACCTTTTTTGGGCAAAGGCACACTTGTTTCATGAAAAAAATCACGAGGCACACCACCATTAGAAAATGTTAAAAAATTTAACTCTGTGCCTATATTGACTATATATAAAGTAATTCTCTTGAATAGGAATCAAATAAACACAAAGAAAGTATTTTATAATTACTTTATTATGAAATAGTAAGTAAACAGAAATATGAAAAATTATAAAATACTTTATTCAGTGCGCAACCTGGGTCTGTTTGGCTGTTTTTTTAAAAATCTTTCGAATTTTTCAATTTTTCCCACGGCACACCAGGCAACATCTCGCGGCACACTAGTGTGCCGCGGAACAGTGGTTGAAAAACACTGCACTACACCACAGTGGCTCTCATAAACATTACAAAACTCTCTGGACTACAAACACAAAATGATCCAATCCACTGGTGCGTTTGGAGGACCCCAACGTGAGCTACCATAGGCACCATTTATGGGAGGGCTTGGATGCCGAAGCACCAACAATTTTTTTTTTTACTTTGGGTGCCCAGCTGGGTGACCCCACGTGGCATGTGCATGATGTCACATAGTGTGCCGAGGCACAAAAGGGTTCATCGCAGCTGCAGGGGGGTCCAGCGGGGTTCGCCGCACTGTGTGATGTCATGCAGGCAACGCAACATGCTGAGTGACATCGTACGTGCAATGTGTGTATCATCACATGGGCACCAGGCACCCACTATGTGGGGCAGAACCTAGCACACCTGGGCCCCACACCAGTCTTCATTAACCTACAACTCACATTGGCCCCTGCCAGCACAGACATGGGAGTTGCAGCACTAAACTCCAGAAGGGCACCAGGTTGTGCTCAGACTGTCTTGCCCTGGTGGACAACCCGGCCACTGAATTCTGCACCAGCTACATTTTCCAAAACCATTTTAAAGGCAGCCCCACATATAGTGCATTGCAGTAATCTAACCTAGAAGTTACCGGAGCATAGACAACAGAAGTCAGAATTGAACCCCGCCAACCTCAGGTGCTGACCTTTAAGGCCTAAACAGCTTCAGCCCAGTGTACCTGAAGGAGCGTCTCCACCCCCATCATTCAGACCGGACACTGAGGTCCAGCTCCAAGAGCTTTCTGGTGGTTCCCTCACTGCGAGAAGTGAAGTTACAGGGAAGCTGGCAGAGGGCCTTTTCGGTAGTGGCACGCGCCCTGTGGAACGCCCTCCCGTCCGATGTCAAGAAAATAAACAACTATCTGACTTTTAGAAGACATCTGAAGGCAACCCTGTATCGGGAAATTTTAATGTCAAATGTTTTACCATTTTTTTATGTGCTGTAAGCCGCCCAGAGTGGCTGGGGAAACCCAGCCGGATGGGCGGGAAGAAGAAGAAGAAGAAGAAGAAGAAGAAGAAAAAAGAGAAGAAGAAGAAGAAGAAGAAGAAGAAACAAGAAGAAGAAGAACAACAACAACAACAACAACAACAACAACAGGGATCCCATGGTTGGTTTTGTTTCCTTTGTTGAGAGAGACTGATGCTGTGTGCCTTTGCAATGATATTTAGAAATATACAAGCAGACGGGAGGCGAATGCGCTCCTTTAGCTTCAGTTGTAACTCGTCCTACCCCTGCATCCAGTTCCCCAGAGAGAAATTTGTGCGGTACCAAGGCTGCACAACAATTTATAACTAACTCAGCGTAGTAGAAACTCCCAGGTATCTCTCCTGCCCCAAACACAGGACACATAGGTTGGTTTCACTTTGGAGAGTCAGTCACACTCCCACTACTTTTTGTGGAAGGAAAACAAAACCTGCCTCTTTGTGCTTCCCATTTTTTTGTTCTGTTAAAGCGGCAAGACCGCCGGGGCCCTTGCACCATTTTGCACGGACCCTCCTGCAGCTCCGGTTTCCTTTGTTCGTGGTTTTGCCTGACCTATTTGCTTTCATTGTGAACTGAAGTGGAACTCCCAAGGCTTGGTCGGCTGTCATCTCCCTCAGGTGTTCCATTGTCATCCAGCGCGCTGGATTATTAGAAGCTGAAAGCATCACCAAGGCCCGTCTTTGAAATAAGGCAGAGGGAAGTGGGGGCAGCGGTGGAGAAGGAGTGGGAACCGTCTGCCTCCTCCCTCTCCGCACTTCAGAAACAAACATACATATGAATTGGAGCCGCACTGAATATTTCAAAGGCAGTCTCCTGCGCTTTTAAGATTCTGCTCATTATTGTGACATGCTCTCAAGGGAGTCAGAGGGCCGTGAAGGCGCGGAGCTATAGCGCCAGGTATCCGATCACAGGGAAAGTAGACGCAGGCCCAGGTCCACGGCTCAGCCTCCAGAAGCAGTCCTTTCTGTCTCATCCGATTGGCACCTCTGATCTTATTCTGAACAGCTGCTTCCCTTGCAGAGGGCTTGTTAGAGGAAGGACTTTGTTGCCAACCTTTTTTTGCAGAGGGGATCCTTTAATCTGCACAGACACCTTGGGACCCCGAAACCCGTTTCCACAATCAAATCTGAGCAGCTGAAGGCGCTTGTTAAAAGGTCTCTGCTCGGATGCTTTCTGCAGAGCGGTGACTTCTATCAGCTTAGCAAAGCTTCTTGGCTTTAGGTTTTTGCACAGAGCCCCGGGGCTGTGCCTTCTTTCTGCAACCTTGCCTCAGGCAGCAAATATTTCCATTGCCTTAGAAAGTGAAAAGTTCGAGTATCACGGCAAATATTTCACCTTGCCTTGTTACTCTGTTGAATGGTACCTTCCATTTCCCGATTCTGCCCTACTTACGGTTAAAACAAATCTATTTTTAAATGCTCCTCTGTATGTGACAAAATGTTTATGGCGGCTTCAGGGGTTAGGGAAGTTCCTTATCGAAGAAGCTGCCTTATTCCCACCAGCCCTTGAAGTGCTGCAGATTTTTGCTGTTGCAGGGCAGAATGGCGGACTGGCGTACAGGGAAATGCAAGGAGGAAGCGATTGCATAAACCCCGATGCTAAGAGAGGTAGGGGGACGCAGCTGGACTCCATCCCTTCCCTTCAAAAGGTCGCCCCATAAGGTACTCATTAAGTATACTTTCTATAGATGGGGTGCCGTGTGTGTGTGTGTGTGTGTGTGTGTGTTGTGGAGATGGCAGGAGGGGGTGGCCATGCATTCACAACCACCCACAAAGGCAATTTAATGCGTTAAGGCAGTGCTGCTGTGTGCTCACAGTTTGTTTCCCAGTGGCAACACTGACTATATTAATTGTATTTTTGGGGGTATTACCTAGTGAGAGGGAAGGGCGTTGCGTTGTAGTTGCGCACACGCACATCTTAATGTGTGCCTTTTGCCTCCCTCCTGTAACTTACACACAACAGTGGCTACAAAAAAGAGAGACTGGGGGGGGGATTCTTGCCAGCAACGCCTCCGGGAACGATAAAAAGATTATAGGCATGAAGGCAATGTATTTATTGTGCCAAATACTAGTTGCTAAAAACCCAAAGTGGTGCAAGTGCTGCTGGAATTTGCTGCCAAGGAGTGTGGTGGAGTCTCCTTCTTTGGAGGTCTTTAAGCAGAGGCTTGACAGCCATCTGTCAGGAATGCTTTGATGGTGTTTCCTGCTTGGCAGGGGGTTGGACTGGATGGCCCTTGTGGTCTCTTCCAACTCTATGACTCTATGATTCATTATCCTTGCACTTCGTAGAATCAAAGAATTGTAGACTTGGAAGGGACCCTGCGGGTCATGTACCGGTAGTCCAACCCCCTTGCAATGCAGGAAGATTTCGCCCAACTTGGGGCTCAAACCCACAACCTTGAGTTTAAGAGTCTCATGTTGTACAGACTGAGCTATCCTCAAGGCCTTCTTAGTTTTTGGTTACCAGCACATCAGTGAGACTTATGACAAAGAGGGGATTCCCAGGAGAGGCTTTTACACCCCTGTTGCCCCACAGCCTTGCAGGGCTGCCTAAGAAGAGAAGAAGAAGAAGAAGAGTTTGGATTTGATATCCCGCTTTATCACTACCTGAAGGAGTCTCAAAGCGGCTAACATTCTCCTTTCCCTTCCTCCCCACAACAAACACTCTGTGAGGTGAGTGGGGCTGAGAGACTTCAGAGAAGTGTGACTAGCCCAAGGTCACCCAGCAGCTGCATGTGGAGGAGTGGAGATGCGAACCCGGTTCACCAGATTACAAGTATACCGCTCTTAACCACTACACCACACTGGCCCAAGTGGGTATTAGTCTCCGATGGTTGCTGCTGCCACTCTCCCAATTACTCCTGCAACCCAGATGGGAAGGAACTTGCAATGCACTAAAACAATGACTTTTTCAAAAGGTTCTGAGCCGGTGCGCCAGAACTCTTCAGCTCAACCTACACCTTTGTGGTTTTCTCAGTGTGGCAACAGCAGCCCACATGGTCTCCGAGTCTCTCCTAGACCTGTTGGACCACATCAGTGAGGCCAAGAGGGGGAGTCTTGTTGTCTGTGCAGCCCGTGGTCTCCATACACAATGCCCAGGCTTGTGCCCCGGGGAGGTCACTTTGGTGCAGGTAACACAGCAGTTTGGCTTCACCCCCAGAGACATTGTCTCTTGAGACAGACAGATGCTTTTACTCATATTGGAGCTTTTACCCATTGCCAGGATTAAAAAACAACAACAAAATTGTACCATCCCAAGGGAGCTCTTTTTTTGTTCAACTAAAGCAGGGCTTGCTTTTGAATTATGGTGCTGGAGGAGACTCTTGAGAGTCCCATGGACTGCAAGAAGATCAAACCTATCCATTCTCAAGGAAATCAGCCCTGAGTGCTCACTAGAAGGACAGATCCTGAAGTTGAGGCTCCAGTACTTTGGCCACCTCATGAGAAGAGAAACTGTTACGGAAAAGTTACCGGGTCGAGGCTGCTCAGCTCCCGGTCCTACGGAGGAAGCCCGTGGTTCGCTGCGGAGGTAATGGAGACCAGCCGGAGATGGAGCAAAAGCAAAGACGTTTATTGCGCAACAAGGTTCAGGAGGGTCCGAACCCCGAACAAAGGGTGTCCTGGACTTTTAAAAGTTCCCGCGATAGCCCAGAATACATTGCAAAATACATCACAGAAACGTCAGAGATGGGGAGGGGAGAGAGGAGGTTCTGGCAATATTTACATACGGGAAAAACAAGTTTTACATGTCAAGAGGGATGGCAGGAACTGGTGATGGGATTTAGGGTGGGTGCAATACACATTGATGGTTTCCACTGGGGAAAGACAATAGAAAACTCCTAGGAGGATGTCTGCTGTCATGGTTACTGATGGATGGGTGCTTGAATGGATTACCGGGAGGGGTGCATTTCCTCCTGCAGCTGGATGAGGACGTGACTCTCTGCTTAAGGGATTATGAAAGCCACTGAGTTAGGAGTCCAAAAATTATACAGTATCGAAATAACATACTTCTGATGATCGGAGGATGACGGGGACCGAGGGGTTAGAAAGGTTATTTTATAAGGAGCAGATAGACACTCGAACCATGCAGCTAGGACCTTGCGTTGCTGAGATATTGATTTTTATGTTATTTAACCTTAGAGCTGTCAAACTGCCCGCCCACAGTCTAAGCGAGTCCACTTGTTACAATGTTGCAAGTTATAATTAATAACTTCCCTTGCTAGATACATTTTACTTTCGATTCCATTGTTCTCGCAGCAGGGAAGCTGTCAAAATCCACTTAGCATGCAGTCAAGCGTGAAGGTGTTGAGAAGCAGAGCTGAACGTTCCATTTTGGAGGCCTGGCTGAATGCATGCTCCTGATTGGTCGGCTTGCCGTTCATTGAGAAAATGGAGGATACGAGGAGCGCTTGACAGGAGGCTTCTCGGAGGGGTTTCGGGGCGCAGATCGGGACATTGGGGGAACCCTTCATCGCGAGGGTTTTATGTGGTGCTTGTGCGACTTAGGTGTGTGTGTCTGGGGTCACCCGCTCATCGTCGGGGGGGGCAACGAAAAGAAACGGAGGCTTCCAGGTCCCGCACTCGGCCGCGCGGGAGTCCGGCGAGGAGGCTGCGCGGTGGGGGAAGGTGGCGGCTGGAAATTTTCCTTAACAGTCCCGCACTCGGAGATAAGATTTGTATCAGGTTCGAAGAACCACAAATCCTTTTCTCCGCACCTAACTTTCGAGACTTGGTACTCACCTCCCCCACGCGCCTCGACTGGAAGTATTCAGGGAGTGCGGGCCGGTCACGGTTGGATGCCCATTCCAGGTGCAGTCACAGTAGGCTGTCGAAAGCCAGCTGATCGGCGAGTATGATGAGCAGTCGCACAGCTGTCAAAGTGGCCGGTGGTCCCCATCAGCAAGCTGCCAAAGATGGCAAACAGGGAGACGAGGGGTGCTGTCAAGTAGCTGTCAAACAGCTGTCAAACGGCAAGCAGGCAGTACAGGGAAAGCTGTCAAAGCGGTGAGTCTGAAAATGCGGAGAACTGTCAAATAGCTGTCAGAGTGGTAAGTCCGAAAAGGCGAAGAACTGTCAAGCAACTGTCAAACGGCAACCAGTCATTGTAAGGCAAGCTGTCAAAGCGGTGAGTCTGAAAATGCGGAGAACTGTCAAATAGCTGTCAGAGTGGTAAGTCCGAAAAGGCGAAGAACTGTCAAGCAACTGTCAAACGGCAACCAGTCATTGTAAGGCAAGCTGTCAAAGCGGTGAGTCTGAAAATGCGGAGAACTGTCAAATAGCTGTCAGAGTGGTAAGTCCGAAAAGGCGAAGAACTGTCAAGCAACTGTCAAACGGCAACCAGTCATTGTAAGGCAAGCTGTCAAAGCGGTGAGTCTGAAAATGCGGAGAGCTGTCAAATAGTTGTCAAAAGCTGTCAATAGTGGAAAGTCCGAAAACACAGGTGGGAACGATGTCCGGAGACTGGGGAACGGTGACACAGGAACTGGGGTACGATGAACAGGAACTGGGGTGCGATGAACAGGAACTGGGGTACGATGAACAGGAACTGGGGTGCGATGAACAGGAACTGGGGTGCGATGAACAGGAACTGGGGTACGATGAACAGGAACTGGGGTGCGATGAACAGGAACTGGGGTGCGATGAACAGGAACTGGGGTGCGATGCTGGGGTGCGGCGAACAGGAGCTGGGGTGCGATGCTGGAGAGCGATGCTGGGGTGCGGTGAACAGGAACTGGGGTACGAGGTGTACGAAGGGTGGGAATTGAGCACAGTCCACAGGGGAGGTTCTTCAACGGTCCTGTTGGGGTACTCCTTATGTTCTCGAATCGGAAGGAAAGGCTTGAACGAATTGTGGGTCAGTGTGGGCTGGCAGAGGGGCTCGGAGAGGATTTGGAGGGTGCGACCCTGCAGTTGGTTGGGCCGTCGAGACCTGGGTGCCTTGGGGTGGCCAATTCCCTTGTGGATGAGGAGGCACCATTTGCTGGTTCTTATAACCCTGGGCCCAAGGAGGGTGTGAAGGAAAGGTGGGGTATGGCGAGTTTCCCCCGGGGAATGGGTAAGAGTTGGCTTCAACCCATGGGCTCCCCGGGTATAAATATGGGCAGTTTCGTCTTAGGTGCCCTGGTTGAAAACACAGGTGACAAAGGCCAGTGGATGGGCCCCAGGGTCGTGGCATGGATGGGCTTACATTCGATCCTCCCCCTCCTCCTCGCCCCCTGCCTCCTCCCCTGGCCGGGAACCCTGGAGCTGGGAAGTGAGGGGTTTCCATACTGAGGGCAAGCACTGCCTCTTCCTCTGATTGAGTGTCTCTCTTTCTCTTCTCATCACGATTATTAAAGACAGATTTTGCTATTGACAAGATTTCACTAAAGGTTTTTCCATCGTATCCAATGAGAAGGTTTAAGGCTTTGCGAATATCAGGTGTCGCTTGATCTTTGAAGAAGCCTTTGACTATTATGTCGTGGTGAGGGTTTTCAGGGTCTATTCCACCCCAGGTCTTAATAGCCGCCACCAACCGAGAATAATAGTCCGAAGGGTGTTCACTGGGTCCCTGTATTACAGTCTGGACCCTTGTCCAATTTATGGTGCGCTGTCCTGAAGCCTTGATACCATCTAGGATGGCCCTTTTAAACAAGTTCAGGCACCAGATACCATTAGGGGTATTATAGTCCCAGGCAGGGTCGGGTTCGCTCCGGAGGTCTCTAGGTGTTAAGGCCTCCACCCCTTGAGGTCTCCCTTCCTGGTAGTTTTCCTGATTTAGAGCTTCCTCAGCCTTACTTAGGATATCAGCTTTCTCGGCCTCATTAAATAGAGCGTTTAGGAGCACATGGACGTCAGTCCAAGAGGGATGATGTGAGGAGAAGATGGTGGATATTTGCCTATGGCATTTGTCAGGATCGTCTCTTAGAGAGGGCATCGTGTTAGCCCAGTTGATCAGATCGGCCGTACGGAAGGGTTGATGGGCATAGATCATACGTGGGGCCCCATCCGGGACTGTCGGTGGTATGGGGAAAGCCCTCAGTGGCATCTGGAAGGAGGCTGCTTGGTGATTATTTCCCTTTTTGCCTTTGGTACTTTCCTTGACAGACTGCCGGAGAGCGGTTGGGGAAAAGGTGCCATGGTCACTGACAGGAGTTGGAGTAGGGTCAGGACCCACAAGCACATCGGGCACCGCTAAAATCCCTTCCTGGCCGGTGGGATGAACCAGTAATTGGCCACCCTGAGCCACTATTTGGCTATTGGGACTAACATCATGTTCAGGTCCCTGTGCCATGGCCTGATCCTCATAGGGGGGTGGCGCAGAACCTTCCTTTGGTCTCTTAGGATCCTTTCTAGGAGGTTTAATCACGGGCATCTGGAGCGTTGGGGACGGGTTTAGAGTCATAAGGACTTGGGATACAGCCTCGAAAGTCTCCAGATAATCAAGCTGACGAGGCCTTTCCTCCAGTAAGAGCTTCTTTAATGTATTTATTCGATCCTGATGGAAGGATCCCTCCGGTGGCCAGCGGAGATCTGATGGTACTCTTTCAGTAAAGAACGGCCAGGAATTCCTACAAAGATCTTGCAGCTTCTGCCTAGACAAAATCTCATGGTCCGGAATTTCCTTCCAATGCTCCATGACAATCGCGAGGGGAGAGTCGGGTTCCGGCTGGGTAAAAGAAGGCTTTCGAGAAGCCTTCTTCCCAGTGGAAGTACGACCATGCTTCGAAGCCTTGGCACCCATTGTTCCTTGGGGTTTAAGAGGAACCTGGGTTTTCTGGGAAAGGAGGGATGGGAAGGTATCTTAGTAAGTCAGGTCTTCTCACAAAGGGAATGGGACAGAGGGGTTTCTTAACAAAACAAAGTACACGACGTTCCAATAATCTAGCCTGGTCCCTTGCGTTCACTAGTTCGGCTAGCGGGGCGGCTGACCAGGGGGATCTACTCTAAACTACCTCTTCCTTTCCTTTTCTGGAGCTCCCTTTTCCTCTTCCTTTCTCTTCCGTTTCTTCTCATCTATTCCTATTTCTCAACCCCCATTTCCACCCATTACAGGGTACCCCCACCTGGCAACCTCCTACCTATCATGAACAGCTAAGGAAAGGAGCCCTACTAGACGCCTGCCACAGCAGTGCCAGATCGGGCAGCCCCTTTGATAGAGTTAAACGGTCCGGAAAAGCCTCCCTTGCGTTCGGAAGCGGGCTCACGCACGACCAGCGTGTTTTACATGGCCCGACCGGGGCGGCTGAGGCTTGAGATAGTGCAGAAAAGTCCTTTGCCCCTTGCGTTCGTTAGGATCTTTCACCTACTCGGGGCGGCTGGCAAAGTAGAAAAAGAGCCCAGTCCCTTGCGTTCGTTAGACCAGCTAACGGGGCGGCTGACTGGGTATTGGAGAAAAGAGATAGAGCTCAGGACTCCCCTTTCGAGTTGAGCAACAGTCCACGGGACGGACTGAGAGACAGGCAAGAAATGATAGGCAAGAGAGCAGTAGATTGCGGTTGCCAGGCTTACCTCCCCCCTCCCCCCAATCACCAGTGCACTGGATTTATACTTACGCGTCTTCCACCGCGATCCGCTGGATCGTTGGAGACGAAGCCGGCTGAAGCTTTGCCTTTGCTCCCCGGTTGGCTCCCCCTGGGACCTGCAATTACCGCCCGGAGGATGGCTAGGGATCCGTCGAGTCTCCACGGGAGAAAAGGGTCCCGTTGCCGGCTGAAGGCTCGGTGGGGGTCCCCAACCACCCCGGGAGAACGCAGGTCCCGGGTTTCGGCACCAACTGTTACGGAAAAGTTACCGGGTCGAGGCTGCTCAGCTCCCGGTCCTACGGAGGAAGCCCGTGGTTCGCTGCGGAGGTAATGGAGACCAGCCGGAGATCGGAGCAAAAGCAAAGACGTTTATTGCGCAACAAGGTTCAGGAGGGTCCGAACCCCGAACAAAGGGTGTCCTGGACTTTTAAAAGTTCCCGCGATAGCCCAGAATACATTGCAAAATACATCACAGAAACGTCAGAGATGGGGAGGGGAGAGAGGAGGTTCTGGCAATATTTACATACGGGAAAAACAAGTTTTACATGTCAAGAGGGATGGCAGGAACTGGTGATGGGATTTAGGGTGGGTGCAATACACATTGATGGTTTCCACTGGGGAAAGACAATAGAAAACTCCTAGGAGGATGTCTGCTGTCATGGTTACTGATGGATGGGTGCTTGAATGGATTACCGGGAGGGGTGCATTTCCTCCTGCAGCTGGATGAGGACGTGACTCTCTGCTTAAGGGATTATGAAAGCCACTGAGTTAGGAGTCCAAAAATTATACAGTATCGAAATAACATACTTCTGATGATCGGAGGATGACGGGGACCGAGGGGTTAGAAAGGTTATTTTATAAGGAGCAGATAGACACTCGAACCATGCAGCTAGGACCTTGCGTTGCTGAGATATTGATTTTTATGTTATTTAACCTTAGAGCTGTCAAACTGCCCGCCCACAGTCTAAGCGAGTCCACTTGTTACAATGTTGCAAGTTATAATTAATAACTTCCCTTGCTAGATACATTTTACTTTCGATTCCATTGTTCTCGCAGCAGGGAAGCTGTCAAAATCCACTTAGCATGCAGTCAAGCGTGAAGGTGTTGAGAAGCAGAGCTGAACGTTCCATTTTGGAGGCCTGGCTGAATGCATGCTCCTGATTGGTCGGCTTGCCGTTCATTGAGAAAATGGAGGATACGAGGAGCGCTTGACAGGAGGCTTCTCGGAGGGGTTTCGGGGCGCAGATCGGGACATTGGGGGAACCCTTCATCGCGAGGGTTTTATGTGGTGCTTGTGCGACTTAGGTGTGTGTGTCTGGGGTCACCCGCTCATCGTCGGGGGGGGCAACGAAAAGAAACGGAGGCTTCCAGGTCCCGCACTCGGCCGCGCGGGAGTCCGGCGAGGAGGCTGCGCGGTGGGGGGAAGGTGGCGGCTGGAAATTTTCCTTAAAGAGAAGACTCCCTGGAAAAGACCCTGATGTTGGGAAAGATGGAGGGCACAAGGAGAAGGGGACGACAGAGGATGAGATGGTTGGACAGTGTTCTCGAAGCTACTAACATGAGTTTGGCCAAACTGCGAGAGGCAGTGAAGGATAGGCGTGCCTGGCGTGCTCTGGTCCATGGGGTCACGAAGAGTCAGACACGACTGAACGACTGAACAACAACAAAGCAGGGCTATGTGGACATTGGCTCCTGTTTTAAAATTATCCATTTTTTTATGTTCACAGCAAACAGAGACATGGCTAGGCAGGTTTTTTGCCCTGGGTTAAGTCTCCAGAGGGGCACCGTGGGTGAAATAAAGCCTAATTTCACCCCTGCAACACATTTGCAAGGTAGGCAAGGCAGAGAGAGAGAGAGGGGAAGGGAGAGGGGGGGGGAGAAGAGAGAGGAAGGGGGGAGAGAGAAGTCTTATGAGAGCTTCATGATGAAGTAGGAATCTGAACACAGGCTTCTAACAATCAAGCTTCTGTCTGACAGCGGCTTTGTTTCCCTGCCTCACTGCTCTGGAAATGCTGTTGGTAAGAGTTGTTAATGCAGCTCTGTCGTTCTGTTTCCATTGGTTCCTGACAAGATTCTGCATGCTGTATGCGAGAATAAGTCTCACGGCGGCTTTTGACCAGCCTGGATGTGGATGCCACACGTTCCTAGTCAACAATATTTACTGCCTAAAGGCTACACTACACACTTCTTCAATGGATGACAAATGCAAATTTAGGACAACAAGCAATCTGTCACGAGCACACTTTTCTGCAATTATGAATGCACACCGCAAGCTGTTTCCTGTTTGGCGCTTCCTTATAGTGTGGTCCGATTTCCCTTCTAGGTGGGGTTACGATTTGATTTATTCCTTCCATGAAAAGGTTCCCCTGTCTCTGTCATCACCTGCTCTGCAGTCACTAAGAAATCAAATCTCTCCCTCCCCCCTTCTTAAAAAAAGGGGGGACCACCTTTGTCACAGCTGAGCACTGGAGGGAGGATTGTTAGTTGTTTGTCAAACCCTTCCAGAATAGTTAGATCACAAGGGAGAGATTAGTGCATAAAGTTACACCCTTCCCTACCTTCCACCGCCATGCGAGGGTGGGGTGGGGGGTGGGAAGCCATTTCTCCAGGACAGAGGCATTGAAAGAGTGAGGGAACGCAGCACAGCTCAGACCACAACCAATAACGTTTCAGTGTGTTTGCAGTGCATCAGTACCCAAGATTATAATATAATCAATATAATTATACATAATATAATTAATATAACATTAATATAGTATATTAATATAACCAATCAATGCCTAGAGACAGGGAACCCCAGCACCAGTTCTGAACCAATCACAGGCTCTGCGGAAGAGAAACGCAGCAGCTCGTGTGGCGTCCACAACACACATACACACTCAGCCTCTCCGGCTCTCCCTGAGACAGACAACAAAGCCGCCCAAGAGGATCTGAACTCCCAAGCAGCCATGGGACTGACTCCAACTGAAATTTAATCATGACATCAATCTGGGTCTGGAGGAGGGAAAGGAAAGGAGAAAGCCACAGGGGGAACCAGGACCAAAACACCTGCCTTCTTAAAAGGGCAATGCGTTCTTGCTCCTCTTTCGAGAATCTGAGAGCAGCCGTTCGGAGCTGTTCGCTGCATCTCAGTGATCCCGAAAAGAAGCAAAGCGTTGTTGCTGTTGCTGGGATATTTAAAATGGAAGGCCAAGAGTTAGGGTTGGAAATGTAAAGAGAAAGAAGGCTCTTTTTATCATATGGTGGTGGTCTTATAGTAGGGTTAAAGCTTACTAGGAAATGATATATAATGAATTGAAAAAGATGTTTAAAACAATGTTTGTAAAAAACAAAACCAGAAGTTTTTCTTTTGGGAATTATAGGGACAGAACTACCCAAACGGTATAGAAATTTATTCATGTATAGTCAAACCTCGGTTGTCGAACGTAATCTGTTCCGGAAGCCCATTCGGCTTCTGAAATGTTCAACAACCAAGGCGCAGCTTCCGATTGGTGGCAGGAGCTTCCTGCACTCAAGCAGAAGCTGCGTCAGATGTTCAACTTCCAAAAAACGTACAAAAACCGGAACACTTACTTCTGGGTTTGGGGCATATGGGAGCCGAAACGTTCCAAAACGGAGGCATTCGGGAGCCGAGGTCTGACTGTATGCGACTACAGCGGCAAGAATTTCACTAGCACAAAAAGGGAAAGAAGTCCCAGTGAAAGAAGTATTTTTTACTTTAAGAAAGAGGTGTGACTGCTATTCTAAAGAACGTGTGCTCTTCAAAGGGTCTAAAGGGCTTTACAAAGATCCTTTCTCTTACAACCTGTTGCACTCTGTTGTGCGGAACACACAAGCACACACACATGTACATGAAGACAATTAGGATTCTGTTTTCTCTTCCTATCTCATTTCCAGTGAGGAAGCCGCTAAAGCTGCAACCATCTTCGCAGGTAGTTTTCTTTGGCCATCCCTCGTAGCCAAGTAAGAACGTCTTCCCTGAACACGGTGTTAACATTGAATCCGTAATTCTGGATCTTTCCATGGTGGGGACATAGGTTTCCCTGTGGGAGTTGATCATGGTAAGGGTTTGCCAAGCGCAGAGCCGTCTCACCCATAGGGGCTAGTGGCGCGGCGCGCCAGGGCGCCGGGCCCCCCAGGGGCGCCCCCGTGAGCCCGCCGGCATACCGGGCGCCCCCTCCCCAACCCGCCCCCGCCCCCACGGGCGGGCTGGCGGCCGGGCGCTCGCGCGCCGGCAGCACAGCCTCTGCCGCCCATGCCACTCCCGGGCGGGCTGCGAGCTGGCCGCCCTCGCATCCCGTCCCGGGAGCACTGGAAGGGCGCGCAGAGCCCCGCAGCTCTCTGCCCCTGCCGCTCTGGAAAGCCAGGGGTGGAGGCGGGGGGGAGCAGATGAGCAGATGAGGAGCCAAGGGGTCTTTTGGGAAGGACGGATATTGTTTTTGGCCCCTCTCCAAAAGCGGCCCCAGCGCTGGGTGAGCGCACCCGACCGTGCGCCGTGCGCGCAACCTCCCCAGCAGCACCTCGGCAACCCAGCGGCCTCGATCCGCTCCTCAACCCCTCTCTCGCCCCCGCGTCGTCCGCTCCTGCAGCGGATCCTCCCACTCGGGCGCTGGGCTCCAGCCCCTTCCTGCCGGCTGTCCATTCCCGATTGCAACCCGGCCAGCTCCTCGGCTTCCCGAGACGGGAGAAAGAGGAGGAGGGCACCTTGGCTCGCGCGCCCCGAAGACGGCGCACCAACTTTGGGCACACGTGCGCCTTTAAGAAAACAACCCCCCCCCAGCCTGCATTAATGCACAAAGCCAGGCTCTCCCCCCCCCAGCAAATGACGCAGGGAGCCGTGTAGGAAAAGCTTTCCACGTTACGATACTTTTTTCTCTCTCTCTCTCTCAGACTGAGGTGAGTGAGATGCTCCTAATCTGAGAGCCTCTGAAAAGAGGTGGTGTTTTCTAACTTTGCCTATTGTTGCTGATACTCTGTTTCTGGTTAATTGTTCCTTCTGCACGTTTCCCTAAGGAACCAAAAGACAAACTGGGAGTTTCTCTGCTTGCTTTAAACCGTTTTGAGTATTGCGTTTCAATTGTTGTGATAATAATAGTAGCTTATATTAATGCATTCTCCTCTGTGTTCTAGTTACAGTAGGTAGCCATGTTGGTCTGCTGTAGTCAAAACAAAATTTAAAAAAATTCCTTCCAGTAGCACCTTAGAGACCAACTAAGTTTGTTCTTGGTATGAGCTATTGTGTGCATGCACATAAAATAACACACACTACTTCAGATACACTGAAATTGGTCCTGTAAGACCAATTGCTGTCCTTAAGTTGTCAACAGGTTTACCACACCTATCAGCCAATCACCCATTCCCACCACCCTTCTGAGTAATACCCCTCCCCACCCTCTCACTATACCTAAGGGTCTGGTGATTTCTATTTCAGTGTATCTGAAGAAGTGTGCATGCACACAAAAGCGGCCTCGATCCGCTCCTCAATTGGTCATCCAAGGTTTGTCTTAAAGGGCTAGTGGCCTCCTACATGACAAAATGACTGCTCTCTGCTCCTCACTTGCCCCTGCTCATGCAGAGAATATTTCCCATTCTGGTTCAAAGGGGTTCCTGTGCTTTAAGCAGCTTGGCCTCAATAGCAGAAATGCTTCCTGCAATCCACAGAAGGGGAGGGTGATGTTATGCTTTGATCCTGCTTGCAGATTTCCCTTAGGCATCTGGTTGGGTTAGGGGGCGCAAATTACTTGCCTTGCCCCGGGTGCTGACAACCCACGCTACGCCACTTGCCGCCGCTCCTTTGAGCGCTTCTCCAGCCTGCCGCTGCGCAGGACTGGAGTAGGGCGCGGGGCGGGGGAAGGAACACGAGGGGTCCCGAGCGGGCGCTGTTTGCCAAAGGATGGGGGGGCGTGGGGGCGCCGGAGAGATCCCTGCACCACGGCGCAGGATAGGCTTAAGACGGCCCTGGCCAAGCGTGCCTTCCTCTTAGCACGTCTCTCTCTCCCTTTCGCCTTGAGTTCAAGTGTCTTCGAAGTCCACAACACCTTCGGTAAAGGCTGTTCTCCAGTTGGAGCGCTCGCAGGCCAGTGTTTCCCAGTTGCCAGTGTTTATACTACATTTTTTAAGATTTGCCTTGAGAGTCTTTAAACCTCTTTTGTTGACCACCAGCATTACGCTTTCCATTTTTAAGTTCGGAATAGAGTAGTTGCTTTGGAAGACGATAATCAGGCATCCACACAACATGACCAGTCCAACGAAGTTGAGGTTGAAGAATCATTGCTTGGACGCTGGTGATCTTTGCTTCTTCCAGTAAAAGGTAAAAGGTAAAGGGACCCCTGACCATTAGGTCCAGTCGCTGACGACTCTGGGGTTGTGGCACTCATCTCGCATTACTGGCCGAGGGAGCTGGCGTACAGCTTCCAGGTCATGTGGCCGGCATGACAAAGCCACTTCTGGCGAACCAGAGCAGCGCACGGAAACACCGTTTACCGACTTCCGGCGGCGACGCCATTGCGGGTGGTCGTGGGCTGCTTCGGCTGCGAAGCGCCCAGTCCATCCCGGGGGTTAGGAGCCCTGCTACCGCAAAGCGGGGCTCCGGTTGGGGTGCGGGAAGAGCGTCCCGCACCCTGGGCTCCCCGGCTGTGCCCGTTGTGGCTCCGAACCCTTCCCTCGCCCCCCTGTAAAGGGGGAGTGGGGGTGAAGGGACGACGGAGCCGGGCTATAGGGGACATGCCCCAACCGGGATGTAAATGCGGCGACAAAGCCCTTGATGAGCGTCTAAGTTCTACCTGTCTTTAATGAGCTGATAAGAACCCAGTGGCTGTGAGTACTTGACTGACTTTTTTAATCTTGGAACGATCTGGGGGAAAGAGGAAAGGCAGCCCGCCTCCCTTCCCTTCGGGAGATGAAAGAAACTAACCAGTTTAAGTGACTGCTGCTACAATAATCGATAGAAAGTATCTGGAATTTGAAAACTGAGACTGCTGAGATTTCCCTTTGGGGATTAATTGGGGAAAAAATATCTCCATTTGAAGTTTTGGTCTTTACACTCCGGCTTCGGAAAAATGGCGACGATTTGGACTGTCGTGGGAAAAAATTGAAACAAAGGAAGGAAGAGACAGGAGTTGAAATTTGATACCCACCCTCCCTTTCAAAATGCTGGACTTTGTGTTTGCACTTGTATTGAACTCTGGTTTAAAAGATGAGGAAATGCTCACTGTCTTGAAGCTGGAACTGCTTGATCGGAAACTACAAGCCTTGTGTGGAATTCTAAAGAAAATGGATTTAACTTCCACAGAGGAGGCTTTTCAAAAGTTCTATACAATGGAATCGAACCTTGGCAAAGAGCTGGGAGGGGTGCTTGAAGGATGGTTTGAAATGGCTGGGCAACTCCGGGAAGAGGAACCGATTTCTGGGGGTGGCAGCCCTGGAACGGGAAAATTTATAATATCCAGACCCCGAGGTGGGAGCTCGGGGGCAAGGGACATGGAATTAAGATTTCTACAAGAAGAAGAATTATGGTACAAAGATACGGAGGAGCCCAAAAAAGAAGTGATGGACACCCTGAAGCTTGATGCAAGGTCTGTTGTGAATGCTGCCTGGATCTGTGGACATTTGGAAGAAGAGAATTGGGGATCCGGTTCTGGTGAAAGACAGAGAAAGATAATGGACAGAGGGGGAGTGGGTTGAAGTATTAAATGTATATTCCAAATGGTCTGTCATGGTATCTGAAATCGGAGAGTGAAGTCTGTTAATTATAAGTTTATTTTAAACAAGTAAGGAGATATTGAATTTTAAGTTAAAAGCAGCATGATAAAGGACAGAAGAAGTAAGTTCAGTCTTTATAAGAATATTTGGTTAAGATTTTTGTTATAATAGAAGAATCAAGATAATTGTGTTATCTTTAATTAGAGTTAATTTTTTTATATAGAGAAAAGATGTTAAGAAAGTAGTATATCGATTTAAAACCGAAGGTGAAAAGGCGGGGGAAGTCAAAAGTCAAGATTCAGAACTAGAAATTTTTTTTTTTTTAGGTAAGGTATATAATTAAGAAGAAGAAGAAGAATCCTGACATTATGTGTATTTGTATTTGTTTTTGTATTTGTAGGTGTGGGTTTGGGGTTTGTGTTATGTTATGAAAACGCTAATAAATTCTGTTTAAAAAAAAAAAAGAAACACCGTTTACCTTCCTGCTGGAGCGGTACCTATTTATCTACTTGCACTTTGACGTGCTTTTGAACTGCTAGGTGGGCAGGAGTTTTATCAGGGATAAAACTAACTTAGTACCTTTGTACCCCAGACGACTCTGGGGTTGTGGAGCTCATCTTGCTCTATAGGCCAAGGGAGCTGCCGTTTGTCCGCAGACAGCTTCCAGGTCATGTGGCTAGCATGACTAAGCCGCTTCTGGCGAACCAGAGCAGCGCATGGAAACACTGTTTACCTTCCCACCGGAGCGGTACCTATTTATCTACTTGCACTTTGATGTGTTTTTGAACTGCTAGGTGGGCAGGAGCAGGGACCGAGCAATGGGAGCTCGTCCCGTTGCGGGGATTTGAACCGCTGACCTTCTGATCGGTAAGCCCTAGGCTCTGTGGTTTGGACCACAGCGCCACCCGCGTCCCTTGTTACCTATTCTTCTAGATTTTCTTTTTAATAGGAAGGAATATTAAACCTTGTGTGTGAGCCTTCATCTGCAGCCTGAAGTGATGCAGCCAAAATATAGGGTTGCTGCTTCTGTGAGAATTAGCTCTGAGGGACTCACAAGGAATAAACGCAAGGAAAGCCACCACCTGATGTTCTCCATGTTCTCATCCTGGGTAAGCCTGCTACAGCTCATAAATAAATCCACTAAAATGAACAAATTGTACACCTCCGATTATTCAGTTTCATAACCCAATTGCAGGTTGACTCAGAAATGTCACACTGTGTTCTGAGTGTGCAAAGAAACCTAGTACTACCCCCCCTTGTCCAAGAGAGAGAGAGAGAGAGAGCGTGCAAAAAATCAAAATACCTGTAATATTCTGGAATTGCAGCCTGGAGTAAGTGATTACTGATCATTACCAATTGCAGCATGTCTCTCTTTGGCTGTAGTGAGATTTTGTAATAATGATTTTGGCTCTCTGTGTTTGCACTCAATCCTGATTCATCCTAAATAGTTGTTGAGGAGCATCATAAATTAAGACTGTAATTATGGGGGGGGGGAAATCAGTATATACCTGAAGAGTCATATATGCAAACATTTTGACACAACAACTGTCAGGTGTTGTCAGAAGTGCTTACATGACCAAGCGCTACGGCAATTATGACTAGTTACGGCAATAATTGCCGCTGTGGCACATAGCAATGCATTTCTATGGAGCAAGATACTCAAAATATCAGAAGAGGGAAGGAAATAGCATGGATTGTGAACATATTTTTAAAAACCCAGGAGAGCCTAAAACAGCAACGGCATGTGGGGTGGGTTTTTTTTTTTAAATATGCAAAACAAAAAATATTTGATGCAACCAAATGTAGAAGGGCAGCCTAAGTAACATGTCAGAACAATTTCAATATATATTGATATATTGAATTATATATTCAATATGTAAATTACAGAAATTCAATAACAGCAGCAGCAATCAAGTGATATGTGGTACAACAACCCCCCTCCCTTCTGACTGTCTAGAAAGATGGGCATTCAGGTATCCAGGGTCAACATCGGAACTCAAGCTGGCATGCGCATGTCAGGACCCACCAAGCTTCTCTGTGTGTCCCCAGTTTGGCAAGAGGAATCCAGAAGCTTGGCTGGGGTTGGGGCTAGAAGTTATTGAGACAGTTAGCCCTTGCTGACAGCCAAAGATCATAAAACGGGCGTGTGCTGAAAACGTCTACTCCTGAGTAAATGCAATGATGCATGTAAAACCAGGATATGAGCCTAACTTAGCTGGATGAGAATCTGTATTTGCAAGCAAATGCTGGCCACATGGTTCCAAGCACAGTCTGACAGCCCATTGCCTTGGAGGGGGATACAGGGGCTGGATTTGCACAAAGCAGTCCTTGCAGGTAAAAATTGCCCTTGCTAGTACAGGAAGCAGGAAAAGAAAAGGGGAGTTGCTTTCCAAATTCTTCCCTGACTTGGAGTAAAACACACATTTTTATTTTTGACCGATCCTTTCTGAAAAATCTAGTGTATTTCAAAAATATATATTAGAGTGGGCCACATTGTCCTCAGGATTCTTGGCTGGGAGGACAAACACTTTTAAAATTCTTTCTTTGTTTATATGTTTGTTGTGTTGTTGTTCATTGTTGAAAATAAAAAATCTTTATAAAAAAAATAAAATAAATAAAATTCTTTCTTTGACTACTCTACATTGGGCACATGGAGGGCACAAGGAGAAGGGGACGACAGAGGATGAGATGGTTGGACAGTGTTCTCGAAGCGACTGGCATGAGTTTGGCCAAACTGTGGGAGGCAGTGGAGGATAGGGGTGCCTGGCGTGCTCTGGTCCATGGGGTCACGAAGAGTCGGACACGACTGAACGACTGAACAACAACAACTCTACATTGGTATATTGAAAAATATTGCATTAAAAAAAAATGTGTGCAAGCTCAGGTAAGGAAAAATCTCAAAGTGTTTCCATCACAGACCTCAGGTTGCCAGTAACTCGGGAAGTACTAATTGAGGAAAGGGACGACAACACACGACGCAGATGTATCGCACCAAATACCACCCCCACTAGTGTGGATGGGAAACATCAAGACACATTTCAGAGGCATAAAATCGAAAGCATTCATGTGGAGGCACAGAAACGGTGACCCACTCATTAATGCCATAGGGTGGACCCAGTCTGTGTTCAGTGGGCTTTTTTCCGGGGGAAACGTGTTGTAGCCTTTATGCGCTGCGATTTACCCTAAACTCGCAGAGTGCGTCAGATCAGGTATCCACATAAAATCCACCATGAAAAGAAAGGCAAGACAGGTGGAGAAGTCCAGGGAGACACATGCCTAAATCACACTGAGGTTACTCACTTACTGTATTTCCCTTGAGTACTCAATGGGTCTTATTTCCGAGTGAACCTGTACAGGGTTGCACTGTAAATCATTTTTAGAAAAAAGAAGTTAGGCTGTAATCCTAGTTGTGCTTAAGAACAATTATTTCATAGGCCAATGGCCATAGCTTGGCAGAAGTGACTAGGACCGGGCCATTAAGCTATGACTGTTGCTGATTCATTGAGTATGCATGAGCTTTCCCATTGGTAAAATTAGCATGTTATTTACTTCCTCTGTAATGGGGAAACAGGTTACTTGTGCGAGCTTTGCTTTACATCAAGGAGCTTTCTACTAGGAAGTCGCTGAGACTTTGACCTGTGACTTTAGGATTCAGCACTTTAAAATTCAAAAGCACACTGAAAGCTCTGCAATAACAACATTGTGTTCAAGGCATTTTGCTTGCATTATGTCAGCACGGGTTATAACCATAGCTGTCAACTTTTCCCTTTTCTTGCGAGGAATCCTATTCGGAACAAGGGAATTTCCCTTTTTAAAAAATGGGAAAAGTTGACAGCTATGGTTATAAGAGCTGTAACTTCAATCCAACCATTTGCTGTTCATATGGAGAATGATGTTTTCATCTTGCGTGAATTCCCACTTTTTGCTCTGTAAAAATTGACACAAGGGGAGATTAGGGTGACATCCGAGTGTCCCCATTTTCCAAGGGGCAGTCCCGGATTTACAGGAGTTGTCCTAGTTTCTGATTTGATCCCGGAATGCCCTTATTTTCCATAGGATGTCCCTGTTTTCATTGGAGAAATGTTGGAGGGTATGGAATAGGATGTCCCTATTTTCATTGGAGAAATGTTGGGGGGTATGGAACAGGATGTCCCTATTTTCATTGGAGAAATGTTGGAGGGTATGGAATAGGATGCCCCTGTTTTCATTGGAGAAATGTTGGAGGGGATGGAATAGGATGTCCCTGTTTTCATTGGAGAAATGTTGGAGGGTATGGAATAGGATGCCCCTGTTTTCATTGGAGAAATGTTGGAGGGGATGGAATAGGATGTCCCTGTTTTCATTGGAGAAATGTTGGAGGGTATGGAATAGGATGTCCCTGTTTTCATTGGAGAAATGTTGGAGGGTATGGAATAGGATGCCCCTGTTTTCATTGGAGAAATGTTGGAGGGTATGGAATAGGATGCCCCTGTTTTCATTGGAGAAATGTTGGAGGGTATGGAATAGGATGCCCCTGTTTTCATTGGAGAAATGTTGGAGGAGGTGGAATAGGATGCCCCTGTTTTCATTGGAGAAATGTTGGAGGGGATGGAATAGGATGTCCCTATGTTCATTGGAGAAATGTTGGAGGGTATGGAATAGGATGTCCCTGTTTTATTGGAGAAATGTTGGAGGGGTGGAACAGGATGTCCCTGTTTTCATTGGAGAAATGTTGGAGGGTATGGAATAGGATGTCCCTATTTTCATTGGAGAAATGTTGGAGGGTATGGAATAGGATGTCCCTATTTAATTCGGAGAAATGTTGGAGGGAATAGAACAAGGAGTGAGCAACATCAAAAGAATAAAAGAAGAAGCTGGGATCATCTGGAAGCACCAAGAGGGTGCAGAAAGGCTGCGATCCTGCACACGCACGCTTCCTGGGGGGAACAAGCGCTGCTGTTGAATTGGGAAGGGTTCGCTTATCTGCACAAAAAACATGTCTTGCAGCCCCCAGCGCGCAAGGAACGCTTCGCCTTTTTGAAGCGCGGGCTCAGCAGGCGGGAGGGGCGGGGCCAAGGACCCATTCGAATCTCGCTTCCCACGCTCCCCATTGGCCGAGCTCACGGGGCGGGCGCGCGCATGAGGGAGGAAGCCCGGCGCGCGCCGGAGGATAGACGGGGTGGGCGGAGCTCGGTAACCGCCCGCTGCTCTGATTGGCTCCGGCGCAATACGCTGCGTTCTCAAAACTGCGCGCTCCGGGCTGGACTGGCTTCAATCGGCGGCGGGATGGAGAGCGGTGGGTGTTGAGGTTCTCCGGGCTGCTCCTTCGACGGAGACGCGGGGAGCGCAGTGCGTTTTGCGCGGACGGGCCGCTCCCGCTTGCGTTCGCTTTGGGCAGCGACCGGCTCGCAGCGCCGCCCCTCCTGGCACTGCGCGCCGGCACGAGGGCACCCCGTCGGGCATGGATTGCAAGCTGGAGGCGCAGCGCATCGTCAGCATCTCGCTGGGCAAGATGTACGGCGCACGGGGTCAGCGCGGCGGCGTCAAGCTGCACAGGAACCTCCTGGTGTCGCTCGTCTTGCGCAGCGCCCGGCAGGTCTACCTGAGCGAGTTGGATGGCGCGCAGACGGCGCCTTTCCCGGCTGCTGCTCCGGAGCCGATGGCGTCTGGTGCGGATCTACTCCGAGGAGGACCTTCGAGACTGCCGGTCTTTCATCCCTCGCCTCCGTTTTTCCTGCAGCCGGCGGCGCTGCCTTCGGAGCGCAGGGCTCCCCCGTCGCCGCGGAACCTCGCGCCGGATTGGGAAGCTAATCGTCTGGCGCGGCGCTGCTGCGGCGGCTGTGGCTGCTCTTCTTCGACGGGTGATGCCGGCAATCGGCCGGCCGAGGCTCCCTCTCCGCCCTGCTGCCCCAGGAAGAGGGGCGCCGCCGCGCAACGAGGCGAGGGCGCGCCGTCTGGGAGCTCCCCGCTGAAGAAGCCGCGTAGGGAGCGGGAGCCGCAGAACCCGAGGCACCACGGCGGCGGCGGCGGCGACCTGGAGACGGGCAACGTGGCCAGCCTCATCAGTATCTTCGGCTCCAGCTTCTCGGGACTGCTCGGCAAAAAGCCCTCGGGCGCCGGCCGGCGGCGGCGGAGGGAAGCCGAGGAAGACGACGACAAGGACGAGGCATCGGCCGGAGCAGCAGCGGACGCCGAGCCGGGGCCGATCTGCTGCGACGAGTCCATGCTGCGCAACCTCAACCCTTGGAGCACGGCCATCGTGGCTTTCTGAACTTGCCCATTCCCCCCCCCCCGTTGCATATTATTGGGACCACGGGGTCGGGGTGGGGAGAGGGGTGGCTGCACGTTGATCCGGGTTTGCTTCGGATTTCAAGCGGCCCGGCTGCTCTCGACGAGAGTCTCCTTCCATGCGCCGCCTGTTCTTTTCCCGCGGAGAGATGCGGCCGCGACTGGAGCAGGGCAATATGCGGCGTTTAAAACTTCGGACGGGGTTGGCTGGGGTTTTCTCCTCCGTCCCCCCCTGGCTGTGATTTTGCAGCCTGCGTGGAAGCAGCTCAGCGTTTTCCTGCCCTCCCTCCCTTCCCTCTTTCCATCCATCCATCCATCCTCCGGTCGAAGCGGTTCTGAAGGTCATACCCTTGCCTTGTTCTCGTGCTGCGCACATGTTCTCCCGAGCAACCCTTGGAAAGTTTGCTGTAAGATTAGGATGTTTTTTGGGGTGGGGGGTGGGGAGGATAAGCCGATAAGCCCCTAAAGCACTAGCCTTGAAGGGCTGAGAAGGTGTGTTGGAACTGTGTTTGCAGATCTCTTGAGCGACACTTCCCTGGGGCGATTACTCCCAGCCTTTGTTTTATAAAGGTTCTTGGGAGAGACACTTTGTACAATATTCCTCCTCCGGTTGATGTGTTTTTGTATGACAATTGTAAACTTCTGGCGTGTGCAACACGTATTAAATATTTTGACACTGTTTAAGCTGCACTTGTGTTTCTGCTGTCTCTGGGCTGGGGAGGGCGTGGGTGCTAATTTCTGTTCCCCCTTCAAATGGTGGAGCAGCATTTGGTCCCTTCTTGAACCGCCCTGAGACCTCCGGTTATAGGGCGGTATATAAATTCAATAAATAATGATGATGATGATAATAATAATATATTTTAGCAGCAAAGGTGTGGATAAGCAGCAGGCATAGCACTGATCTGAGTTACAGCAACTAGGGATATAGAGGAAAAAAACAGGTTGGGGGCAAAGGAAGCTAATGTCCTTCCTTTGGCTGAGTTATGTGGGGTTTTTCTCAAAACATCCTCTTGATGTCATTAGACCAGGGGTCCCCAAACTAAGGCCCGGGGGCTGGATGTGGCCCAATCGCCTTCTAAATGCGGCCCGTGGATGGTCTGGGAATCAGCTGTTTTTACATGAGTAGAATGTGTCCTTTTATTTAAAATGCATCTCTGGGTTATTTGTGGGGCCTGCCTGGTGTTTTTACATGAGTAGAATGTGTGCTTTTATTTAAAATGCATCTCTGGGTTATTTGTGGGGCATAGGAATTCGTTCATTTTTTCCCCTTCAAAATATAGTCCGCCCCGCCCCCCCACAATGTCTGAGGAACAGTGGACCCGGCCCCCTGCTGAAAAAGTTTGCTGACCCCTGCATTAAACCATGTCTCTCTAGGACCCGGTTGTGGTTGGTTATAAAACTCTCTTGCTGCTCATGAGCTATCCAGTTTGGGCATGTTTGCTCACATGTCTACCGCTCCGGCGGGAAGGTAAACGGCGTTTCCGTGTGCTGCTCTGGTTCGCCAGAAGTGGCTTAGTCATGCTAGCCACATGACCCAGAAAAACTGTCTGCGGACAAACATCGACTCCCTCTGCCAATAAAGCGAGATGAGCGCCGCAACCCCAGAGTCGTCCGCGACTGGAGTTAACGGTCAGGGGTCCCTTTACCTTTTAATTCAGCATTTGGGCGCTGCACAAACCACGCCATGGGCATTTCTGCTGGGAAGGAGTCATTCAAAGCTGAGAAACGCATTCACAATGCTTGAAAGAGAGATGCTATCCTGTGATGGAAGACGAGAGCTTAAATGTTTTAAAGGACTCAGGTGATCTTAGATGTGGATGTCTGCTGAGAACACAGTAAAGTGGTTAGAAACACTGGGCAGTTGATTTTGTTGCCCTTTGTTTGTGACGGGCAGATTTCATCCAAAAGGCTTACCCAGCCTCTTGTAACATTATCCCAGAAGAACAAATGGCCTCCTGGGAGTTGTACTCCAGTTACTGAGGGCTTTCTTGGGATATTCCCATTGGATGAGGAACAGTGGGTGGTCCTTAGGAAGATGGGTGTGGAATGCTGTCCCTAAAGAGGATCAGCTGGTACCCACATTGGTAGTTTTGGTACCAGGTTCATACGACTCTGTTATTTCTCCAAGCTTACAATCGTTTAATGCTTTTTAGGCTTGCATTGTCACTATGCATTGGTAGGATTAGCCTAGTTTTACCCTAATTTTATTCTGTTTTATATTTCATGTTAGTGTCTCTCTCTCCCTCTCTCTTTCTCTGCCCCTCCCAGTCCCCCAGTATCTTATGGCTTTAATTTTTAGTTTGCTTGTAAACTGCCTTACAAACCATTGTTGGGGCAGTGCATACCGTACATATGTTTTGGAGCAGTGATATTTACATATTTTAAATAGAGTATGTTGCGAAATCTTACCTTGAGTACACCAGGCCAAAAAAGCCTGCTGTATATATAGCTCAGTTGGTATAGCTAGAGACTGTTAATCTACATTGGGTGAAAGATTATTGGGGTTGGACTGGGTGACCCTCGTGGTCCCTTCCAACTCTACAATTCTATATTCTATAAATGGCCTTGGTCCAGTATACCAGAAGGTGCATCTCCACGCCCATCGTTCTGCCCGGACACTGAGGTCCAGTGCCGAGGGCCTTCCGGTGGTTCCCTTGCTGTGATAAGCCAAGTTACAGGGAACCAGGCAGAGGGCCGCCTTGGTAGTGGCATCCGCCCTGTGGAACACCCTTCCACCAGATGTCAAAGAGAAAAACAACTACCAGACTTTTAGAAGACATCTGAAAGCAGCCCTGTTTAGGGAAGCTTTTAATGTTTAATAGATTATTGTATTTTAACATTCTGTTGGAAGCCGCCCAGAGTGGCTGGGGAAACCCAGCCAGATGGGCGGGGTATAAATAAATTATTATTATTATTATTATTTATTATAATATCTGTATGATAAATCAAGGCATTTTATATACATCAGTACCCTCCCTTTCCCTCCCTTATCAGACTTGGCTGCACTTTAATCAACACCAGTTCTCCATATCCCAACTTGGCCAACTCCTCGCCCTCTTGAGGAATGACATTCTTTATAGCCGTATTGGTATTTCTGTCCAGCCATACCTGGAGAGAGCATTTTCCAACTTGAGGTCTCCGCGGCAGTTATCCAGGGGCTGGAACTTCCAAGTGGAGCAGACAGAAGCCACTGTTCAGTGGTAGAGCAATCTGCGTTGCATGTCGAAGGTCCCAGGTTCAATACTTGGCATCTCCAGGTAGAGAATTCTTGTCCGAAAAGCCGCTGCTAGGGAGTGTAGCAGTACTGAGCTACACAGATCCTTGGTTCGACCTGGTGCAAGGTAGCTTCCTACATTCCGAATGTACTCTTCATAAGGCACAGACAGAAGTTTAGGAGGCATCTAATACTTAACACCAGGCGTGGCCAATGCAAAACCTTCCTAGTGTCTGCAAATAGCAAGGTTGTGTGTCCATCCTGTGTCTGGAGAGGTTTCTGAGGCCTGAGAAGGCCACAGTCCCAGGTAACTTGCCAAGTTAAAATTTCACCCATCGGATCCGCAAGTTCCTAGCATGACCTCTGTACCAGAGGCATACCTAAGCTCCCTTGGCAAGGAGCTCTATTGGCACACACCACTGCCATCCCTTGTGCCCTTGGCAAGGAGCTCCCAGAGGAGCCTGTGAGCCTTGCCTGGCTGCCCAGAGCGGCAGAGGAACAGCGCAGGAAACATGTCGATGGCCATCTAGCCCCTGTGAACCAGAGTGGAGAGGTGTGGTTTTTCTGCACCCTGCCAACCTAGCAGTTCGAAAGCACGTCAAGGTGCAAGTAGATAAATAGGTACCGCTCTGCGGGAAGGTAAACGGCGTTTCCGTGCGCTGCTCTGGTTCGCCAGAAGCGGCTTAGTCATGCTGGCCACATGACCCAGAAGCTATACGCCGGCTCCCTCGGCCAGTAAAGTGAGATGAGCATCGCAACCCAGAGTCATTCACGACTGGACCCTTTACCTTTACCTCTTAACTTCTAGGTACATCCCTGCTCTACACCTTGCATATCACAAAAGTTTGGTATTTCTGTAAGCCACGTGCCTCAAAATAAGGTATCTTCTGGGATTACCGTATTTTGCGCTCCATAGAGCACACCGGACCATAGGGCGCACCTCGTTTTTAGAAGAGGAAACAAGAAAAAGAATATTTTTCTGGTTTTCCTCCTCTAAAAGCCCTGTTTTTTTGAGGATCAGCTAAAAGTTTTGCAGCTTTTTTTGCAAAGGGAAAAGCCCTGGTTTTTTTGAGGATCAGCTAAAAGTTTTGCAGCTTTTTTTGCAAAGGGAAAAGCCCTGTTTTTTTGAGGATCAGCTAAAAGTTTTGCAGCTTTTTTTGCAAAGGGAAAAGCCCTGTTTTTTGAGGATCAGCTAAAAGTTTTGCAGCTTTGAGGATCAGCTAAAAGTTTTTTTTTTTTGCAAAGGGGGAAAAGCAAAGAGGAAAAGCTCTGTTTTTATGGGGTTCAACTCACATTTCTGCAGCTTCTAAAGGAAAGGGAGCCTTTTCTACAGTTTCCAGACAGATAATCTAATCAGCCAGTCACATGTCGCTGGGGAAACAAACAACCTCCCTCTGCAGCACATTCAACAATGGAGGGCGGGGCTGAAAGGGAGCCAGGGACTCTTATCTCTCTCCGATCTCTTGCTGATCAGCTGCTGAGTGGGGTTCTTTTCTCTTTGTAAAATAAAAAGCATGATCCTCTTTTGGCCCCTGGGCAATTCAGCTCCAGGGACCACCATTTGCTCCATAAGACGCACAGATATTTCCCCTTACTTTTTAGGAGTAAAAAAGTGCGTCTTATGGAGCGAAAAATATGGTACTTTGGCTAGTTTTCCCAAAAAGTAGATGAGCTTGTAAAGCTATCTGGATTGGGAGCCGCTACAGATGCAGCCTCTTATAGCCGAATGTTCTCACATGCAGGATTCCAAGTCCTTGAGCATGTAAAACTAGAAGTGTGGCCTAGTTTTCAGTGTCTAGGATCTGCTTGGGTGGGGAGCAATCCATCATGTTGAAGCTCCCTCACACACTTTTGCAGTCTGAAGTGGTAAGAGACCAGACAGGCTTATCAGTACATCTGTTTGTGAGATTTAGGCCTAAACTAGAAGCAAGTCTTTTAGCGACTGAGCTGGAACCAATGCTGTTTGTGTGGAGCTCAGCTCATGGGATGGAACTTCTCCTTTCACTCTTCCCTCTGCCAGTGTTCCCTCAAAATATGCAATCTGATTTTCTGGAAACTATTTTGAGGGTGCATGGTTGGCACGGGGTGGGGGAATCATAGAATTGTGGGGTTGGAAGTAGAGATGTAAAATTTCCGGAAATTTTGAAGCTCAGAAAAAACTTGGAAAAAACCAGAAATTTTTGGAAAAATTGAAAAAAATGCTACATTAGCACTTCTTTTTTCTTTTCCAGATTGAAAGTCATTCTGTTACTTTAGAAACATAAAATATAACTATGGACAATTTTAATGGGCATAAAATTATCACAACTAGCATATTAAAAATATAGTGTATCCAAACAATTACCCTATTACAAACAGAATTTACTTTTAAAATAATATTTATTTGTATTTGTAACAAATGGAGCAACAATCTCCTGAACTGTTTACTAGTTTATGTGGAACAAAAAAAACTCCACAAAACAATTTTTAAAAATCCAGAAGTAACAATTATTCATATTTCCTCTCCACAGTATTTAAAAAAAAACATTCTCATAAAAAGAACTGAAGAAGGAAGTGGGACTAAGTTTCAATGAATGGGCATGAAATTTAATCAGAATCATTTTCTGAGCTGTAATTAAGTATATACTTTCAGGCCCTTTTTGTTGCTTTATTTTCTTGGTGCTTTGAGGCCTAGTGAAGAGGAACAGAACCAATGCATACCACACGCATGCAAAAACAAAACTGAAACCTTTTTCTTTTCTGGTGACAACAGCACCTCCTAAAGGAAGAAATGTATCTTGTTCTTCTTGGAGAGTTCAGTTTGTAACCTAGGACTTGCTTGTCCTCACAGAAATTAGAATAATCTGATACCATACATATTTTTTAGAAATGATTTATAAAATATTTGAACCCCTTATCTTAAAATATTTTATTCATCATGTTAAAATAAAACATTCCATAATCTATTTTTTATTTTTTCCAATTTTTTGGGAAAAAAACAAGGCTTCAGGGAAAAAACGGTATTTTTCCGGGGTTTTTCCTGGGCCTTCAAATCTCTAGTTGGAAGTGATCACGATGGTCATCTGGTTCAGCCCTCTGCAATGAAGGAATCTGGGCAAGTTCTACTTAGAATATCATAGATAATTTTCAGTTATAGGTAGGTAGCCGTGTTGGTCTGCCATAGTCAAAACAAAATAAAATAAAAAATTCCTTCCAGTAGCACCTTAGAGACATGCACACTTCTTCAGATGGGTATCTTCAGATAGGTATCTGAAGAAGTGTGCATGCACACGAAAGCTCATACCAAGAACAAACTTAGTTGGTCTTTAAGGTGCTACTGGAAGGAATTTTTTATTTTGTATAGACAATTTTGTTTCCCTTTCCCCTAAGCATAGCTGTCAACTTTCCCCCTTTTTTAAAGGGAAATTCCCTTGTTCCGAATAGGATTCCTCGCAAGAAAAGGAAAAAGTTGACAGCTTATGCCCCTAAGCTTCCAAAGATACAATGGATGATTCCATGGTGAGTTGTCCTTAAAGGTTTGGGTTTTTTTATCCTGATGCCTCTCCCTCTTCTTAAATACTTGGAGAACGGTCCATATGTGGATGAGGGCAAATGTTTTGAGCGCAGCTAACACAATTGCTTACTATTTTGTGAACTGAATGTGTTGGTTTACGCGCATTCCCTTTGGCAGTGGAGGTTATGGGGAGGAGACACGAGCAGATTGGGCACCCCCCAGCTCAAGTTCATTTCAGTTGGGGCTGAAGATCAAGTCAAGGCTTGGTGGCTGCTCTCGATCAATACTAAAATGGGCGGGGGAAGGCTTGCTTCTTTTTGGAAAAAAAAGCTTCCTAGCAGAATCTTTTCCCCTTCACTTCTGTCGTTCTCTTGGTAGTTTGTGCCCTTGGGGAGCTTGTCTAACGAGAAACTGGGAGGCTAGAGATGGGAAGGAATGCCTCGGCCTTCGTGGATGGCAACGTTCAAAGCCGGCTCTTAAAAGGCTGTTCTGAAAAGGAATCTAGTTCAGAGGCTGCAGT
Source organism: Lacerta viridis (assembly GCA_900245905.1). Lineage (NCBI taxonomy): Eukaryota > Metazoa > Chordata > Lepidosauria > Squamata > Lacertidae > Lacerta > Lacerta viridis. Next base: position 736,171 of record OFHU01003246.1, on the reverse strand, counting down.
TGGCCTCAGGTAACTTAAAGAGCTCCCTGGAAGAGTTTTGTTCTTCGGCTGCAGCTGTGGCAATCGCTTTGTGGCTTGATTAAGGTTCGACATATTTTTTTTTTGCGAATGTCACAAGAGAAACCTACCCGTGCCATCCCTGGAGGTGCCTGCCTGCCTGTTGAACTCACAGCAGTGCCTTTCAGGCCCCGACAACGAGTCATGTAACTATCAAGGGCAGCTTGCAAGACCCATACCTTTTGATATATACCTTTTTGTCATATAGAGGAGGGAGAAAGGTTGTTTTCTGCTGCTCCAGAGAAGCGGACACGGAGCAATGGATTCAAACTACAAGAAAGAAGATTCCGCCTAAACATTAGGAAGAACTTCCTGACAGTAAGAGCTGTTGGACAGTGGAATTTGCTGCCAAGGAGTGTGGTGGAGTCTCCTTCTTTGGAGGTCTTTAAGCGGAGGCTTGACAGCCATCTGTCAGGAATGCTTTGATGGTGTTTCCTGCTTGGCAGGGGGTTGGACTGGATGGCCCTTGTGGTCTCTTCCAACTCTATGATTCTATGATGTGACGCAATATTCCATGTAGGGTTAATGCTTCCACAGCAGCCCGTTCTCTGAAAATTGCTCCCTGCATGGCAGATGGGCTTGGGGGGGGGACCCCTTTCCATTCATGCATGGCTGAGGTAGGGAGATTGCGGGTTGGATCAAAAGGTGAAAGTATGAATTTGAGAAGGGAGATGCTCTTCTGCTCTGCTTCTCAGCAACACTAGTGCTGTTGTTGTTGTTTAGTTGTGTCTCTTTGTGAGCCCATGGACCAGAGCACGCCAGGCACTCCTGTATTCCACTGCTACGATGGGACAAATCCATTATTCCTTTGATACTTACAGCATCGTAGCTGAGGGCTCAGCTACATGTTACTCACACAAGCACCAACACATGCTTACACAAGAGCAATGTGGCAGCTGCCTGCTTTGCTGCAATAGGGGCTTAAAGCAAGGTTGTCGTTTTGTCATTGGCATTGTGGTGAGGAGACTGATTCCTTCCTATCTGTGGCTGTTCAGTTTTAAACTTTAATTGCAGTTGGCCTCCCTAGTTTGGCCCTGAAGTCATAACCCTTGGTCACTTCTCTCCAGGATGAAGAGGAGCCTGAACCCTTTGGGCCCGAAGCTCATACCACGAAAGCTCATACCAAGAACAAACTTAGTTGGTCTCTAAGGTGCTACTGGAAGACTTATTTTTCAGAATATTTTTTATTTTATTTTGTTCCTTACCAATGCATTGTTTGGGTCTTCTCTTTCTTTTATAGTGGTGCGGAAGAGGGTTTTTTGGCATATTAAGAGATACTTGCACACATACACCCCAATGCCTCGCTGCACCTAACAACATTTGGAACAGGGATTGATGTCTGCTTCCACCTGTGGACGACAGAGGTACCACCCTAAGCATGACTTAGCCACCTCAGTGAGAACTAGGATGGAGTCTGACACCGCAAGCAGTTTTTGCCACCGGCTTACAGACCGCAAACTGACTTCTTGTGCAAGTGTGTGAAGAACGAAGGGAAGCAAGGCTGAAAATAATTGTGGGAAAGGTGTGGTTTCTCCTGTGGAAATGACTGAGTTAAGGATGTTGGAGGAAATGAGAAGCTCCACCCGGTTACTAGCAGTAAAAGGTCATTTGACCTGCATAGGTTTAGGGGTCATTTCTATAACTGCCTTTTGGATAATATCTGAATGTGGGGGATGAGAGACTCAAAGCTTAAATGGGAAGAACAGTCGCTATCATTAGCCTGTGTCCTCCAGGCCTCTCCTTTCAGTGCTCTCTAAATTAAGGCATGCTTATTTCCGCAATGTTCCTGTGTGTTTGTTTTAAACATGCTACAGTCTAATGCTAAAATGTGCAGTTGGCTGGGAGCTTTTGGAGAGGGCTCCTTGTGCTACCGGGTGATAGTTTAGTATAGAGAAAATGCATCTGTTCAGCTGTGCAATATTTCACGGTGCAAAGAGCATTTTGTATGTGTGTGTGTACACATTACAGCTTGAGGTTTTTTTTTTGTTTGTTTTTTGTTTTGCCAATCTGTGAATTTTCCCGGAGACACATTTTAGTTCACCAACTCCTCCCGATGACCTCATTCAATCTCAGCCCTGGTGCTTTGTGAACCCATTTCTGCTAGGTGAGGCCAACTTATTGCAGAGCCTGACCGTGACAGTTCCAAGGTTGATTGTCTGGCTCATAGTGGGGGTCTCTTTTTAGTCTATTGAATTTGGCTATTCCTAGTCTACAATGCTATTACAATCCTGGAGAAGAAAAAGCTCCAAAAGCACTATCCATTTAAAGCATTATCAGACTACTTTAAACAGCCACGGCTACCACCAAAGGATCATGGGAACTGTAGTTTAAGGTTGCTGAGGGTTGTTATGAGCAGGGGCGTCGCAGGGGGGGCAGGGAGGACCGGGGCAGCGCCCCTGCTGGGGGTGACACATTGGGGCGGCCCCGCCCACTGGGCTTTTTTTTTACTTTTTTAAAAAAATTCTTTTTAGGCTATTTTCGGCACTGCCGGGGTGGAGCCGCAGGGGCCGCCAGCGAGTCGGGGTGTCACCCCCCTCGCTGGCCGCCCCTGCGGCTCTGCCCCGGCAGCGCCGAAAATAGCCCCCGCCCTCCAGCGGCTTTTCGCGCCGCTGGCTGGCTTGCGGAGCCGGGGCAAGGAGAGGGGCGGGCCAGCGAAGAGGGGTGACACCCCTCTTCGCTGACCCGCCCCTCTCCCTGCCCCACTTGCGCTCCCCCGAGGGGGCCCGGGCGGGGCTTCGGGAGTCTCTGCGGGCTGCAGAGAGCCCCGAAGCCGCAGCCTGGCACCCCTTTGTGCTACAGCAGCGGCTTCGGGACTCTTTGCAGCCCGCAGAGGCTCCCAAAGCCCCCGCCCGGCATCCCCCGGGGGCGGGGCGTCGCCGCGTGTGCGTGCGTCATGACGTCATCACGCATGCGCCGCGGTGCCCCGCCCCCAGGGGTGCCTCTTGGCTTCCCGCCCCGGGCAGCCAAGGGGCTAGGAACGCCCCTGGTTATGAGGTCCCTGTTCTCACAAAGCTACAGTTCCTAGAGTGTTTTAAGAATCCCTTTCCCCAGGGAATTCTGGGAATTTGGCAAACTTTGGGGGAGTATGAGTCCAATGTGTGTGTGCTAGTGAATGAGCCCAGGCAGTTCTCACCAAGGGCTCCAGCCCTGCCCACTGGCACATAGCCCGACTGTTCACCCATCCGTTGCTCTTGGGGGCGGAGGAAAGCTTGCCCACACTTGCTTTCAAGGAATGGCGACCCATGTTTGCGATGAATCCAGTCGGCAGCCATGGAACAGAACAGTCTTTCTGTCCCTTTATTACCACGTGGGAAAAATACGGCCTGAGATGACCTCCCCGATCGGCCCGCATTGTCCCGCGAAATATAACTCCATCTATTCCGGGTTTGTGGCTTGTCTCAGCAGTCTGGAATCCTGCGAGCTTCCAGGAGGGGAGGACACTTCCGGGGGGTTCGCATTCCTCATGCAGCCCCTCCTTAGCCTGCAGAGAAACAGCTGGTTGGCCACTTTAGGGAAACTGGAACCACCATAATGCTGGGCTGGGGGGGAGTAGGAAGGATAAATCTGGAACCCCTGTGGAGATCTAAAGTCCAAGCAGTTTTCAGAATGAGGAGCGCCGAGTCAATTGGCCTGCATTAAGCAGTACTTGGCTTAACTTCATGGATTCATTTCAGAGCAGCGAAATAATTAAAGGACACAGGTAGGTACCCACGATGAAATGTTCAATATCCTTAGCACCTAGCAAGAACATTCCTGCTCGGGGCTCCAGCTGGTCTGACATGAGACAAGACCATTGCAGTGCTCAAGACTCTCAGGAGGGAAGGCAGTTCTAGGAGGGCAGTAAGAAAGCACACACACTGTTAAAACCAGGAATTGGGGGGGGCAGTTAAATGACTCCCCCAAAATCCCAAGACCCCACCACAGCCTTGAACTAAGGCCAGGACAATGACCATTGACACAGGCACCATACATACACAACAGCAAAGAGGCTCAGAAAAGCAGTCTATAAAATGGTAGCAATAAGCAGATGTCATGTATCATTCTGTTTCCTCTGACTGTCCAATATAGAAAACTAGAAATTTCAAATAAAAGCCGAAATTCAACTGTTTGACCAATTTCCTTGGTTCCGATGGCTAATGACACCTCTGGAAGAGGGGAATCCAGAGCCCCCCCTGCCTCCATAACCCCTTAAGCATAAGGTCACATACTCCTTGCCGCTCCACAAAGTGGGCATAGGATTGGAAGCTAAAAAAAATATTAGTAGATTATTTTGAAATTAATTTGAATCGGGAGACAAATGTGAAAGTGGTATGGGATGCGAGCAAAGCAGTGATGCAGGGCCTTTTTATTCAGCAAAGTGCATACCAAAAAAAGAGAAAAGAGTTTAAAAAGCAATCAATTCTACAAAAAATAAAAAGGAAAGAAAAAGAACTGATAAATTCCCCTCGAAAAGAGATAGTAAAAAAGGATATTAAAATATTGCAAATGCAGTTTTCAATGATAATCAAGAAGTAGAGTGGAAAATTAAACATTGAAAACAGAAACAATTTGAGCAGGCTAATAAACCAGGGAAATAATTAGCATGGCAAATTTAAAAAAGGCAAGAGAAATCCTGTAGAAACAAAATTAACATAGGAGTTAGAGTTGTCCTGTGCCCTAGAGTTGTCCTAAATAAATAAGAGATCAATTCATGAGTTTTTTTATACAGAATTATATTGAGCGAAACAGCGTAATTTAGATGAAATGCAAAAATATCTAGAGGACAGTGGAATACCTAAAATACCAATAGATAAAATGACAATTTTTTTTTAATAAGAATTTATTGGCCTTTTTCATAATACAACAGATAAAATGACAATTTTGGATGCACCGGTGATGTAAGTGAGCATAGGATTGGAAGCTACGAAACAATGACAACCTGGAATGGGAGCAGACAGAGAAAATGTGAGTCATGTGAACGTGGAACTGGAGTCAGCGGGTAGCTCATTCACTGAAGATTTGCAAGACACCGAGAATAAATGTGCAAAGGAGGAAATTCAGTGTGGACTTACTACCCTGATTTTGTTAGGAATTGGCACTCTCGATTCTCCTTCATCTCATTTTGTGGATCTTTCTTTGAACCACATGGGGTTAACTCTTGAGGGGAGAGGAAGGAGGGGGAAACCTTTTAAAAAAATACTTGGAGCACTAAATATAATTATAATATATATACATATATATATATATATATATATATATATAATACTTGGAGCACTGCCTGGGATTCCAGAGTTACTCCTCCTCTCTTAGTGAGTGAATGTGCCAGATTTCAGCCTGAAAACAGCTGCGATCTGAGGTGGGGGGGGGGAAGGAGGGACTTTGAACGAAGCTTCTCTGAAGAAAGAGAAAATTGAACGAAGCTTCTCTGTAATGGGAATGCACAGGTTGTCTTTGCAAAAAACATTGGACTTACGAGTCCTACCCTAATTTCAGATGCCTGCAATTGTCATCACATTTCTGCACCAAGGAGGGTAGTGATAATTTTGTACTGGATCACCATTAACAGTGAGTGTGTTGGTTGGTAAATCGACTGGCTTCATTCCCTATTTCTTCAGCCTGAGGCTCTCAAAACCAAACTTGGGGGGGGGCAACAGTGCAAGCTTTTGCATTCAACAGAACATTTTGTCACCAAAACAGAAATTTAGTCAGTTCTCAGTTGTACAGGTAAAGGTAAAGGGACCCCTGACCATTAGGTCCAGTCGTGTCCGACTCTGGGGTTGCGGCGCTCATCTCGCTTTACTGGCCGAGGGAGCCGGCGTACAGCTTCCGGGTCATGTGGCCAGCATGACAAAGCCGCTTCTGGCGAACCAGAGCAGCGCACGGAAACGCCGTTTACCTTCCCGCCAGAGTGGTACCTATTTATCTACTTGCACTTTGACGTGCTTTCGAACTGCTAGGTGGGCAGGAGCTGGGACCGATACAGAGGTCCTAAATAGCAGTTTCAATTAGTAAACAAACAGCTATAGCAGTCCCCTCCAAATTACACCTCCCCAAAGCCCCAACCAGCATGGACACTAGTTGGGCATTATGAGAGTTGTTGTAGTCCAACCACAACTGGTGCGCCAGAGATGGGGCAAGGCTGACCAGTAGAGAAGTACTGGTAGATAATCTGTTGGTTACTATCAGCCTCCATTAGGGACGCTGTAGCTCTTGAGGACCCAGGTGATGCTGTGGGTTAAACCACAGAGTCTAGGGCTTGCTGATCACAAGGTCGGCGGTTCAAATCCCTGCCATGGGGTGAGCTCCTTGTTGCTCGGTCCCAGCTCCTGCCCACCTAGCAGTTCGAAAGCACATCAAAGTGCAAGTAGATAAATAGGGACCGCTCTGGCGGGAAGGTAAATGGCGTTTCCACCAACCAAATGCCTGCTGAGAAGAGCTGAAAGGGAATAAAAGGTAAAGGGACCCCTGACCATTAGGTCAAGTCGCGAACGACTCTGGGGTTGCGGCGCTCATCTCGCTTTACTGGCCGAGGGAGCCGGCGTACAGCTTCCAGGTCATGTGGCCAGCATGACTAAGCCGCTTCTGGCAAACCAGAGCAGCGCACGGAAACGCCATTTACCTTCCCGCCAGAGCTGTACCTATTTATCTACTTGCACTTTGACGTGCTTTCAAACTGCTAGGTGGGCAGGAGGGAATAGTGCAGCCTCAAAGAGTTCTAGAAACTTGCTCTGTTTTCTTTTTTCTTTTTGCAAAATGCAACCCGAGATCCTCAGGCACCCTTATTTGCTTCCTGGCGCGATAAGCCCCGTGGAAATTCCTTCTGCGCGTGCAAACTCGTTTGGCATGGTTGGAAGAAAAGCAGGCCTTGCATGTAAGCAGCTTCTGTCTTTGGCGGATAGAAGCAACTCTCTCCCCCACTCCTTCCCCAGCCTATTTCCATTTCTTCTGTCAGGCAGAAGTGACCCTGAGATGCTGCCAAATCCACCTCGGCGACCTTGTCGGCTGTTGCCAGCAATGAAGGTTTCCACCCTTGCAAACTCCCTTCCTGGCTTTCAAAGTGACCCCTGGATGCCAAAGAGAATAGCAGTCTCCTAAGAGCTCCTTTCTTCCTCTTAATTCTTCAGCCGAGCTGATGGGAGTTTCCCCACAGGGAAGGTTATTCTGGTTGCATGTCACAGACAGCGTGTGCTTTCCTCCGCCTTCGTACAGCTCGGTGCTGGGGCTGAGCAAGGTTTCAGCTCTCTTGCCAACAGTTATTAATGCAGCCGTAGAAAAATCCACCCAGCCATCTGCTCTCTGCATCCAGTTTGGGGAAGGCAGGAAGCTTGTGAGTTTTTCTCCTCCTCCACCTCCTCTCTTTCCCCTCCTCCCTCTCTCTTTCTGCCAACAATGTGCGACCTCAGCTGTCATCTTTGGTTTCGTATGGGATTAATCTTGAGCCTGAGGACAGGTTTGGACATGTCTAATGCAGAGGAAAGAGTGGCAGGGGAGGAAGGACAATGGAGCAATTTACTAAGGCCGTCAATAAAGGAATATGGGGAACGAGGCTTTGTGACTGAGGGTACAGGCGGAGGCGGAGGAAGTTGCCGGTGGAAATCTAGCCTTGGCCAACAGTTTGGAAGGTAGACTAAGGCTCAAACTAGACTCAGTCTCAGATATGCCCTAATCCCAGAGAAAGAGAAAGAGAATGAGACATATTTGCTGCTTTTATGAGCAAAAGAGGAATACAGAATAGAGTATATAATTCAATCACATAATACCTCATTTTTCTCTCAGCCAAGCAGATCTTTGTTGCCAAGAAAAGCACCTGGGAAGAGAGGCTATGGGGAGTTTAGCATCATGGAAGGGGGGCAGTTTATCATCACGTGCCCATGGACCCTCTTTGCGGTTTAATTTGGGGGACTGCTTTCTAAATTACTGGGCTTCCCTGTTCAGTTTGACTCAGAGGGCAAGCCACTCTCTTTTCAGCCTTCGGCTCTTCCATTCCATCTCTTACCTGCAATGTGGAGACAATGGTTTACGGTCTACCTTAGATTTTGTAAGGGTCATTGCGACAGGATACGGGGAAGGCTTTGAACCCCGAAGACGCACCGTGCAAACGACAAGTATCCTCAAGCCTGGAAAACGTCAGCTGCTTCTTCTTTTGTAAATGCTCTGTAACAAAACAAGATCGCACAGCTCCACGGTGGAAGTGTGGGGTACAGCCAGCAACCCAACATGCCATGTGGCACATGGAGGACCAGTTCTGTGACTACATTTAAGTTCTCTTTGTGGCTCATGCTTCAATAGGATGCTTTTGTCCATTTTCTCCTGCTGCAGCTTTGAGCGTTCATGCATTGCCCAGCTCCCACCCCCTTGTGAATTTCCCATCCGCTCTCCCTGTGGTTGAGCCCTGTTTGAAATTAAATCCTTGTGTCGGGGGCACCAGGGCTTCAACTACAGACATCCCCGTAAGGAGCAGAGAGCTGAGCCTTGGCGAGTTTGGGCCTCTGAGCCCTCTTCATGCGCAGAAGAGAGCCAAGTTGGGCAGAGGCCGGAAGCTTGTGGATTGGCCTGATCTGAATGTCGGCATCTGTCTGTCTGTCTTGGGAGATAGTGCAGTCAAACTGTTGGAGAGTTACAGCGCCTGCTGTGGCTGTGGAGGCCGATATGGGACAGACATGTTTTGTTGTGGATGGAGGCGTCTGGTTGTGTGGGAATGTTGTAGAAACTAGGAGAGGATATATTGATTTAACAGTATCCTTCCTAACTCACGCTTGTGAGTCAGCAGCAGAGTGCATTCCCCAATATATAGCAGGAAGCTAGTTGGTAGATTTGTTTGAATCTCTTTACTTAAGCAATCCAATCTGTCTTTGTTCAGATTGGATTGTGTTCCTGGTAAGTCCCCTTTTATCCCTCCTAAAAAGAATAAAGGCACAAGAAGCTTCTTTTAAAAGTAATAAGAAGTTTACTCACATTCAGTTCACAGTTGGATCCCTGGAGGCAGGCTTTAGCTTAGAGTTACAGAAGAGGGTTTGAGTTCATACCATATGGGAACGAGCCCATGTCCTGGTGGCTGAGAGCCAGCAGACAGCAAAATACATCAGTACAGTCAAACCTCGTTTTGTGGATGGGATCTGTTCCGGAGGCCTGCCCGCAAGTCGAAAATGACACACGTCAAAGCCCCGCATCTGTGCACACGCACGGCGCGATTTAGTGCTTCTGTCCATGTACTAGCGGCAAGCCCAGAAGTAACCTGTTCCGGTACTTCCGGGTTTGCCGCGGACATTCACTGAAGCGGACGCAAGTGGAGGGGGACGCAGAACAAGGTTTGACTGTATCAAGAGAGCATGGCATCAAGAGGAATAATAATAATAATAATAATAATAATAATAATAATAATAATAATAATATTTTTATTTATACCCCGCCCATCTGGCTGGGTTTCCCCAGCCACTCTGGGCGGCTTCCAACAGAATGTTAAAATACAATAATCTATTAAACATTAAAAGCTTCCCTAAACAGGGCTGCCTTCAGATGTCTTCTAAAAGTCTGGTAGTTGTTTTTCTCTTTGACATCTGGTGGGAGGGCGTTCCACAGGGCGGGTGCCACTACCGAGAAGGCCCTCTGCCAGGTTCCCTGTAACTTGGCTTCTCGTAGCAAGGGAACCGCCAGAAGGTCCTCGGCGCTGGACCTCAGTGTCCGGGCAGAACAATGGGGTTGGAGACGCTCCTTCAGGTATAGTGGACCAAAAGAAAGCGATGGCTGCGTGACCAGCCCCTTTTATGGGGTCTCCCTGGTCAGACGCAGGGGAAGGAAGCTCTAGACCAGGTGTGACAGGAAGTTCAACTAGCTGGATCAACATCCCCCTCTCTGTGTCCACTCTAGGCAAACAAGGAATGTTGTATTTGACTGCTCCAATGGATTCCATCTCACAGGTTGTGCTGCTGCAGATGCCCCAGAGGACTTCTCTCTGCGTTCCTCCCAGTGGTCAGTCCTCCCCTGGTCGCTGGTGTGGGTACATGTCTCCAGTTGTCTGCAAGGGATTCCCACAGGCTGGGGTTGATGTTGCCAGCCTTAATGCATACCCTCCAGGCCTTCAGGAGTTCCTTTTCCCCTTTGTCTCTCATCCAGCCTGACGTGCGCCATCCAGCAGGTTTTAGTACACATAAGGTACACAGGAACCTGCATTATAGTTTGGGCTCATCCACCCAGGAATTTAATGTGGATTTGATTTGGAAGGGCTTCATTGTCCGCATGACGATCTCCTCAGCCAGCTAGCAGCCTGCCGTTTTTGAAACAGATTTCCCCAGATCCAAGAAAAATCTGAAAAGGGTAAGTAAATTCAACGTATAGTGGCACCTCGGGTTACAGACGCTTTAGGTTACAGACTCCGCTAACCCAGAAATAGTACCTCAGGTTAAGAACTTTGCTTCAGGATGAGAACAGAAATCGTGCGGCGGCAGCGGGAGGCCCCATTAGCTAAAGTGGTACCTCAGGTTAAGAACAGTTTCAGGTTAAGAACGGACCTCCAGAACAAATTAAGTTCTTAACCTGAGGTACCACTGTAACCTGATTGTGGAAGCATTGTAGGAGCTCAACATGTCAGCAGGTTCTGGTGTGATTTGGTGCCAGCTATCACCACACTCAGGTAAGAACGCAGGTTCTAGGTATATATTTTTTTTCTGTATTAGAAACAGCTCTTTCGCACAGAAGAGATTTTGCACAAAACAGCTGTGTCAAAAAAATAAAGCATGTCCTTGCAGGTGCCAGGAGGCAAGGAAGGAAAAGAGGAGGAAATACAAGTGGCTGTCTTTCACGCAAGCGACTCCAAATTGCTGCCTGATTTGGAGAGACACGTTGCTGTTGTTGTTTTTACGGCAGTTTTGCGTAAATCTGGAATACTGGAAAACTTTTCTTTCGAAAACGAAAAAGTAAAAGGTGCTGGTGCACAGATTAAAGACATGTTCATAATGCACCTCGGGTTTCTGGAACTTAGGATGGTGGCTGAGGAAACACCTGGACCATGGGTATAGCAAGGTAAATTGGTACCCGGGGGCAAAAAAAATTTGTCACCCCCCCCAGAGGCGTAGGAAGGTCAGGTGGTACCCGGTGCGGAAAATTTCTTGTCACCCCCCCATTGATTCCCCCCCTGCAAAAATGGTTTTACGTTATTTCATATTTTCTTACAAAGGAATAATAACAAGTAATAATAATAAAAACTTTTATTTATATCCCGCCCTCCCCGGCCGAAGTCGGGCTCAGGGTGGCTAACATCAGATACATAACATTGGTATAAAATCAAACAATAATTAAATTACCTCCTAAAAACATCTCAAAATCAAATTAAAGTCTAATTAGATGGCTTTCCACAGGGTTAGGGTTGGGAACAGTAAGTGCTCCACTGAACTGAAATTTCAGCCTTCACGACATAGGAAAACAGCCAAGTAAACAGCTATTTTGGTGGAGGAGGGTCAAGATATTAACCAATATGCATGAAATTTCATATATAGCTATACCGTATTTTCCGGCGTATAAGACGACTGGGCATATAAGACGACCCCCAACTTTTCCAGTTAAAATATAGAGTTTGAGATATACTCGACCACAGATTCTCCACCCGCCGTATAAGACGACCCCTGACTTTTGATAAGAAATTTCCTGGATTTAAAAGTAGTCTTATACACCAGAATATACAGTATATAATCCCTAGTATAGTAAGATAAGACCTTTGGAGCAGGCATTTTTTTTTAAAAAAAGTTTTTTTTTATGAACTGCCCTAGTAGGGCAGTAATTGTTCCTTGATAATTTGTCACCCCCTCCATTATGGAACCTTGCTATGCCCCTGACCAGGATAGATTTTGAAGGCAGAAGATTGAAGGCACTCAAGTGTGGATGAAGACACTCAAACATGCATATGGAAGCAGCGAACCCCATATGTATGAATGCCCTGGTGGAAACAGTATGTGTCAGACCATCGTTGATCTGAACTGGTATTGGCTGCATTGATTAGCAGTGGCTCATTTCTCCGAGTCTCACCTGGTGTTGCTGGAGATTGAACCTGGGCCGTTCTGCATGCAAGGCTGAGGCTCTGCCACTGAGCTGCAGCCTTCCCACTCTTCCCATCAGCTTTCCCTCTCCGGCTGCTTGTGCTTTGGGAACCCACAGCTGCCGATTCAATGTTGCTCCAGCCAATGCCCCACGGAAGCGCCTCATTTATTTCCGAAGCACCGCTCATTTAGTGCCCATGCATGCGAGAGTGTGTTGATACATACATGTACGTACATATCAGAAGGAAATCGGTCTCTGCCCTATGGAAATTGCAACCTATGCAGAGCTAAGATGGAGCCTGCAGAGGTCAAACGCTAATCCCAGCCTTTCTCCAAAGTTGGCCGCTGTGAGAAAATTTATTTTTCGGAAGGGTGACAACAAGGATGAGGTGAAGGGAAGACATGACTGCGGCGATCACCCATACTTAGGAATGGCATAGAAGGAGTTAAGAGGAATAACCAGTAAGAATCTTTAGGGGGCGGAGTTATGTGGGCTATATAAACCCCTCCCGGGGAAGGAAGGGGGTTCTTTTGGTTCTTTAGTCTTTAGGCTTGTCTTTTGTCTTTGGCTTGGGGGCTTGTTGTGGGTATTGAGAGGTTGGAAGAAGGGTGGCAAGGGAAGGAGTAGGAACAGGGGTGGGAGAAATCGTTGGGCACTGTTGTTAACAAGAACACAACCAAGAAAGTACTGTTTATTCAGAAACCACATGCTTATGTACTAAACTTCAAATAAAACAGTTTTGTTCCAATATTCTCCTTGACTGAACTGAGTGAAGTAAATACCAGACAGACTGGTTGGTGGCAGCGGTTAATTAATAAAGTGGTGAGTGCAGGTATCAACGGACCGTTAAACGTCTGGGGGACCTGCGCAGGTTGAGCAAACCGCCACAATGGTTTGGCGCGGAAACATTCGAACCAACAAATCCTTTTGGTGCTCTGTCTTGTGAGTCTCTCCTCTCCTTCCTCTCCCTTTCCTAATTGCTTGTTTGTTTATCTTCCTGTTCTTTGCCACTCAGCTGATCAGCGGTGTCTATGCCTTTTGTCACTCTCCATGGGGAAAGCTAGGTTTTTGTCTTGGTGGGGGGTTTTGTTTTGTTTTTCTGGCCCGGAGCTTGCAGCCAAAATCCCCATTTAATTTCCACCAGGGAAATTAATTTTCCAGGTTCTCCTTTCATGGCTGTGCAGAGGTGTAGTGGCCTCCCCTGCCCCCTCCCCCCAGGTTCCCAAGGCTGGAGTGCAGCAGATGACTTGCCCTAAATGAGACTCTGGTGGAAGATACCAAACCCTGAAGTCTCCTCTGTTACCCTGGGATAAGTTTGCTTCTTCCTGGGACTTTGGAGGAATGGGGAAGTTGGGGCATCTCATTATTCCAGTCCTCTCTTCAGACGGAGAGCCAGTGTCGTGTAGTGGTTAAGAGTGGTAGACTCGTAATCTGGTGAACCGGGTTCGCGTCTCCGCTCCTCCACATGCAGCTGCTGGGTGACCTTGGGCTAGTCACACTTCTCTGAAGTCTCTCAGCCCCACTCACCTCACAGAGTGTTTGTTGTGGGGGAGGAAGGGAAAGGAGAATGTTAGCCGCTTTGAGACTCCTTCGGGTAGTGATAAAGCGGGATGTCAAATCCAAACTCTTCTACTTGGAGTTCAATACCATCTGTAAATCATCTTCAGGTAGCTCTCCTTCAGAAAATAACATGCTGTAAACTTCCAGTCTCTTTTCCAGAGTTTTAGGGCAACTGTATTTCACAAGGAACAACAGACTAGATATGGATTGTGGCTAATGTTGTGCGTACGCAGCTTCCCAAACCTGTGGCAGGAGCGCTCTGTGCACAGAGTAAATGGGAGCGTGAGCTCAGCCGACAGTGATAGGAAAGTGTTAGTTGGGAATCCGTGGGTGTGATCATAGGTGGCCTCAGATGGCCTTAGACACCCTTGGCTGCAGTTCCTCTTGGCCTTCTGTTCTCATGCTGGCTGGGGAGGAAGGATGAGGAGCAGCTGGCGGTGGAAGGAAAAATATTATTGCAGCGGTCTCTCTCCTTCCCCCTTTTGCTCTCTGGAGCTGGGCGCCAGGGCTTGCCCTCTGGCTGGCTAGCTGGGGAGGAGAATTTCCTGTCCCAGTCCCATGTGGCGCCTTGCCTTGGCCCTTCCTTTCCCTCCTGCCTTTTGGCCCCTGTGATAGATCTCCGAGCCGCTCTCACAGCCCTTTCCATTTCCAGCTCCCCTCCTCTGCTGACAACCTGTTACCAGGGAAACTTGGGAGCCAGATTCCTGGAGCAGATCACAGCAGGTCAAAACATGCAAGGAAGGAGGACTCCAAGTCTGGCCTGCCTGCCTACCAGGCTGGCTGTGTGAGTCTGGGAGGAAGGAGGAGCTGCTGTTTTGTCTCCCCGGTGTTGCCACAGGGAGGTCAGCACAGCACTGGGAGATGCGCCAATCATGGCCCGAGTCCAACACATTACTCTGAGGCAAGGAAGAGCCATGTAAACACGACCCCTATCCAAATCAGCAGCTGGAGCGAAAAACACACCTTGAATGCCCACCCAAACGCTCCTTCCCAGCCTTGGAAGGGGCTCTTTGCACAAGTGTGTGTTGGGACATTTCTTGCTGTTTTGATGCTTTTTCAGAGGCTCACAATGCAGTGTACCTGGTGTTATAGGTTTGTGGGTTTGCCTGGGCTCCCCTTCTAATTCTGGGGTGCTAGACATTGAATTTAGCAATTGGTTTTCAGGTAGAAAAATCCAAATTGGAGACAGAATTGATAGAGCCAAACGTTAAAAATCTTTCCACAATGTATAACTTACAGCTCGAGTGGCATACTAAAGATGAGATGGTTAAATCAACAATGATAGACTGGGCAAGGGATGTGGGACACAACATCATGTTGGAGGATTGGGAAAAACTGTGGAAAACGGGTATAAAATTTTCAGCATGTAATCTGCTTAGAGAAAACGTAATGAAGATGATGTATAGATGGTACTTGACACCTGTTAAATTGGCAAAAATTTATCATGGTCAAAATAATAAGTGCTGGAAATGTAAAGAAGCAGAAGGAACTTTTTTCCATATGTGGTGGACGTGCCCAAAGGTAAAAGACTTCTGGGAAAAGATTTATAATGAAATGAAGAAGGTGTTGAAAAACACATTTAAAAAGAAACCAGAAGCCTTTTTACTGGGCATCCTAGGCCAAGAAATTCGGGCCATTTGCTGGGACAAAGGGAGTGGCTCTGTGGCTTTGCCAGACGGCAAATGGGAGGCCCCCCCAACTCAGAATTAGTTAGAAAGAAAAAGTTTTTGAAGTAGAGTTTTGGAGATGGAAGGATAGTAGTTGTGTGGCAACAGTTTGCAAGCACCTCAAGCTGGAGAAAGGGTGGGGGGAGTTTCGGATAGCAGTTTGAATCCAAGGTGGCAGAAATGGGAAAAAAGAGCCCTCTTTGAATGTAATGCGACACACCCCTCCATCACAGGCTCAGTGTGTGTGTGTGTGTGTGTGTGTGTGCATGCATCTGTTGCGGGCACTTCCACCCTGTACAGCCACCCCCAGACGTTTCACGGTCTATGAGTGCTGCACCAACGACAAT
The DNA here is from genome assembly GCA_900245905.1 of Lacerta viridis. Classification (NCBI taxonomy): domain Eukaryota; kingdom Metazoa; phylum Chordata; class Lepidosauria; order Squamata; family Lacertidae; genus Lacerta; species Lacerta viridis. The sequence continues at coordinate 720,531 of OFHU01003246.1, read as the reverse complement.
CGGTCCCCAGCTGCAACCCACCAGACTGCTAACTGGAACCTGCTTGCTTCATTTACCACAGACGAGGATAATGTGAACAAAGAAGTTGTTTATTGTGTACAAAAGCTTGTGGTTGCTGATAAATAAAAGGTGTTCAATAAGCTTATAACGATGGTCCTATACCGGCCTATTACCTCTAACAGTCAACTAAATAACAATAACAACACGTTTCACAATCTGTTTATCCTCTCTGCTAACTTCCACCAATGCTACACCTCAGACTCTTAAACTCCCAGCTCTCACTCCTGACTCACGCTCTGCTCAACTAACTCAACTGCTCGACTCCCTCAACTCAACTCTATTGACCACAGGGAGGGGTGTTTTATACCCAGGCTGAGCCAGCCCCTAAAGGTTTCTAACTGTCACAAAATTTAACCCCTACCTGGCTTTGGGCTAGTTCTCCACAGCATCTATCTGTCTATCTATGTCTAAAGGTCCAGTCGCGGACGACTCTGGGGGACGCGGACGCTCATCTTGCTCTATAGGCCAAGGAAGCCGCCGTTTGTCTGCAGACAGCTTCCAAGTCATGTGGCCAGCAAGACTAAGCCGCTTCTGGAGAACCAGAGCAGCACACGGAAATGCTGTTTACCTTCCCGCCGGAGTGGTACCTATTTATCTACTTGCACTTTGATGTGCTTTCGAACTGCAACGTTGGCAGGAGCTGGGACCGAACTATCTATCTATCTATCTATCTATCTATCTATCTATCTATCTATCTATCTCACATATCATAAAGACACCACAATCTCTGCTGTGCCTCATTTCCAATGGAAACACAGACCCTTCGTAAGTGTCTGGTTGACACCCGGAACCCTGCGCTGCTGTGGCATCTTACACTGAGTTTACCACCGATGTTCACTCAGCAGGGAATTGCCAGCAGTCTTGGCTCTCTGAGAAGTGTACCTGCAGAATGCAGTATGCACACACATTTCCAAACTGGCGTCTGTTGCAGGGGGCCAGTTCACACATTAGGTTACTTTTAGGTTGTAGAAACACACACACTGGGAAATATAAAGTGGGGACAAGCAGAAACAAGCGCGTTAGTTAGGGAGCTAAGCTTGGCACCGGCTCCATATTGACCAGACTGGCTGAGCGAATCTGGGTTTGCCGCTGTATAACGGGTGCAAAGGCCCAGTCTCTTAAATCATTCTTTTTATTAAGTATTAATCATTATTGGCCCGTTCTGTAAACTAAGGGTGGTACTCAGTCAGCTCCAGGATTTCTGCACTAGTGCAAGGTAATTCAATGCCAGAGGACCATAGGCTGGAGACATGGGCAGAGAGCAGAAATTCCGTACTCCCATAATGTAAGAATTGTTAGCGCAAGGCTTGAATTGGCAGTTTCTAGCAAGAGCCCCTTAAAACACAGCTCATTTGTTTCCCTGGATGCGCATTAGCCTCTAAGAGGGCAAAGTTGAAATACAGTAGTATGAACTCCCCTGCTTTCTTTCTGTCTGAGTTTCTCCCCTCCCCTCCCCTCGTTCATTCATCAGTTCTTCCTTTTGTCTGTGGCCAGGCCACTTGCCTCCTTCTCAAACCAAAAAAACATTTGCAGGAGCTGCTGAAATTGGTCTCCATCATTCGCTGTGACCTTTAGGCTTTTGTCAAAACAGCCTGGGCTGCTAAGGGGGTGTGGGGCAGCAGCAAGCACACATTTCCACCTGCCCTTAGGTCAGCTCTCTGAAAAACCCCTCCAGGCAACAGTCCCATACCTTCTCTGACCTTTAGATGCCAATTGCCCGAGTCTTCCATCTTGTGCCCTGTTTCCTGTGCCAAGAGATAACTGGTGCACCTGTCTGTAGGTAGCAGACACTTAAATATATCTTTTCAACTGATTATTCAACCAATTACACACACAAAGTTTGTGGCCTAGATCTAGGACTCCACAGAGAAGCCATGCTGCTTCATTCTAAATTGATGGGGACTGGCTGTGGCTTTCTGAGACGAGGTAAACAATTTCTGGTGCTAAGACTTGGCATACCTTAGCTATTTATTTATTTAGGCCTGGAAAGAGTCTTGAGGACCAGGTAGAGAGGAAGCCCTTGGGCCTGAGGTTCTCCACCAAGATAGTATGTCAAAGATAGCGGAGTCCTAGTGGTGTGCAATGAAATTGCTAGCATATTTGCAAACCTAAGCAGGGTCCAGTACGGTTTCAAAATGGATGGGGGGCTGCATGTTGAGATTTCCTGGAGGACCCTTGAGATCTCTTCCAATACTACAATTTGATGAGTCTATGAGTTCAATTAAGCAAAAGACTGAAGCATAACCCTCTTCCACCCAATGTCATGGGCCGGTTGATGGATACAAAGGAATGGTGGGAGGAACCAGCTGGGGAACCACCAAGAGAAGAAGGCTCAGAGCACATGTTGGAGCTGTAAGAAGGGGGAAGGAACCCTATTCCATATATGGTGGACCTGTCCCAGAATTGAAAAATTCTGGGACATGGTTTATGAAGAACTCAAGAAAATGCTCAGAGAAACATTTACTAAAAGACCAGGTGCTTTTCTACTGGGACATTATGACAATAAACATCTCTAGGATAAACAAAAAGTGTATTTCTTTATGTAACAACTGCGGCTAGAGTATTAATTTAAAACACAATTTAATTTAATCTTTTTTTTAAAAAATAAAATAAAATTACATGAGTAAACATGGCTCCCAAATCCAAACCTGGGTGTGCCTAGAGTAAATTTCACAAAATAAAAGTTAATGGCTCCTGAAATGGGGCCAGGAAAAAGACTGCAAAGACCCCAAAAGTAGGCGACAAAGTTCCCATGCCCAAGGGAAACGGTGTTAAATTAACGTAAGGCGTTGGAAAATATATTGCGTGCTCTGCTTGGGCTTTGCCTCTTTCGTACAGAAACTCCCTTTGACCATTTTATGTTGCCAAATTGAGGCGGTGGAGGCAGGATCGTCTCACTCCTCTAAGCATCTAACTGTCTTAATGGTTCCCCTGAGTGAAATTATATTGCCACAGCAGCAGCAGCCGCAACCCCTGATGCCTATCCCAAGGGCTTTGCTCTTCAGATCGTATTTCCAGGAGACAGTCTCCCCCTCATTCCCTCCTATTTGCACCTTCCTGTTCCCAAGACAACATCACCTTAGGGCAGCAAAGCTACACCTCCAGGAGAGAGGGAGAGGGAGAGAGAGAGAGAGAGTTTCAGTCCCATAGATTCCTCCTTTTCACTCTACATTGTATGGCTGCAGCTTTATTCATTGAAAACCCCGAAATCCAAAATGCTGCAGTTAATGACGCTCGTGGCGACTTCATTTCTGCCTTTCCTTCACGTGTTCCCCACCTGGTTTAACAATCCCTGCAATTGTTGGCATCTGCCTGTCTCGAAAGACAATGGAGTGCGCCTCCAGGGGTGAACTACTGTGTTGGCAGGACTGAAGTGACCTCCCCGGGGTGCAAGACTGGGCAGCATGCCTGGTAAGTTCCTGATTGCCCAGGTGACAAGACTGCCTCACTGATGCAGTCCAAAAGGAGACCAGAGCAATATGTTTGGCACCAGCTTGGCTGCAGGAGTTGCCAGGAAGAGGTCTACAAGGCACCACCCAACCATCTTAGGAACTCCACTCTCGATTTATGTAGCGTTTACTCCTTAGCATCTTCTTCTCCCCAAGATATCTCGCAAGGAAGTGGAGGTTTTGGATCAGAGTTTTCTTTCTCCTGGATGGGCTACCTTCCCAGGTTGATGAGCTCCACCTGCCCCTCACTTCCCTCTACAGCATGTGCAGAAAATGCCTTCTTGACTGTTGAACCTTCTATTGGTCTCGTTCATTGAATCCACCGTAGAATCAAATCGAATCTTAGACTCATAGAGTTGGAAGAGACCACAAGGGCCATCCAGTCCAACCCCCTGCCAAGCAGGAAACACCATCAAAGCATTCCTGACAGGATGGCTGTCAAGCCTCTGCTTTTGTTGTTGTTGTTCAGTCATTCAGTCGTGTCCGACTCTCCGTGACCCCATGGACCAGAGCATGCCAGGCACGCCTATCTCCCCCCGCAGTTTGGCCAGACTCATGCTAGTCACTTCAAGAACACTGTCCAACCATCTCATCCTCTGCTTTTGTTTGTTTGTTGTTGTTCAGTTTGTTGTTGTTCAGCCTCTGCTTTTGTTTGTTGTTGTTCAGTCGTTCAGTCGTGTCCGACTCTCCGTGACCCCATGGACCAGAGCATGCCAGGCACGCCTATCTCCTCCCGCAGTTTGGCCAAACTCATGCTAGTCACTTCAAGAACACTGTCCAACCATCTCATCCTCTGTCGTCCCCTTCTCCTTGTGCCCTCCATCTTTCCCAACATCAGGGTCTTTTCCAGGGAGTCTTCTCTTCTCATGAGGTGGCCAAAGTACTGGAGCCTCAACTTCAGGATCTGTCCTTCCAGTGAGCACTCAGGGCTGATTTCTTTAAGGATGGATAAGTTTGATCTTTTTGCAGTCCATGGGACTCTCAAGAGTCTCCTCCAGCACCATAATTCAAAAGCATCAATTCTTTGGCGATCAGTCTTCTTTATGGTCCAGCTCTCACTTCCATACATTACTACTGGGAAAAACTAGCTTAAAGACCTCCAAAGAAGGAGACTCCACCACACTCCTTGGCAGCAAATTCCACTGTCAAACAGCTCTTACTGTCAGGAAGTTCTTCCTAATGTTTAGGTGGAATCTTCTTTCTTGTAGTTTGAATCCATTGCTCCGTGTCCGCTTCTCTGGAGCAGCAGAAAACAACCTTTCTCCCTCCTCTATATGACACCAGAGTCTGTCTTTGTGCGCTGGGCAAGTCCATAACTCACTGCGGGTTTGAGACCCATCGGCTACCTTCACCTGGTTCATTCTGCCAGCTGAAGCCGTTTCCCCAGGGTGTGGCTGCTGTCACATGCTGACAGCTCCTTAGAGCCACAGGTGAGAGGTAAGTGCAGGATGGAGACCAAAGGTGGACAAACTACCTCAGAAGGGAGCATGACATGTCTCCACCAGAGGTGCTACCCCCTCCCCTAAGATTCCATGCACCCATACAATTATTATTATTTAAAAGAGGCAGCTTGTTTCTCCAGTTCCCTTGGGAAGGCATCTCACACGGCACAAAATCTGGAGGGCCAGCTCTTGGGATAATCCCCAGGAAGCTACCAAGGACAGTGCTTCGTTCTGCGGCAGCAGCAGAGCTACAGTTGGAGGATAAGCTCCCTGGGATCTGAAAGCTGGAGGTCATTGAAGTGGAAATGGAAGAGCAAGACAAGACAGCTGCAAGGTCCAGTCCATCAGGAAGTTGGCTTGCATGGGTGAAAGGGGTGCCACCAACATTATAATATTTTCCTAGAATGGCTGTGTATTTTGCATTCGGTGTCACAAGACTGGAGCTGGATCCCCGAGGATAGAATCATAGAATCATAGAGTTGGAAGAGACCACAAGGGCCATCCAGTCCAACCCCCTGCCAAGCAGGAAACACCATCAAAGCATTCCTGACAGATGGCTGTCAAGCCTCTGCTTAAAGACCTCCAAAGAAGGAGACTCCACCACACTCCTTGGTAGCAAATTCCACTGATCATAGCTTCAACTTAAAAAGAAAGAAAGAAAAATGGTTTCTGGTCCTTATGGTGATGCAACTATAAACACAGTGTTTACAGCGTCTGCAAAAGATGCTCTAATGGGTCTCGTTTCATGCCACACCCTTCAAAAATGTGCAACGTGATTCTAACCACATGTACTCTGACATTTATTCTCACCACATTTGTTTAATTCGTCTTATTGAGTCTGATGAGACTTCTTATTCTCTCATAAGCGTGATTCGGATTGTATCCTTCATTCAGCAAGCCTGTTTCTTGCACGTACATTCCCCAAACCATACTGTTCAAAATTCCTAAGGATCAAGATCAGAAAACAGGAAAATTTCTCAAACCCTTTCCACACCACACCTTTCTATATACTGTAATGTGATCTCATCTAAACCATCTTTTGTTCCTCTCTTTCTGGTTTTTTTTTTTTTTTTTAAACTTTCAGATGGATTCTCCAAGATTGATTGACGCCTGGCCTTGGTTTGCCTAGCAAGGATGGCGAAAAGGGAGATTAATGCTGGATTAGTGCAGGAGAGGCGGCCGAGACGTTGCTGGACGTGCCATTCCCCAGACGCGTCTTTGGGGGGGGGGGAAATGTAGAAAGACAGAACCTGATCGTCCCCAGGAGGGAATGCTGTAAAAATAAATAGCACCAATAGGTAATGAGGTGAGAAGGTCACCCGCTAAAAGGTATGGGGACACTGGGCTGCCTAATTGCTCCTCTCCATTCTCTAGCTAGTAAATGGGAAGCAGTAAAATCCTGAGGTTAATGCCTCCAGCTGGGGCTCGGTGGTCTTAGAAACAAGAGACTCGTTTTTTTATTCCCTGGTGCCAGTCCTTTTACTGCACTTTCCCTGAAGGAGAGGCAATAGCCTTGATTTACTCACTTCTGTAGATTCCAACCCCATGCACCTTGTAAATGCAGGAGGAGGGCTAGCTAGGGTGGTGAACCCATCTGAACACCCTGTTCTTAGTCTTAGAACCCTCCGGATCCTGTGGGCTTGGGAAAGCACAAAGGCCCCGCCATCTTATGCAGACAAAGGCCCCCCCAAATCCCGAAAGCTTTGGACAGACTTCCATGTTGGTACCCCCCAAAAGGTGGCATCTTGCAGTGCTGTAGCCAGGAATATCGGAAGCTGCCTCAAATTGCACCAGTCCGTTGTATCTCAGCCTAGCTCTAACCCAGGCTAAATGAATAAATGCTTAAGCCAAGAAAGAACTTAGCATATGAAGTTGAAAGTGTGCAAATGTACCAAATCTTTGAGAAAGAATATTTTGAAGAAGAAGACTAGATGTTCTAGTTTAGATGAGATGTAACATGTAAATTTGTATGTATGAATATACAGTAAATCCTGGGAAAGAATTTACTGAAGAAGCCCAAAATTGTCCATGGGCGAAACAGGGGACAAACGCCGGCACCCTGTCTAATTTTTGTGCGTCACATCTTCAATATTCCATCTGATTGGACTTGCTTTCATCTATTAACATCTGTGCGTATCATCTGACTGGACCTATTTTCATCAATATCTACAGGAGCCTGGCTAAAGACATTTAAAGACTGAAATTGTCCTGTTGTACTAACTTGAATGAGTTTTCTGTTTGTGGCTTCTTTGTTTGACTTTTTGCATTGCTCTTTTTGATTGGACTACCAATATAGAATTCAATACGTAGAATGGTTTGGTAGATTTGTGTGCGCCGTTTTTGTGCCGCTTATTGTATACTGACTAACCCAGGGGTCGGCAAGGTTTACTTTGCCTGGGCCGGTTCACCCCAGTGGAGATCCTTCCATGGGCCGGATCGTTCGCACGCCCGCAACCTCCGGCATCTGTGCAGACACAATTTCTGGCGTCTGTGCAGACGCGAGTTACAGCGCTGAGGAAGCAAGTCGCCACGCCGTGCTGTGCTGGTTTAGCGCAGCACGTGGGGACTTGCCGAGCAGGCGGCTCGGTTCGGGGGCAGCTCGTGGGCCGGTTAAACGACCCCCGTGGGCCGCTTGTGCCCCACGGGCCTTAGGTTGCTCTAACATATTTTACAGGGTTACTATGAGGATAAAATGGAAGTGGGGAAAATGTGCGCCGTTAGGGCCCCCATGGAGAAAACAAATGTTTTCCTAATACATAAATGCCTGGAGCCTTTCTCTTCACCATCCTGGTCTGCTGTTATAAACCTTGATTGATCGTACAGTGAAGAAACCCCCAGGGCTGCTAGCAAGGGTGAAACCAGTTGCTAACAAGGGGGAGCAGACAGGCTGTTGAGGCTCTTTGCCCACGGGCTTGTGCTGGAGGGTGGCAGGCTCAACCCAGGGAATCCCAACTCCCCTCTAAAATTGCACACTACAGCAGCATGACTTAATGTCATTGTGCTTGCTATGTGGTTTCCCTGCCCTCCGGTCCACGTCATTGCCTGGTGGGGGCGAGGAATGGTATCACGTCATGCGCTCAGGGCCGGCGCGTCCATTAAGGTGAACTAGGCAATTGCCTAGGGAGCCAAAATGGAGGGGGCGCTGGCCAGGCTTGGGCGGGGGGGGGGGGGCTAGCAGCAGCTTCTCCGCTGTAGCGGAGAGGTGCTGCTTGCCCCCTACACCACCCCCGGCTCCTGCTAAAGCAGGCTTTGGCGGGGGGCAGGGACGGGCGAGCAGCAGCTTCTCTGCTACAGCGGAGAAACTGCTGCTTGCCTCTCCACCACCCCCACCTCCCGCTAAACCAGACTTTGGTGGGGGGCGGGTGGTGGGGGGCACCGGAAGGTGGTCTTGCCTAGGGCGCAAGAAACCCTAGCACTGGCCCTGCATGCCCTAGGACCAGGTCTGAAAGAACACCTTCTCCCAGGCATACCTGTGCATTAACTGAGATCTTTGATGGAGGCCCTGTTACTTAAGCTGTAGCCTGCAGAGGTCCCTCTCATGGCAACTTGGAGGAGGACCTTCTCCACAATGGCCCCTCGCATTCAGAACTGTTTTTCCTCTTTGCTTTACTGCCAGCGGATGGCGACCTGCTTGGTGAAACTTCTGTAAACTCTGCGAGTAAAACATCCCCTTATTTGCAAAGCTAAGTGTCTGTGATTTATTCTAGCCCAAGTATTTTTGTGGGCATCATTTGTTTAAAGGTAGGTGAAGGCAGATGCAAATCTAGCCTAGTTTTAATGTACTTGGATCAATTCCCATTGCCATGGTACTTAACCCTGCTACTGGAGAGTAGGAACCTCTCTTACAAATGTCTCTCTCCGGTACATGCTGGGGTGACCTTCCATCAGTTGTTAGAAACATCTGGTTGCTCAAGCTTTTCTTGGCCTCTGATACCAGTTGACCAATTCCTGGTTACTATAATTATGATCAGTTTTGCTCACTTGAAGTGTTAGTACAGACGTCTCCAAACTATGGCCCACGGACCGCATATGGCCTGAGAGACTTGTTTATCCGGCCTGAGGCGACCCCCGCTGCCTGCTGCCGCCGCCCGCTCTTACCGGCACGGTGTGGCGTGGTGCGTCATTTCCGGTGCACTTCCAGGTCAGAGGAGGCCCGTGCGCATGCACACAAGCTATTTCCGATGCTCCTGCAACCCGGAAGTGTGCCGGAAATAGTGTGTGCAGCCCGCCACGTGATTGGCGCTGGAGGCACCGGCCCGAGGCCGGGTAAGTTTGCTGACCCCTGTGTTAGTATATCATTATGGGATTGAGCGGTTGGTGCCGACCAAGCTTCTGGCTTTGTATCTACAAAATGGAGGCCTCTGTTTGCATGACTTAAAGAGTGGGCGAGGTTGCCATAGAGACAAATGGGTGGGCCTCCTTCTACTTGCCCTGACTGGAAGAAACTTCTTGAAGTTAGGAAAACAATAGCAGAGCTGGTCTGTGGGCGAGGGTAGCCGATGCCAGGAGCTGAAAAGTCACAGAGACTTGCTTTGTTCTGTGTTGAAACCAAGGCTATGGCTTTGGGGACCCCCCCCCCTACCCTCAAGAAACATAACGGGGAAACAAAATCTGTCGGAGTGTTAATGCTGGGAGCCCTCCTATCTTATGCTCAGATTGTATATATGTGTAAATAAAACTTTATGTCCCAAGCACACCACTGTCTCTGTTGACCTTCGTTTCCAGGAAAAGGAGCTTTAGGTAAGTACTGGGAATCTCTCGCTGCTCAGAGATCGGGGTGTGTCCAACAGTATCTTGAATTCTTGCTGCGCCTTGATCCGTTCGATCGCTCACCACCTCGGAATTGTTATGAACCGCGATGAGCTTTAGCTCTTGTTTTACAGCCGAGCGGTCTATACATTTCATGAAATAAGTAAGCAGGTAAGTAAATAAAGAAATCAGAGGCGTAGGAAGGTCAGGTAGTACCCGGTGTGGAAAATTTCTTGTCACCCCCCCCCCATTGATTCCCCCCCTGCAAAAATGGTTTTACGTTATTTCATATTTTCTTACAAAGGAATAATAAGTAACAATAATAATAAAAAAACTTTTATTTATATCCCGCCCTCCCCGGCCGAAGTCGGGCTCAGGGTGGCTAACATCAGATACATAACATTGGTATAAAATCAAACAATAATTAAATTACCTCCTAAAAACATCTCAAAATCAAATTAAAGTCTAATTAGATGGCTTTCCACAGGGTTAGGGTTGGGAACAGTAAGTGCTCCACTGAACTGAAATTTCAGCCTTCATGACATAGGAAAACAGCCAAGTGAACAGCTATTTTGGTGGAGGAGGGTCAAGATATTAACCGATATGCATGAAATTTCATATATAGCTATATAATCCCTAGTATAGTAAGATAAGACCTTTGGAGCAGGCATTTTTTTAAAAAAAGTTTTTTTTTATGAACCGCCCTAGTAGGGCAGTAATTGTTCCTTGATAATTTGTCACCCCCTCCATTATGGAACCTGGGGCGGCCCCCCCCTTGCTACGCCCCTGAAAGAAATGATATTGATTTAAATGAGAGGTGGCGTATAAACATTTTTAGTGAATAAATAAAAACGTTACTGCAAGTTATGAAGGAAGCAGGGAAGACTGGGGCATTTGGATCAAAAATGTGGATCATTTTTTGCTGTATTAATTAAATGCTAAGGTCAGTATAGGCTGGGACCAAGGAAATGAATCAAATGGAGACACATGGCATAGCAAGGGCTTCCTGCCAAGGTATGAATGTGGATCAGTTTGGAAATACGATTTCCATTACTCTCTTTCTGGGCACATGAACCACCCCACCTGCCTATCTGATCATCCATGTACTTTGCTGATTGTTTTGAATCTTTCTGTCTCTGTGAGACAATTTAGACATATTTTGGACATGGTTTGGAATCAGGGTTTGTGCAGGTCATAGCTTGCCAGGGTTCAGATAAGTTTCTAGCCTTGGTTTGCGAGCGAGAGGAGAGGAGGGATTGCCTGAGCTTGAGGCTCATTGCTGTAACGCCAAACCGCGGTTTTGTGTTACATTTGACAATCTTCTGTATGTCTTGTTTCATGAAAGCTTGGACTGAGAATTTCTGTCCTGAAGGAAGCTGATTCATTAGAGGCTAGAAACCATAAGGACTATAAGTGTAATTTAAAAAAGAAAAGGAAACCGGAACAGGAAGTTGAATTCTGCATCCAGTTCTACCAAATTCTGTGCTTTTCAGTTCTCCCATGAAAGAATAAGTGAGTGTTTGTAAAGCGTATAGATGTTTTCTGCTTGATCTCATTGTTGCCTGAGGCTTCTGGATCATTATATTCGATCACAGTGTAATCAATGTGCCTGGAACGGAAATGATTTTCGTAAATGAAAAAGGCAGGTCCCTGCTCCAAGGAACTTACAGTCAAATTCTTACTGTGGGGGAAGTGGTAGCTTGGTCTTTGTTTCTTTGTTATAGATGCTTTAGGTGTGGAAAGGTATCTTGCCTCATGGGGTGGTGTAGTAGAATGAGCTAAATTGTAGTGGAATCTTTCCCATTTCAAAGTCTGCTCCGTTTAAGTATAAAATAAAATCCTGGCCAAATCATGGCACCCTGAGTTGCTGTCTGACACTGCCCTGACCAGGACGTTTCTTCTGGCTGCAACTGACCTGGTTTACTGCCAGATTAACTCCCTTTGCCTGACCTGGAAATAGTCCAAGACAACTATGCTTAGCAAACATTTATGGAATGACACAGTTACAGAATCACTGTATAAACTCCCACAACTTAAATCAGATATCACTGTGAGAAAGAGAGAGAGGGAGGGAGGGAGGGAGGAGAGAGAGAGAGAGAGAGAGAGAGCGTACACACACACACACACACACACAGATAAAAGGAGTCCAACCCCCCCACCAGCTCTTAGTTATGTGTATGTATTTATGGGAAAGTGTACAGTGGTACCTCGGGTTACAGACGCTTCAGGTTACAGACTCCGCTAACCCAGAAATAGTACCTCGGGTTAAGAACTTTGCTTCAGGATGAGAACAGAAATCGCGCGGCGGCAGCGGGAGGCCCCATTAGCTAAAGTGGTACCTCAGGTTAAGAACAGTTTCAGGTTAAGAACGGACCTCCAGAATGAATTAAGTTCTTAACCTGAGGTACCACTGTATTGCAGTATGGGACTGGTCATCACACTCAGGTATGGCATATCTGAAGCACCCAGAATCCCCCAACGGGTTTGGCAATGCACAAGTCTGTTGGGGAAGTGACACCACAGCAGACTGTGACACATTTTCCGATGCACCGAGCAAAATGCGTTGTGCACGTCTCAGCCCGACATCTCGTGAGCAGTGGAGCTTCTGGGGAATGATCTGCCTTCTGGTGTGTTCGACCCTTGAGATCTCACTGGGAGAAGACTTTTCAAGTTTTATGGTTTGAGATCCCTTTAATAGCAGAATCTTATGCCTGATGGTTATCACCATATTTTCTTAAACCTTCTGTGACCAATGGGTTTTCTTTCTTTCTTAATGAGTGTGCTGAGGATTGCAACCTAACCAGAGTTAACTGTACTTTCAACTTGGGACTGTGTATTTGCAAAGCGTGGACACCACCACTGAGATATGACCCTTCTTCTACATTTGAAGCAGGGTGCCTGTGGACCCCCAGATCAGGCGCGGAGGAAGCCGCTCGGGCACCTGGGGCGGCGTGCCCAGGAGTGGGGCGAGCAGCCCATAGGGGCAGGGTGGGGCAAGGATGGGGCAGGGCGTACCGCAAGGCCTCCGGAGTCTGCCTGCCTCCTCCCATTCAGCCGCCCTACAGCTGGGGGAAGCAGTGGGTGGTTCGTTTGGGCAGTGTGGAGCCTGCGTGCGCCCAAGCCACTGCGTCACTCCCAGGAGAGACACGTGGCTCGGGCACGCTGCAGGCCCCGCGGTGAGTGCTGCCCGGTATTTTATCACCCTCCTCAGTTCGAATCCCCGTGATGGAGTGAGCTCCCATTGCTCGGTCCCAGCTCCTGCCCACCTAGCAGTTCGAAAGCACGTCAAAGTGCAAGTAGATAAATAGGTACCGCTCTGGCAGGAAGGTAAACGGCGTTTCCGTGTGCTGCTCTGGTTCGCCAGAAGCGGCTTTGTCATGCTGGCCATATGACCCGGAAGCTGTACGCCGGCTCCCTCGGCCAGCAAAGCGAGATGAGCGACGCAACCCCAGAGTCAGACACGACTGGACCTAATGGTCAGGGGTCCCTTTACCTTTTTAAAGACGACTGCAAAGGGACCAGATCTGGATAGGACACAAGAATGAATAAGCAGCATGTTGGACCAAAGCTGGGTGGGAGCTGGAGGAGAGAAGGAGAGCTACTGGTAGACTTTACTCCTTTAACCTGGTTGCATCGAACCATTTGCCAACCTGGTGCACTTGAGGTGTTTTGACCTACAATTTTCATCTGCCCCGGGACCTTACGGTGCTAGGAGTTATGACTTGTGTGTGTGTGGGGGGGGGTCAAACTGAGGTGGAAATGCAATGAACCGAAAATGGGGTGAAAGGAAAATGAAATGGACAAGTTTTCATGGAAGCAGTTCCTAGTCTGGCCAACCAGTCTCTAGAAAGAGCAAAATGGCAGCAAATCCTGGAGGATGGGGCCTTTATTTTTTTATTTTTTTAAAGATGCTCAACTACTGTTGTTGCTCCAGGAGCAAAAGGAAGGGTTAGGCTATGTATCCTCCCCTCCAGCTCCCTCCTCCAACAGCTCCTATAGCACCAGCGAAGAAGAAGAAGAAGAAGAAGAAGAAGAAGAAGAAGAAGAAGAAGAAGAAGAAGAGGAGGAGGAGGAGGAGAGGAGTTTGGATTTGATATCCCGCTTTATCACTACCCGAAGGAGTCTCAAAGTGGCTAACATTCTCCTTTCCCTTCCTCCCCCACAACAAACACTCTGTGAGGTGAGTGGGGCTGAGAGACTTCAGAGAAGTGTGACTAGCCCAAGGTCACCCAGCAGCTGCATGTGGAGGAGTGGAGATGCGAACCCGGTTCCCCAGATTACGAGTCTACTGCTCTTAACCACTACACCATACTGGCTCTCAGTGTTAGGGGAGCGTCTTCTTTCCCCCTCTTCCTTCCGTAAAAGCTACCGAGCTTTCATGGGACTGTTTTAATAAATATCATCATCATCATCATCATCATCATCATCATCATCATCGTACTGCCCCCATCCTCAGATGCATGAAGTTAAAGGTAAAGGGGTGCAGGTGATCAGAAGGTCAGCTGTTCGAATCAACACAACAGGGTGAGCTCCCATTGCTCTGTCCCAGCTCCTGCCAACCTAGCAGTTCGAAAGCACGCCAGTGCAAGTAGATAAATAGGTACTGCTATGGCGGGAAGGTAAATGGAGTTTCCGTGCACTCTGACTTCCGTCATGGTGTTCTGTTGCGCCAGAAGCGGTTTAGTCCTGCTGGCCACATGACCTGGAAAGCTGTCTGCGGACAAACGCCGGCTCCCTTGGCCTGAAAGCGAGATGAGCGCCGCAACCCCATAGTTGCCTTTGACTGGACTTAACCGTCCAGGGGTCCTTTACCTTTTACCTTGCATGACGTAGTGGTACCTTGGTTCTCGAACTTAATTCGTTCCAGGAGTCCATTTGACTCCCGATACCATTCAAAAACCAAGGCGCGGCTTCCGATCGGCTGCAGGAGCTTCCTGCACTCAAGCAGAAGCCGCATCAGACATTCAGCTTCCGAAAAACGTTTGCAAACCGGAACACTTACATCTGGGCTTGCTGCATTCAGGAGCTGATTTGTTCGGGAGCCAAGCCATTCGAGTATCAAGGTACCACTGTATTATGCTAAGTTGGCGCGTATACCAACACATGGGTTCAGAGAGAAAGACGTACGAAGTGAGGTCAGATGAAAATGAAACGCAAAAAAAAAAAAAGACAAATGAAATCGGTGATAATTGCATTACAGCTTAAAAGCCTACATCGGCCATTTGCAAAGCAGTGTTAATGATAACACCGACATAATGACACTGATGAACTAATTAACACCTGCTGTAGGATTAGCACAGCAGCACCCTCTCTGTTCAGGCCACAGGTGACGGATCTGAAAGCTGTAATTTAGGCAGCGTCTCCTTTTGAAGTTCCTTTGTTCAGGAATAGACACTTTAAGGTCAGACGGAAAGAGTCGCCCTTCTGGGAATGCTTACGCCTTTCGGTTTATCAGCTAGGATTGCAGGCAACGGAGCCAAGAGAAGTGTAAGAGAAGGAACGAACTGGAGATCTACTTCTTTTTTGTTTTTGTTTTTGACAAAGAGCAGGAGGGAAACGTGAGCAGGGAAGCGGGGGGGGGGAGGAGACCCTTACACTTCTTTAAATCATGAGTGGCAGGTGATATTCTCAGCTCACTGGCAACACTTGGGAGAAAAGGAAGGGGCGCCGGAGGAGGTTGTGATTTGGATTCCTCTTCCCCTTCCTTGGTGAGAAAGTTCTCAGCAGAAAAATGCGAATTATGAGGCTCTCAGAGACAAAGGGCCCCATCAAAGTGATAAGCTAGCAGTGTTGTGCTGTATTGGTCAAAAGGAGCCGCAAAGTTCACTCCAAACTCAAGGGAAGAGTCAAGGGAGGGCGTGGGTGGTGCTGTGGTCTAAACCACTCTTGGGCTTGTGTGGGAATATGTTTCACAGGTGCTTTTGCACCTGGTTATTTATGGTTATTTATGTTTACTTTGCAATATCCTTCCGCCTTGGAAGGAAAGGTAAAAAAAGGATCCGACGGGCAGTTCACTGCATGGATCCTTCCGCGGGTAAAAAAAGGCGCTTTAGTTTAAATAGGATAACGGTCATTAGTCTTCTTCCCGCCTAAACTTAGCACGGTAACAGGACTGTAATTGGTTGTTATGCTTGTTATGACGTTGGTTTACCCTTTAATAAATAGCGGCCGCTCCCTGTTTGTGGTGTGGAGAAAGCGCGAGGCAAGCCGAGTAAGAACATCGTTGCGTGGCAAGCACAGATAGAAAGAGAAACTGAAACCAACCACGCAGGGTAGCGGTAGGCTTCTTCACCAGACTGCAGTCTCCGTTGTCTTTTTTTCATTTTCGTTTTAGAAACCTTTTATTTGGCCGTCTAGTTTTTGGCCATCGTTTAGTCAAGTTCTTTTTATTTTCCGGAACCTTCTGGAATTCACAGACGCTCGCAGAAAACTTCCGAGGCAGCAACATTCGAACTCACAAGCTAAAAACCTTCAGATTGTAGCCAGCGGACTCTCTTCAGCATTACCGGCCGTCCCATCCGCAGGCTACCCCCACAGGCTTGCCAGTCAGAAGGTCGGTGGTTTGAATCCCTGTGATGGGCTGAGCTCCTGTTGTTCTGTCCCAGCTCCTGCCAACCTAGCAGTTCAAAAGCACGCCAGTGCAAGTAGATAAATGGGTACCACTGCAGCGGGAAGGTAAACAGTGTTTCCGTGCGCTCTGGCTTCCATCACAGTGTTCCACTGTGCCGGAAGTGGTTTAGTCCTGCTGGCCACATGACTGTCTGTGGACAAACGCCAGCTCCCTCGGCCTGAAAGCGAGATGAGCGCCACACCCCATGGTCGCCTTTGACTGGACTTAACCGTCCAGGGGTCCTTCACTTCACCTTTTACCATGTTATACAAGGAAGTGCAGCACTGCAGCACAGGAATGGCTGAGCCGAGAGGATGCACTTGAGAAGAGGACAGGTCACGTCTGTACGCAACTTTCCTTCCTGGTTGGCTGCGTTTTGTTTAACCCCTTTTCGCTTTTCTTCTCATTTCCCACAGAAGATGCCTGGGGCTTTCCATCAGTTATGGACAGATCCTGGGAGCTGCAGTATTTTCTCAGCATCACTGAAACCTGAAGTAAGCTGAAGAACACGTGAGGCACTCTGCTCCCCCGTGTAGAATTTAAAGTGGTCTTCAGCAACCTGGTGCCTCCAAGATGTTTTCGGCTACATCTCCCACCAGCCTGGCCAGCTCTGCTCAACCAGGATTCCCCCTGGCTCAGGGTTGGTTCTTTTCAGGATGACAGCCCCCATCAGCAGGGGCACAAGGCAGCTGCAGTCTAAAACATCTGGTGGGCATCAGGTTCATAGCTGTCAAGTTTTGGATTTGAAAATAAGGGAACAGCACCCTCACCTGTCCCGGGGACAGTCTACGGTTCTCAGGGACAGTCCACGCCGCGGTAATCCCCCCAGGCTACAAATTAATTTACACCAGGAAAGAGAAATCAGGGCAGAGAAAAGAAAGCACTTATTCACGCAGCACACGGTTAACCTCTGGAACTCCCTGCCACAGGGAGCAGCGATGGCCACCAACTTGGATGGCTTTAGAAAAGGATTAGGCAAATTCATGCAGGAGGAGAGGACCACTGATGGCTTCTGGCCAGGTTGGCTCTGCTCTGCCTCCAGTTAGGGGCAGCAATGCTTAATCTGAGCACCTGTTGCTGAGAAACAACTCTTTCCCTCACTCCCTTTGTAGCCAAGCCCAGATTAGCTCCCAACAAGACCCAGCATAGGAGCCAACTCCTAGGGGCTGAGGGGTCTGCCCCCCTATTGAGGCGGCCACCCTCCAAAATTTGATGGAACAAAATCCCGACAGGGAAGAGGGAGAGGGCGGCACGGCGAAGCGAGGGAAGGAGACGCAGACACTTCCCTCTCTCACTTCCTGAACAGGCTTCCTTGCACTTCAGAGCAGCTGCCCTCCTAAGCTGCTTTCATCTCCCCTCGCACAAAAAGGGTCTTGATCTGATCCAAACAGAAAGCGAGTGAGGAGATCAGATGTGCTGCCGCAGCTGCTCAAAGGCAGCCAGCCTCTGCCCCCCCAACCCTATTGGCCGGCTGAGGGGTTCAGCGAGGCAGTTGCAGCAGAGATAGGGGCTGATGCAGGGGGCCGAATACGCCCCCCTGCAAGCGCGGGAAACGGCTCCCACTCACTTTGAGGCTTTTGCCGTTTTTCTCTGCAAGGAGGTGGCGTCTTCCCAGTCCCTGACCGGAAGGGAGGGAGGGAGAGGAGCTGCTTCCTTGAAAATCGGGAATTTTAAGGGGTTTCAGCAATCCGGGAGAGCAGCGGGAAACAGCTTGAAATAAGGGAGTTTCCCGCGAAAAATGTGATACTTGACAGCTATGATCAGGTTGGAGAAGGCTTGTTTAGTATAGATCAGTAGTGGCCAAACTTGGCCCTCCAGCTGTTTTGGGACTACAACTCCCATCATCCCTAGCTAACAGGACCAGTGGTCAGGGATGATGGGAACTGTAGTCCCAAAACAGCTAGAGGGCCAAGTTTGGCCCTCACTGGTATCGATGATAACAACTTTTTTATCTTTGAGGTACTTGAGCAGCTTTCTGGTGCCCTCTGCTGGTCCTTGTGGACCAAGAAGCCATATTTAATTTGGACCTGGCTTTCACCCTTCTTCTTGATGTGCAAACAGCGACCAGTTTTCCCATTTGTTCCAATTTTAAAGCTAACTCACGGGTTTTTTTTTTTCCTGGGGAAAGGAGCAGGGCAAGGAAACCACTCGGAGCCATGCTTTCTAGGCACATGGCGGACTAATTCATGTAAAAGAACAACGCAAGACGACAGGGACAGAACTAGCCAGATTGTATAGAAATTTATTCATGTATGCGACTACAGAGGCGAGAATGTTACTTGTCCAAAAATTGAAAGAAGAAGAAGTCTCAGCAAAATAAGAATGGATACAAAAACTTAGGGAATATGCAGAAATGGTGAAACTTACCGGAAAAATAAGAAATCAAGATAACAAGCTTTTAATAAAAGAATGGAAACAGTTCATAGAATATTTACAAACAAACTGTAAACAGATAAGAACATTGGCAGGATTATTGTAATAACCTGCAGTTTTATAAGAGTATACATTTAAAGTAGATGAATAAATGAGCAAATCAGAGGCGTCGCTAGGGGGGGCGGTGGGGGCGGTACGCCCCGAGTGACAGGGATGACAAGCGGCGGGTGGGGGTGACAAGCGGCGGCCCCTCCCGCCATTCCCAAGCGCTGCCGCTCCCTCCGTCATCCCAGGAGCAACAGCGCATGGCCGAGCGAGCACCCCGTCCGTGCAGCTCCCGAGGTGACCGGTAGCGTGGGGAGTGGCAGGAGGGGCCGGCGCTTGTCACCCCCACACACTCCCACTCGCTCCGTCCCCCCGGGAGCAGCAGCCCATGGTGTGTGCGGTGCTGCTGCTCTCGGGACAATGGAGCGAATGGCGGCGCGTGGGGGTGACAAGCGGCAGCCCCTCCCACCATTCCCACATGCTGCTGCTCTCTCCGTCACCCTGACGGCGCACTCTGTCATCGGACTGCCGCTTCCACAGCTTCCTTTTGAGCCGCAGAGCTTAAATGGGGCTCTTCGGCTTAAAAGGGGACTGCAGAAGCAGTGGCGGCACTCCCGGAAACGCCCCGGGGGCGGGCGCCGTGATGTCACATCGTGACATCACGGCGCCCCCGCCCCCGGGACGTTTCCTTTGCCGCCCCGGGTACCGCGGAGCCTTGCTCCACCACTGGAGCAAATTAAGTTAATTTGGATATGCAGAAAATATTTAAAAAATCAAAATTACATAGGGTATTGCTAAAAAATAACAAAAAAAGAAAAGAAAGACATTAGCAAGGGTTTACAATTTACTATTAGAGTGGGACCTACAAGAAGAAGAGGTAAAAGAGGTGATGGTAAAATGCGGTCAAGACACCGGCCACACGATCTATTTATAACAGTGAGAAAAACTTTGGAATATAGACATTAGGTTCACTGCTTGCTACACTTTAAAAAAAATGTTTTTCAGGTGGTACCTAACAACACCCAAGCCTGCTAAAATCTACAAACAGAAGTCCAATTTATGCTGGCAATGTCGAAAACTGGAAGGAACAATGTTTCACATCTGGTGGAACTGCAAAAAAATCCAAGGCTTATTGGGGTATGATCCATGAAGAACTTTAAAAAAATGTTAAAAACATCTATACAAAAGAAACCAGAGGCATACTTATTAGGCCCAGGGGCATTTCTAGCCCCTTGGCTACCCGGGGCGGGAAGCCAAGAGGCACCCCTGGGGGCAGGCACGAGCAGCTGCCGCACGAAGGGGTGCTGGGCGGCGGATTCGGGAGTCTCTGCAGCCTGCAGAGACACCCTAAGCCGCTGCCCGGGCTCCCTTGGCGGAGCGCAAGTCGGGGCAGGGAGAGGGACGGGCCAGCAAGGAGGGGTGTCACCTGCAGTGCTGAAAATAGCCTAATTTTTTTTAAAAATTAAATAATAAAAAAGCCCAGGGGGCGGGGCCACCACCTGAAGTGTCACCCCCCAGCAGGGCGCTGAGCGGCCCCCTCGCCCTCCTTGCTACGCCCCTGATTAGGCCTATTGAGAAAAGACATACCTCAGAAAACGAAAGGAATTTTCTTATATGCTACAGCAGCTGCCAGGACATAGCTTTCAGCTTTTCCCTTTTCTTGTGAGGAATCCTATTCGGAATAAGGGAATTTCCCTTAAAAAAAAGGAAAAGTTGACAGCTATGCGCCAGGATAATATACGCTAGCAAATGGAAAAGTGAAGCAGTAGCCACGAAAGAAGAACGGATATACAAACTAACTGAATTCATAGAAACGGCAAAGCCAACTGCATATCTAAGAAGGCAGACAAACCAAAAACTTAAGATCCAAATGGCAATGTTTTGAAGACTGTATGAATAAACACTGTTCAAAACAGAACATGTTGATATGCTTAGACTAAAGGAGTAAAGTACAAAGGATAAAACCTATTAGGATGCGATAAGGAGATTAAAATTCAATTAACATAAAGATTGCAACGAGAGTACTGAAATCAAAAGTTAAAAAATTATGAAAGTTAAAAAAGTTAAAAATTATGAAAAAAAAAAACAAAAGTTAAGGAAGACGAGGTGCGGTGGAGGGGAGTGATAGGGTGGGGTGATGGGAATTCACGAGGGGGGAGGAGGATATAGGTTTATATATGTTTGTGTCAATGTGTTTCCCCCCCCTTTTGTATTGGAAGGGTATCTTACCCTTTTCTTTTATGCAGTATGAAAATTTAATAAATAAAAATAGAAAAGAGAAGAAGAAAATATTAAAAATAATTTTAAGGAACCGCAGAAAGAGGGGAAAGGAAATCGAGTTTGTTTATTTGTTTGTTTTTTTAAAAAAATTGTTATTTATACTTTTAATTTTATACATTTCATTAGTTTTACTATCAATTTAACACCTCAAAATGTGACTTTTGACTGCTTTCAGAAAACCAAATAACTAAAATTTTACGTTTTTTTGGAAATGTCAGGTAATGCTAAATAACAACAACAAGAATATTAATTAATATATAATATAGCTGTGAGTAGTTGGCAATCCTTTTAATGATTTCTATGTGATTTTACACACATATTACTTACCAGGCGAAACCAAAGTATAGTGATTTAACCGAAGTAACTTTTGAATTCCCAAATCATGTGACAATTTCATGACACCCCTCATTTGTCGAATTCGAAAGTTGAACGATTCGACACATTAGTGGCGGGTTGTTTTTAAACTGGTAGAACATAGCGCTCTCTTGGGCACATGTGGTACTGTGCCAGAGAACGAAGCAGCCACAGCAACAGTTGATTCCTTTTGTTTGAGGAGGGTGGGACAAAAAACCTGGGCGCAGAGACACTCTCCCTCCTTTCGAAGCACTTCATTTACAAGTCTCCGTCCTTCTCTACAGTATGGCTGCTTGAACACTTTGCAAAAGTCACGCGCAGATGTAACTGCCTTTAAATTAGACGGAGCGAGTTTGTGCGCGCACGAAAGTGAGCACAGTTCCGGCACTGGGGCCGATGTCAAACCTCTGTAGTGTGGAGTAAGCCTGAGCAAAGGAAAGTGGGAGACACCAGTTCACTACTGCTTCCATGATGCACGTTTCAGGTTTGTGTGTGTGAGAGAGAGAGAAGAAGAAGAAGGAGAAGGAGAAGGAGAAGGAGAAGGAGAGGAGGAGGAGGAGGAGGAGGAGGAGGAGGAGGAGGAGTTTATGAGTCCCAAGTTTGGTGCAATGATATCCCGCTTTATCACTACCCGAAGGAGTCTCAAAGTGGCTAACATTCTCCTTTCCCTTCCTCCCCCACAACAGGGAGGTAGCCGTGTTGGTCTGCCGTAGTCAAAAAAACAAAAAATTAAAAAATTCCTTCCAGTAGCACCTTAGAGACCAACTAAGTTTGTTCTTGGTATGAGCTTTCGTGTGCATGCACACTTCTTCAGATACACTGAAACAGAAGTCACCACTATATATAAGGGTCTGGTGACTTCTGTTTCAGTGTATCTGAAGAAGTGTGCATGCACACGAAAGCTCATACCAAGAACAAACTTAGTTGGTCTCTAAGGTGCTACTGGAAAGAATTTCTTTTATTTTTTATTTTTTGTTTGTTTTGACTACGGCAGACCAAGCAGCCACAGCGCCCTGGCCTTCTTCCCATTGCAGTTAATTGCCTCCTGCCTCCTTGAGATACTTTGCATGCCCCTCAACCCCACTCAGAAAAGTTTGCTGTTTAGATGGCAGCTTCTCGTATAGAAACAATATTCCACAGAATCTTCTGGACTTCCTCCCTCCCCTTTGTTGGTCCCATTGTTAGTTCTTTCCTCCTGCATCTTTTATAATAATCCAAATCTTTTATAATAATCCAAATGAACGTGGTTGGCACTGTGGTCTAAACCACTGAGCCTAGGGCTTGCTGATCAGAAGGTCGGCGGTTCGAATCCCCGTGACAGGGTGAGCTCCCGTTGCTTGGTCCCAGCTCCTGCCCACCTAGCAGTTCAAAAGCACGTCAAAGTGCAAGTAGATAAATAGGTACCACTCCGGCGGGAAGGTAAACGGCGTTTCCGTGCGCTGCTCTGGTTCACCAGAAGCAGCTTTGTCATGCTGGCCACATGACCTGGAAGCTGTACTTTGGCTCCCTCGGCCAGTAAAGCGAGATGAGCACCACAACCCCAGAGTCATTCACGACTGGACCTAATGGTCAAGGGTCCCTTTACCTAAATCTTTTCCATCTCCATTATATCCTAAGTTCACCATTAAACTACAAGTGTTATTCCAATCCCACTAATGATTTTAACTGTTTACAATGGTTTTTAAGATAGATTATAAATGTTATGTATTGAAGTTCTCACCCTAGGCCACTGGGGGTGTGTGTATATAGTTCATTCTGCTGCAGTTCTCACTCAGGTCCGCACATGCAAATGAGGGATTGAAAGTGACGTTCAGGGATTGGGTAACTACAGAAAGTTGTTACTGTTGCTTGTAGCTGAGTTCTATATAAACAGGCTGCTGAGCCCTTCAGCTCAGTTCTCTTCCAGCCAAAGAATAAACAAGAGCTGTTGGAGAATCGCTGTGTCGTCTGATATGTTCACCCACAACTTTACACTAAATTTCCACCATTCCTTCTAAAAATTTTGGTTTTCCTGATTTCTGATTCTTCCTGTCATTTTTGCCATTCCGGCGTAGTCCACCAGCTTGATCTGCCATTCTTCTCCGTTAGGGACTTTATTTTCTTTCCATCTGTGGTCCAATAAATACTGTGCAGCCATGGTCATGTATGTCAATAGACTTTTCTGCTCCCTTGGGATTTTTTACTTTCGTTAAAACAATCTGATTTCTGACTTATTTATAGCGTTCCCTCCTCCCCCCCATGTTCAGATCATAGCTGTCAACTTTCGGATTTCAAAATAAGGGATCAGCAGCCTCACCTATGATAGACACGTGGCAGTGGTGGGCGGAGCCAGCAGCGAAAGTGGGCGGAGCCAACGGGGAAATATGCCGAGGCTCCACTCTGGGCGCAGCAGACCACGGCCACCAGGACTGGAGTGGAGAAGACTCCAAAGATCCTGCCTCGTCCCAAGCCCCACATCCCTCCACTCCGGGCTCGCTTCCCGCCGCAGCAGCAGTAGCTGCCGCTGCAGCCGCATGCGGTTCCAGCTGCCCGAGAGCCGCCGAGGAAGAGGCGGAGCCGGCGACAGTCCCCTCGCCTGCCTCTCTCTCTCTCTCCTCCGACGCTCCCCCCGCCCACCCCTCCCGCCCAGCGCAGGAGGCTGAGGCGAAGCTCCTGAGGAGAGCGAGCGAGCGAGAGGCAGCTGAGGAGAACTGCTACCCCAGCACCCCCACCCCGCACCGCCCAGTCCTCTCCCCCCCTCCCTACATGCCTCGCCCAGGGAGGGAGCACCGCGGCTCGGACTTGGCGCTCAGGGCACCAGCGAGCTGCAGGCGCCGAGCTCGGACGGGCGGCGCCACCTTCTCCCGCGAGGAGACTCTGCTCGGCTCCTCTGGGCGCCGTCCATGCCACGCAGGCACCCACAAAGAGCCCTTGTGGCCGGGCGCCTTGGGCCAAGCTGAGGCCACCTCGGTAATAACCACCACCACCACCAGCCACCGCCTTCCCGCCCTCCTCCGCTTAGTGCTGCGGGTAGAGCCTCACGCGCCAAAGCAGGCACGGGACAGGCAGCGGCAGCCACAGGTGCAGCTTCTCCTGAGAGGCGAACCCGGGAATATACGGGTTTTTTAGTCATCCGGGATTGCAGCGGGAAACACGATTAAAAACGGGGGAATCCCGGCGGATATGGGATACTTGACACCACTGGTTCAGATCCACACCCAGAGTGGCTGGGGCAACTCGGTCGGATGGGTGACATATAAATAACTTGTTCTTGTTGTTAGATGTAAGAGTGCTAGTACACTTTAGCACGTGGCCCCATAGGATGCCATGCCAGCCCCTCCTGAGGTGGGGAATGCCCTTTGTCATGCTACCTGCTGCCTCCAGCTCTTCTGACGTCCTTTGGCGTCACTTGTGTGGGGCTTTTGGTTTTAACTGGAAAAGCCTTAAAACCAGTTTAGCACTTGGAGTGGTGTCCAGCAATGCTTCCTCTGCGTTCTCCTGCTTCTCCAGTGCTTTAGCAGAGTTTCTGTTCAAACTTCTTACTTCTTACTTCTTCTTGCGCAACGGTGTGTGTACCTTTCGTGCCAGCAATTAAACTCCCACAAAGTCTGGCTTGATTAAAGCAAGTAAGCTTTATTACAAGCATATAAATTACAGAGCTTTCCCTGGAGATTGAGAAGACATCTCCGGTCTCTTCAAAAGTGAAAGGAAGACTGAACAGGAAATAAACGGTGCGTCACATAAATCACAAAGACATCGCATACAGCAGATAACCCGGATGTTGTGACACATCCTCATCCCTGTGGGAGGAGCGAACTGTTGAGCTTCTTTAACCCTCAAAGCTCCAAACATCACAACTTGTCTCCCTTGTCCTGCCTTTGACTCTTGCAATAAAGAGTCAAATACATGGGTAGGCAAACTAAGGCCCGGGGGTCGGATCTGGCCCAATCGCCTTCTAAATCTGGCCCACGGACGGTCCAGGAATCAGTGTGTTTTTACATGAGTAGAATGTGTGCTTTTATCTAAAATGCATCTCTGGATTATTTGTGGGGGAAAGGAATTCGTTCATTCCCCTCCCCCCAAATATAGTCCGGCCCCCCCAGAAGGTCTGAAGGACAGTGGGCTGGCCCCCTGCTGAAAAAGTTTGCTGATTCCTGGTCAAATCCAACCTGGACTGCTCTCCCAAATTCTGTGATTGGCAGCTTGGCTCAGCTGGTAAAAGGTAAAGGGACCCCATACCATTTGGTTCAGTTGTGTCTGACTCTGGGGTTGCAGTGCTCATCTCACCTTATTGGCCAAGGGACCCGGCGTTCAGCTTCTGGGTCATGTGACCAGCATGACAAAGCCGCTTCTGGCGAACCAGAGCAGCACATGGAAATGCTGCTTACCTTCCCGCCGGAGTGGTACCTATTTATCTATCGTATTTTTTGCTCCATAAGACGCACTTTTTTCCTCCTAAAAAGTAAGGGGAAATGTCTGTGCGTCTTATGGAGCGAATGCATGGTCCCTGGAGCCAAATTGCCCAGGGGCGAAAGGCAGATCCTGCTTTTTCTGTTTTAGAAAGAGCTAAAGGCTAACAAGAGGGAAAGAGAGTGTTGAAAGGAACCCGCTCAACAGCTGATTGCAAGAGATCGGGGAGGGAGATAAGGGAGCTAGCTCCCTTCCTGCCCCGCCCAGGCCCCTTGCACAGTAGTTCCTTTGCGAGGGCTGAGGATCCTGGGAAATTGAGTTTTTCAGCCATTTGGGGCTTTCTGTTACTTTTCCTCTCGCTTTCTATTACTTGCTGGTGCTTACTGGTTTGCTTTCTTCTTGCTTCCTATTACCTACTGGTGCTTACTGGTTTGTACTGGTTTGCTTTCCTCTTGCTGGTGCTTACTGGTCTGTACTGGTTTGTACTGGTGCTTACTGGTTTGTACTGGTTCGCTTTCCTCTTGCTTCCTATTACTTGCTGGTGTGTACTGGTTTGTACTGGTGCTTACTGGTCTGTACTGGTTTGTACTGGTGCTTACTGGTCTGTACTGGTTTGTACTATGGAGCGAAAAATACGGTAAGTTTGAGTAAGTTAGTAAGTTTGCGTAAGTTAGTATGTTTGCGTAAGTTAGTAATTTTGAGTATGTTGGTAAGTTTGCGTAAGTTAGTAGGTTTGCGTAAGTTAGTTTGTGTAAGTTAGTAAGTTTGAGTAAGTTAGTAAGTTTGCGTAAGTTAGTAAGTTTGCGTAAGTTAGTATGTTTGCGTAAGTTAGTAAGTTTGCGTAAGTTAGTATGTTTGCGTAAGTTAGTAAGTTTGCGTAAGTTAGTATGTTTGCGTAAGTTAGTAAGTAAGTTAGTAAGTAACTTTGAGTAAGTTAGTAAGTTTGCGTAAGTTAGTAAGTTTGCGTAAGTTAGTAAGTTTGCGTAAGTTAGTATGTTTGCGTAAGTTAGTAAGTTTGCGTAAGTTAGTAAGTTTGCGTAAGTTAGTAAGTTTGCGTAAGTTAGTAGTTTGCGTAAGTTAGTAAGTTTGCGTAAGTTAGTAAGTTTGCGTAAGTTAGTATGTTTGCGTAAGTTAGTAAGTTTGCGTAAGTTAGTAAGTTTGCGTAAGTTAGTATGTTTGCGTAAGTTAGTAAGTTTGAGTAAGTTAGTAAGTTTGCGTAAGTTAGTAAGTTTGCGTAAGTTAGTATGTTTGCGTAAGTTAGTAAGTTTGAGTAAGTTAGTAAGTTTGCGTAAGTTAGTAAGTTTGCGTAAGTTTAGTAAGTTTGAGTAAGTTAGTAAGTTTGCGTAAGTTTGAGTAAGTTAGTAAGTTAGAGTAAGTTAGTAAGTTAGCGTAAGTTAGAAAGTTTGCGTAAGTGAGTATGTTTGCGTAAGTTTGTAAGTTTGCGTAAGTTAGTAAATCTGCGTAAGTTAGTAAGTTTGAGTAAGTTAGTAAGTTTTAGTAAGTTTGAGTAAGTTAGTAAGCTTACTGGTTTGTACTGGTTCGCTTTCCTCCCCCCTCCCCCCTGTATTTTCCCTTCTACAAGGGTCCTGTTTCTCTTTCTCTCTTTCTCTCTTTTATTTACATCTAATACAATCAGTGTTTTTCTTCTTTGGGATACGTAGGGGTACGCATACCCCTAAACGTTTTGTGAATCTTCATACTTTTGTCCATTTACTGTATTTATTTTCCCCGATTTGAACTACAAAATGGTGATTTTCTTGAGTCAAAATGAGAGTGCCCCTAAACATTTTTTTAAAAGAAAAAAGGCACTGCATATAATTATGTACTTTTTAAACTTTCAATAAATATATTGTGGGGGGGAGACAAAGGGATTTTTTTTAAAGGGGGGCAGCAAGGAAGTGTTGTTCTTTGCCATCTTCTTTCATGTTTCCTCTTTATGTCTCTGATGGATCCAGTCACAGCCAAAACCTGCAACTGCCTTCGCCTTCTCTGTTTGCAGCTACAAACATACCCTCTCCGCCCCACATTGGAGTCGTGAATACTTGGCATTGCTGGTTTCAGATGCTGGGAAGGGCCCATTTGCCGAAGGGGTTGGTGGCACTGGGTGCATGAGCACACGTCTCGCTTTTTTCTTGTGGCCGGAAGAGGCGTAGGAAGGTCAGGTGGTACCCGGTGTGGAAAATTTCTTGCCCCCCCCCCAATGGTTTTACATTATTTCATGTTTTCTTACAAAGGAATAATAACAAGTAATAACAATAAAAAACTTTATTGTTATTAAAGTCGGGCTCAGGGTGGCTAACATCAGATACATAACACTGGTATAAAAATCAAACAATAATTAAATTACCTCCTAAAAACATCTCAAAATCAAATTAAAGTCTAATTAGATGGCTTTCCACAGGGTTAGGGTTGGGAACAGTAAGTGCTCCACTGAACTGAAATTTCAGCCTTCACGACATAGGAAAACAGCCAAGTGAACAGCTATTTTGGTGGAGGAGGGTCAAGATATTAACCGATATGCATGAAATTTCATATATAGCTATATAATCCCTAGTATAGTAAGATAAGACCTTTGGAGCAGGCATTTTTTTAAAAAAAGTTTTTTTTTATGAACTGCCCTAGTAGGGCAGTAATTGCCCTTGATAATTTGTCACCCCCTCCATTATGGAACATGGGTCGGTCCACCCCCTACGCCCCCTTTGCTACGCCCCTGTTTTGCGGCAATTTATTATGGTGCCAGGGATGGCATGTGAGACTGACTGCCCATCTTCCTGGTTCTCAGGCATGGTGATCTCTGGTGATACCTCTGCATCTGCACATATCTTAATCAAGCAAATAAATAATTTTTTTTAAACTAACTGACCAATCATGTCATAAATAACTTGGTTCTGCCCCCCCAAACAAAAGTCCTACCCCCCAACATATATCTTGGCTATGCAAGATCTGTCAATTGCTTATTCCATGGGTGTAGCCAGGGTTTTTGTTGGGGGGCAGGACTTTTGTTAGGGGAGGCAGAACTGATGTGCTTGGTCAATTAGTTAAGTATTTCTATTGTTTCACTTGACCGGGGGGGGGACACAGGTGCCCCCTGCCTCCCCTTGGCAATTCTTGCCTCTGTGGTCCTCTGGCCCTCTCTAGGTAAAGGTAAAGGACCCCTGGACGGTTAAGTCCGGCCAAAGGCAACTATGGGGTTGCGGCGCTCATCTCGCTTTCAGGCCGAGGGAGCCGGCGTTTGTCCACAGACAGCTTTCCGGGTCATGTGGCCAGCAGGACTAAACCGCTTCTGGCGCAACGGGACACCGTGACGGAAGCCGGAGCGCACAGAAAACCTGTCGCAGGGCTACCTGTTGATCTACTCGCACTTTGACGTGCTTTCGAACTGCTAGGTTGGCAGGAGCTGGGACAGAGCAACGGGAGCTCACCCCGTCGCGGGGATTCGAACCGCCGACCTTCTAATCGGCAAGCCCAAGTGCTATTTTTCCAGAATAAGATGTACCGGAAATCCCTACAACCACCTCCCTTGTTATCTTACAGTGGCAATAGTGCCCACCTGAGAGGTGCCTCACCTGCGTTTTTGTGAGTTACAGTGAAAAAAATCCCTCCCTGGGTTGATGTTTTGCTGGTGCTGTCTCCCTTTATGCTCCCTACTTCCATCTGGTTTCCATCAGCCCAAAGGAAAGGCTGCAGTCTGCCTTTCCCCACAATATTTGTGGACCCCCCCTTCCCCCTGGCTCCGCCCATGGGAAGAGGGGTGGGGGAGAGAAGGGAAGGACAGAGAAGGGGAGAGGGGAGGGGAGGCAAATCGACAGGACTCCTACATGGGTAGAAGAGACGGGGAGGAAAGGGGGAGGAAATGAAACCACAGGTAGCCTTTGTCGTGAAGAACTCCAAATCCTTACGTAGTTTGGAGTGAGGCATCGCTCATTTATATTTGTGCATTTTGTGAAAGCATGGTAGATCACAAAAGGGGCTATGTGTACATGTGATCACAAAACACACGGCTTCTGTTTTGTGCAGAACTGGTAGATTGAGAAACTTGTATTTTATTTTATTTTATTTTATTTAAAGAAAGATAAAGTAAAGGTGTGTGTTTACAGGTAGACAGATACCAGTGTGCATGTCCATCATGACCTCAGGCAAGAAGGAAGAAAATAACAGTTGGTCCCTCTTAACTGACATTCTCAACTGAACAGAACTGAAGGGAGGGGCTGGTTCTGGAGCAAAGCTGTTTGGGTTGGGTTTGGGTGGATGCGAAGAGGATGCCTCAAACGTCTTGAGCTTTGCCTCTCAATTTATTCTGCCTTGCGGGACCCTCCCAGGCCCAGGCATCCCCAAACTCGGCCCTCCAGATGTTTTGGGACTACAATTCCCATCATCCCTGACCACTGGTCCTGTTAGCTAGGGATGCCTACGCTGGCCCAACACCAACCATCTGCTGGATAGGTGAGCATGCAGCTATTCTGGAATGGGAGTGTGGAGCAGGTTGGAAAGCTAATTTTAGCACAAGCGCTAGCCCCCCTTTTCCTACTACTCTCCCCACTCTTGGCTGGCAAGAGAACGCAACTGGTTGCACTATGCAGTGAACGGAAAATCTCGATCTGGGCAGCTCCTTGTTCAGGGCCACTAAGGGAGAGAAAAAGAAACCTCAGTTACTATTTGCCTTCTGAGAACAATGTCTCACTCCCAGAGCCCCAATACTTATGGCTGCTTCACAACAGCCTCGGGACATCCAAGGGATCATGAGCAAAACACACAAGCCCTGCCCGCCAGATACGAAGCACTCTACTGGGAGAATATGGTTTTTTTAAAATGGCTGAACAGAGTTTCTGCCCTTGGGGAATCTGATTTCTTAAATGTTGTTGTTGTTGTTGTCATTCAGTCGTTCAGTCGTGTCCGACTCTTCGTGACCCCATGGACCAGAGCACGCCAGGCACACCTATCCTTCACTGCCTCTCGCAGTTTGGCCAAACTCATGCCAGTCGCTTCGAGAACACTGTCCAACCATCTCATCCTCTGTGTCCCCCCTCTCCCCCTTGTGCCCTCCATCTTTCCCAACATCAGGGTCTTTTCTAGGGAGTCTTCTCCTGAACCACAAACTCTGTACATGCACAGAGGCTATACCCCTTGAACACAAGACCAAAGCCAAAGTAAAACCCCAAACATGGGCAAGATGGGGCATTTCTCTCCACCTGGCTCCACCAGATGTTGCTTATGGTCAATGAAAGGCCAAGCAGCGATTCCTAGTGGGGGATGCTGTTGTGGAGGAGCAGGACCAGGAGGCTAACGTGGACACCTGAGATCACAAAAAGCAGCAGCAAAACAACTACGTTTCCTTTTAAATGGACCTTCCTGCTGAGTGTAAAGCATAGACCCTCATTTTTAAAGGGAAAAGGGAGAGAAGGCTTCTCCCTAAGTGTCAGAAGGCCACAAGTAATTGAACAATAGAACAAAACAAGACGTGTTATTTCATATGATACAGACCCCTATATGGTAATCTGGTAGATTGAGAAACTTGTATTAAATAAGAAAAAAAATTAAAGGTGTGTGCTTACAGGTAAACAGATTGGAGATTTCCTGCAAGATCTTGTGAGATCTCATCAAAGTCTTGCAAGATGTCTAGGAGAGCAAAATACAGGTGAAACTCTAAAAATTAGAATATCATGGAAAGGTTCATTTCTTTCAGTAATTCAACTTAAAAGGTGAAACTAATAGATGAGATAGACTCATGACATGCAAAGCGAGATATGTCAAGCCTTTATTTGTTATAATTGTGATGATTATGGCGTACAGCTGATGAGAACCCCAAATTAACAATTTCAACTTTGGGGTTTTCATCAGCTGTACGCCATAATCATCACAATTATAACAAGCAAAGGCTTGACATATCTCGCTTTGCATGTCATGAGTCTATCTCATATATTAAACTCCAGTAGCTAATGAAAACAATTGCTTACATAAATGGACTTTTCCACGATATTCTAATTTTTCGAGTTTCACCTGTATGTATTGAGATTTGGAAGAGATCTTGCATGCTCTTTCAGTGCCAAGGGCAGGTTGCTAAGGGGCGGTGGGGTGGCAGAGCAGGGGGGCACTTCCTGTTTGGCCACAAGGGGCGAAATGGGATGTGTGTCCCCCCCCCTCCCAGCTCAGGATTCCAGAACTAACAGCCGTCAGTTGGGAGGGACAGAAGGCAAGGACCCACAGCCCAGTGGGGCTCGCTAGCTTGGGGAGGAGGTGTGTGATTCCTTAGCTGGAGTAAGGTAAGGACAGGTGAGGCTCACATGCCTCACCAACCCCAGAAGCTATAACAGGAAAGCTGTCCTGGCCAGGCCTGTGTCCTTTGGCTTTAGTTGGGAGTGAAACGGACAGCGTCTAATTTTGGGCAATTTTTTTTAAAAAATAAAAAACATTTATTTATGATTTTCAAGTTTATAATTTCAATAACTGTCGTTTTAACATTTCAAACTTGACTTCCTTCCCCCTCTTTCTGCCGTTCCTTAAATTCTTCATATCTTCTGCGTATCCAAATTACCTTCATTTGTTCATTTAAGCAATATATAATCTCATGAAACTGCAGGGTTGTTGTTTTTTTTTTTTTACAATAATCCTGCCAGTGTACTTACCTGTTTACAATTTGTCTGTAACGATTCAATAAACCATTTCCATTCTTTTTTTTATAAAAGGTTTGTTCTCTTGCTCCTAGAAACCGTCAGCATGCGACAGCGGACACATCCTGGGAACGGCTTTGACTGGAGGTGAGGGCAGCCAAGAAGTCTTCAAATGCTCAGTGAGTTCAGAACTTCCCTTGTTTACAAAGAGAGGCTCCAGCAGATTGAGCACACAAGACCAAGAGTGGGTCCAGTGGTCCAGAAGTTGGTTTCTGCACATGCTGTGGAGGGAAGTGAGGGGCAGATGGAGCTCATCAACCTAGAAATGTAGCCCATTGAGGAGAAGGAAAACTCCGATCCTAATTTGCCTTCTGGGATATCTTCAGGAGCAGAAAAGGCTAAGGAGTAAACCCTACACAAATCTGGAGTGGAGTCCCTCAGGTGGTTGGATGGCGCCGTTTACAACCCCTTTCTGACAACTCCTGCAGCCCAACTGGTGCCTAACTCTGCTTTCCTTGGAGCCACATCTGCAAGGCCAAGAGAGGGAGTCTTGTCATCTGAGCAGCCCAGGACCTCCAGACATACTGCCCATGCTTGCTCCCGGGAGAGGTCACTTTGGGACTGCTAACTCCATTGCTTGACTTTTGACCTCACCCCCGGAGGTGCACTCCATTGCTTCTCGAGACAGACAAATGCCAACATTAAAAAACTATTTGAAAGAATTTTATTTCATTCACACACACACAAAAAAATCTGGCTAGTGATTAGGATCGTGGTTTTCAGACAACGGGTGACACATTTATTGATCCAGTTTGGAAGTCTCTGTCTTGTCTTCGCACATGCGCAGTTCCATCTAGGAGCAACAACGAGGGAAGGAGCCAAACTGTCACTCGGGATTTCCACTCATACTCACGAACGTCAGATAGAAGCACCCCCTAGGATAAAAGGATGATCAGAGAATAGCATGTTTGTAAAGGAACTTGATTAGAATAATAATAATTATTATTATTATTTTATTTTTCTATTTGGGTTTGTGGGGAAGGGGGGACTGGGTCTTGTGGGGGGAGGGAGATCTGTGCTGAAGAAGAGAAAAGAAGAGAAAAGATTCTTAATTTTTCCATTGATTTATTACGTTGATAACCCATCTTTCCTGCAAGGACCTCCAGGTGGCTTAGGCTATTCTTCCTTCTTTTAATCTCATTTACTTCCTCATCCCATTGATCTTCCAATATCTCTTCCTCCTCCTCCTCGCAGACCAGGGGATGGATCTTAGCGGCACGGCAACAGGAGACCAGCAGCTCAACCCAGCCATCCATACTGGCCAATCTCCCTTTCAACAGCCGTTGAGAACAACTGAGTAGGCATCTAGAGAGTCAACTGAACAGGCATGTGGATCAGCTAGTCATTGATCACACTCTATTCTTTTGGAGGGGGCTTTCTCTATTTCCCATTTATCTCCCGGTGGCTTATGTTATTCTCCCTTCTCCTCATCCCATCCTTGAACTCTTCTTGAGTCAGGGAGCTGCCTCCCCCCGCCCTCGGTGATCCAGATTCTCTCAGGCCTCCCTGTTCCTCAAGAACAAAGATCAACACTCACCATCCATACTGGCATCGGTGGCATCCATCCCCTGGCCTCTTGGCCTTACATAATTCGTTTTCGCCTTCACCATCTTTCCTTTTCGTTCTCCATCACCATAACACTCTCTTCCTCCTCACAGACCAGGGGATGGATCTTAGCGGCACGACAGCAGGAGACCAGCAGCTCACCCAGCCATCCATACTGGCATCGGTGGCATCCATCCCCTAGTCTCTTGGCCTTACGTAGATTGTTCTAACCACCATCATCTTTCCTTTCTGTTCTTCATTACCATCACGTTCTCCTCCTCCTCGCAGACCAGGGAATGTATCTTTGGCATACGACAGCAGGGGACCAGCAGCTCACCCAGCCTCCTCAGACTGCGGAATCTGGGGAAGAAGAGGGAAAATAGACAGGAAATGGGTTCTAGATACTTCCTTGATACTCTCTCTCTGTGCTGAATTTGAGGCACCTGGCAGCTCAACGTATATTGCTGGGTACACCTGTCCATCTCCTACGCCTGTGCAGGTCCACGTTCTTCTAATTCCCTTTCTACCAGGCATCTCCTCTCTGTCACCACTTAGAAGTAATTGGGCCCATCGCTTCTCGGCCTTTTGGCTAAGATCAAGTGTAGTATCTGTTCTTATCAGTTTATTAGCCTCACCAGGGACGGAGAGGCGGCAGAGCCAAGCGTGGTGGCCGGGCTTCCCTCCCTCCCCTTCCCCGTCTCGGCCAAGCGTGGTGGCCGGGCTTGGGAGCAGCCCTCCTAATTCTCCCCTTCCCCGTCTCGGAAACACGGAGAGGCGGAGCCACGGTGGGAAAGGCCTCCTGGGGCAGGTCAAGCTTCTGGGGCTCCTTGGGGACGGAGAACCAGGCTGAGCGGGGCGGCCGGGCTTCCCTCCCCGTCTTGGAAACACGGAGAAGCCGCGGGGCGGGCCGCTCCCGGGCCGCTAGGCCTCGGGGCTCTCGTTGTAGTGGCGGGAGCGGCAGCGTGGCCTCCCTTCTCGGCCTCCCCTCGTCCTCTGGAGCGCCGGCGTTCTGATCCAACCGCCCCGCTTCAACTGCCGCCGCTGCTCCCGGCCCGATGTCTCTCCATCCAATCCCTGTGTCCGTGGGGCACATGCGCAGTAGCGCAAACCCAGAGACACAGGGACTGGACGCAGAGACACTTGTGTTTTATATATATAGATATGGAACTGGCCGAGATGACTGGACGAATCCGTGACCAGAAGGAGGAGACGGTGGAAGAAGATTGGAGCAAATTGAAAGTATATTTCAAAAAATATTGCAATATTTGAAAAAGATAAAAGTTTTTGGAAGTAAGTTGTGGCTTAAGTGTATAATTAGATTAGGAAAAAATATAAATTAAGATAATAAAGATTTGTTGTTGTTCAGTTGTTCAGTCATGTCCGACTCTTTGTGACCCCATGGACCAGAGCACGCCAGGCACCCCTATCCTCCACTGCCTCCCGCAGTTTGGCCAAACTCATGCCAGTCGCTTTCGAGAACACTGTCCAACCATCTCATCCTCTGTCATCCCCTTCTCCTTGTGCCCTCCATCTTTCCCAACATCAGGGTCTTTTCCAGGGAGTCTTCTCTTCTCATGAGGTGGCCAAAGTATAATAAAGATAGAAGATGATAAAAAAGGAGGGTAATATTGAGGATTTTCAAAGTTTAAAAGTTGGAAGACTGCTAAAGATGTATTACAACGGAATCAGTAAAGAGGGATTTGAGGAAGTCATGTTATTGAGAAAAGATATGATTGTAAAAGGTTATATATGTGTTAAGGTAAACAATATGTAATCTAAATTTTGTATTGTAAACATGTTATAATTATCTTAATATGTGGAAAATGAATAAAAATATATATATATTTTTTAAAAAAATAGAAGTAATTGGGCCCATGACATACGGGGACTCATTTGTCTGGGGAGCATTGAGGAAGTTGTGTGGACAGGCTTGGAGTGGGTGGGAGAAATGAGGAGCTGGCAACTTGGCAGTTGGTAGAAGTTGCTGTTAGCAGCTGCTGTTTTTAAATTCACCGTTCTCCGTGATGGAAAGCCTGGTGGGGTTGGTGGGGGAGACGCCGTTCCGAGCCTGCATGCTGTAGTGTTCCCTCACTTGCGTTAGGGCACTCATGAGCCGCGTGTTGGCCGATTCCAGAAACAGAATCCTTTCCCCCTGCAACAAAACACACTGATTCAGATCCGAACTGCCCGGCTTCACTGCAGGAAGGGCTTGATGACTTCATAAACTGCAACATCTGTGTTTCAAGGTGAGCAGCAGTTCTCTAAAGGAGGGCTGTTGCTTTTTCGCCTTAGGCTGGTTCTCTCTGGCCTCCCTGTTCCTCAAGAACAAAGATCAACACTCACCATCCATATTGGCATTGGTGGCATCCATCCCCTGGTCGCACGGTTTTACGTATATCGTTCTGATCTTCAATAACTCCTCCTTTCCATATTTCATTACATTGACTTCTTCCTCCCATTGATCTTCTACCTCCTCCTCCTCACAGACCAGAGGTTGGATCTTGGCCATGCAACAGCAGGAGACTAGCAGCCCACGGAGCCTTTGAAACCAAGGGAAGAAGAGCGAAAATAACCAGGAAATGGGCTCTAGATACTTCCTTGATACTCTATATCTCTGTGCTGAATTTGGGGGCACCTGGCAGCCAAACCTACTTTCAGAAACCTCTATTGGAGAGTACAGCAAGCAGGTGAACCCACAGAAGGAGGGCATCTTTGCCAAAGGACCCTGAAAAACTGGGAGATGCCCACAAGGGGGAAGGTAGGCCATTTCCGTCAAAGCATCTAAGGGGTGTCCTGAGGACAATCTTTAAAAATTAATCTAACCATGACCTGGATCCCTATATTTCTGAATCTTGAGGGATAGCAAGAGAGAGACAACTGAACCGGGATGTGGATCAGCTAGTCACTGGGCACAGTCTATTCTTTTGGAGGGGGCTTTCTCCAGTTTCCATTTATAAGAATTTTGAAAGGTAGCCTCTTTATGAAGTCTGTTTCCATTCCCGTATCTGCATTGGTGGCATCCATCCCCTTGCCGCTTGGTCTTACATAGATGGTTCTGATCTTCACTTTCCTTTCTTTGCCCTCTTTCATTATCACCACTTCTTCCTCCTCCTCACAGACCAGGGGATGGATCTTTGGCACGTGACAGGAGGAGACCAGCAGCTCACCCAGCCGGTCTTTGAAAAATAATCTAACCATGACCTCGTTCCCAATGTTTCTAAATCTTGAGGGACAGCAAAAGGATCAGAATGCAGAAAGAATTAGAGATCCTACTTACACTCGAGAAGAAGAAGTCTTCATTTTGCCGGAAAACATAATTACTTCTCACAAACCACCTCCTTTCTCCTGAATTATCCTCAAATAGTTGCTCTTCCCAAAGTCCTCAGCCAAGTCACTCAGCAGGGGGACGTGTCACAACGGAGGGCATGACACCATTACTTTAGCTACTTTGCTTAACAATGTGAATTGTTCCCCTTAACATTAATTTTTCAAATATACCTTTCAGCGGGTTAAGTGGTTTTATTTAGTTTATTTAGAAAAGATCTAGAGCTGGCTTCATCCAGCACGGTGCATTTCTGGAAAGGACAGGAAACACCTTGCAAGCACACACACTTTTCAACATGGCGGGGTCACCAAGGGAAAACACTCCTGGCCTAGACTATGACTGCTGTTTCTCAATTAATAGTTAAAAATAACCCCTCTCAACACCCTGTAATAATCATTCCAGTATTATGATGGACAGCAGCAAGACTTCACCCTTAGACCTCTTCACCCCCCTGTTTCTTTCTGTTTCTGCCCAGTGTCTTCTGCCAATAAACAGCTTTCCTTAGGTTGCAAGGAAGAGAAATGTTATGAGTTTCTTGGTGCCAGACTCCCCTTTGCCATGAGTTTCTGGGTGCCAGGCACTGAACCCCTGGACACGGAACATCTGGGGAATTGATCTAAGCCGTGTTTAAATGTACCCCAAGCTCTACATTTCATTGTTGGTTATTAAAAACCGATTGAAACCATTTTATTTCATTCACAAAAGAAAATTTGGCATGTGATTATGATAAAGGTTTATATAATAAAGGTGACACGTTTATTGGTCCTTTTTGTAAGTTATTATTTGTCTAATGTCTTTTATATATATATATATATATAGTAATCAGTAAGGGGGTGGGGTGGGAAGCAGTTTTGCATATGAAACTGGTGGATGGCTGTCATTAATCCAATTTCATAGAATCATAGAATCTTAGAGTTGGAAGGGACACCAAGGGTCATCTAGTCCAACCCCCTGCAATGCAGGGATCTCAGCGAAAGCATCCATAGCAGATGGCTAATCCTAGCTCTACTTAAAAACTTCCACGGAAGGAGAGTCCACCACCTCTCGTGGGAGTTTGTTCCACTGCCAAACAGCCCTTACTGTTAGAAAGTTTTTACGAATGCTTAGTCAGAATCTCCTGTCCTGTAACTTGAACCCATGGGTTCCAGTCCTACCGTCTAGAGCAGGAGAAAATAAGCCAGTGTGGTGTAGTGGTTAAGAGCGGTAATCTGGTGAACCGGGTTCGCGTCTCCGCTCCTCCACATGCAGCTGCTGGGTGACCTTGGGCTAGTCACACTTCTTTGAAGTCTCTCAGCCCCACTCACCTCACAGAGTGTTTGTTGTGGGGGAGGAAGGGAAAGGAGAATGTGAGCCGCTTTGAGACTCCTTCGGGTAGTGATCAAGCGGGATATCAAATCCAAATCCATTTCTCCCTCAGAGAATTATGGGCACCATAGTTCATTAAGGTTGGCTGGAAATTTTGGCTCTGTGAGGGGTGAACTGCATTGCCCACAATTCTTCTTCTTCTTCTTCTTCTTCTTCTCTTCCATGCAGGGCCGTCTTAAGAAGATCGGCCGCCCTGGCGCGGCTATCCCTCCGGCGCCCCCACCATGCCGCCTCTCCGCCGCCTCCCTCCCGCGCTTGCCGCCCCTTGGGAGGGGGGTGGACGAGCGGGGGATGAGGGGCGTGGCGCTGGAGCGGCGCGGGGCTCTGCGTGCCCTTCCAGCGCTTCCGGGACGGGAGGCGAGGGTGGCCGGCTCGCGCTCCCGCGCTCCGCGGGGCAGCCGGATGGCGCAACGCAGCCGGGCAGCTCCCGCTGCGCCGGGCAGCTGGAGGGTGCGGCGCGGCTGGCCAGCTCTGCTCCCGCACTCTGCCGCGCTCCTGTGCTCTGCCCTTCCAGCGCTTCCGGGACGGGAGGCGAGGGTGGCCGGCTCGCGCTCCCGCGCTCCGCGGGGCAGCCGGATGGCGCAGCGCAGCCGGGCAGCTCGCGCTGCGCCGGGCAGCTGGAGGGCGTGGCGTGGCCGGCCAGCTCCCTTGCTCCGCTGGGCAGTCGGAGGGCGCTGCCGGCAGGCGCTGCCAGCGGGGCTGGAGGGCGGAGGCGCCCTCCAGGCCATTGCGCCCTGGTGCGCCGTGCCATCAGCCCCAATGGATGAGACGGCTCTGCTTCCATGTGACAGCCCTTAAGATATTTGAAGGTGGCTGTCTGATTTCCTCTCAGTCTCCTCTTTTCCATGCTAAACCTACCCAGCTCCTTCAAGCGTTTCTCATAAGGCTTGGTTTCCAGACCCTTGATCATCTCGGTTGCCCTCTGCACATGTTCCAGTTTGTCAGCACCCTTCTCAAA
Source organism: Lacerta viridis (assembly GCA_900245905.1). Lineage (NCBI taxonomy): Eukaryota > Metazoa > Chordata > Lepidosauria > Squamata > Lacertidae > Lacerta > Lacerta viridis. The sequence continues at coordinate 680,919 of OFHU01003246.1, read as the reverse complement.
TGGTGGCGCCCAGAACTGGACACAGGACTCCAGGTGTGGCCTGACCAAGGCAGGAGAGAGCAGGTCTATGACTTCCCTTGATCAGGACCCTGGACTTCCATTGATGCAACCTAGAAAAGCTCTACCATTTTCTGCTGCTGCACATTCCTTGTGACCGAGGCTCAAAGTAGCACTGGGTCCCTTCAGTTCATGGTGTCAACATGACTGTGATGTGTTACAAGTCATTAATTACAAGCCTCATGGCCATGTCTCAGAAAACACAAACAATCCCAGCTTTTCAGAGCTGGCTAGCATGGCTTCTTTAATCTTTGTATATTGCTCCACCACGTGGCTGAATCATATAAAGCACTGACTTTTACATATCTGTTGTTGTTCAGTCATTCAGTCATGTCCGACTCTTCGTGACCCCATGGACCAGAGCACGCCAGGCACCGCCTATCCTTCACTGCCTCCGCAGTTTGGCCAAACTCATGCCAGTCGCTTCGAGAACACTGTCCAACCATCTCATCCTCTGTCGTCCCCTTCTCCTTGTGCCCTCCATCTTTCCCAACATCAGGGTCTTTTCCAGGGAGTCTTCTCTTCTCATGAGGTGGCCAAAGTACTGGAGCCTCAACTTCAGGATCTGCCCTTCCAAGTGAGCACTCAGGGCTGATTTCTTTAAGGATGGATAAGTTTGATCTTTTAATTGCAAGAAGGTCTCGTTGATTTGGATTATAACCAGGGCTGTGTTAATCATATCTGGCGCCGTGGTGCAAAGATCCCTCCAGCTCCGCCCCGGTAACTCCAAAACAAGGGAGGGGGCTGTGGAAAATGTCATCTGCCTAGATCCCCGATGTGGTGGCGGTGATCAAGCAGGAAAACGTGCTGGCGGACATGCTCTCTGGTGTCGGGGCGCCCGAGAAGGCAGCCTGGGAAGGCTGCGCACCACCTTTCACCAGGAAGCAGGAGGAGGACAACAACCAACCAGGAGCAGGGCCGCCTTTAGCAGATGCAGAGGCTTGGGAGGGGATCGCCTCTGCGGGGATCGCTCTCCTCCTGTGGAGGCTTGGGAAGGAAGCTGCATGCCCGCCTGCCGTATAGTTGGCGGGGCGCAGCTGGCGGGTGTGCAGGGAAAGGGGAGGCTGCTGGCAAAGCCGCGCAGCTCCCCCACTCGCTTGGGCGCCCCTGAGAGGCTGGCGCCCTGGCGCAAGGAACCACTAACACCAATGGGAAAGACGGCTCTGATTATAATCTTTATAAATTGGAGCTGTGGAGTAGGCCCTGGAGAGTGGGGGGGGGGCCCTCCCACCATTCCCCCTCAGTCCAGCCCCTGACAACCATATGGGTTACGGCGTCGAGGGCTCATTATGTGGGGCAATGTGAAACGTAGTGTTTTCACCCCCCCAAACGTTGCAGGGGGCCATTCTCTGGGTGTTTTGCGCCGCTTTGGAGCGAATCGGACAACGTCTGACTTTTGGAGAAATTGTGATCCCGCGAGTTAGGGTGCCAAAGGCTCGTTTTTGGGGGGTGCAATGAAATGTGTGGTTTTCACTGCCAAACATTTCAGGGGGGTCTTTTGCAGGTGTTTGCTGTTGCTTAGTTTTGAATCCTAAGACGGGTTTTCGGCGAAATCGTGACTGCCATAGCTATCCTGACAGATGATTTTTTTTGCCTGTAGCTCCTGTGTGGAAGTAAAGAATGAGATTCCCCTACTACTCCGCCTGGGGTCTCCAATGTGGTACACCCAGCCCCACTCACACTATTTCTATGTTGCGAAATTTTGGGTTGTTGTTTTTTGCAGGGAACAGCTGTTTGATTGGAATATTTCCTGCTTGTGAATTATTGGTGTGTGTGTGTGTGTGTGTGAAGTGTTTTTACCTTTTTTGGGCAAAGGCACACTTGTTTCATGAAAAAAATCACGAGGCACACCACCATTGAAAATGTTAAAAAAATTAACTCTGTGCCTATATTGACTATATATAAAGTAATTTTCCCACGGCACACCAGGCAACATCTCGCGGCACACTTTGCCGCGGAACAGTGGTTGAAAAACCGTTTAACCCATGCCTAAAGCTTTAAATCTGGGATGGGCATGGACGTTCCGAGGTGGGCCACCAGGTGGCACTGCAGGCCATGCTCCAGCTGCTGCTGCTGCTACAGGTGCCAGCAAGTCTGCTTTTTCAACCTCTTCCTCCTCCATTGCACTAGCTAAATGATTCATTGCTGGACTCCCATCGCTGAGGCCAAATGTACCTTTACAGAGCAAAATATCCTTTTGAATTATACACCCAGCACATGGAACCTTACAAAAGGGCAATAAGAGTGCCCTTACCACAGCAAAAAGACTGATGCTGGTGAATTGGAAAAATAAAAACGCGGCTCCCTTCTACGACTGGATTGAAGACTTATACAAACTCACAACATACGAGCAACCTGCATATTAAACACAGACTTGCCACGGACAAATTCAAAGATATATGGAATCCATTCTTTCAAATACTGTTGTTCTTTTCTTGGCGATTCCTCGTAGCCAAGTAAGATGGTCTTCCATGAACATGTCCTTAACAATGAGTCCGTAAGTGACTGTGGAGGCCAATTCTGGATCCACATGTCCTTCCACAGTGTGGACAGAGGTTTCCGGGAAGGAGTTGATCACTGTGAAGTTTTGCCAAGCATGCCTTCCTCTTAGGACGTTTCTCCCTTTCGTCCTGAGTTGGAGCGTCTTCAAAGCCCATGACACCTTTGTTATAAAGTTATGCCATTCTTTATTAAATTTGTTATCCTCTTGGTGCCTGATTTTCCCAGTCACCCTTGCCATCTCCACATAGTCCATCATCTTCATTATCCATTCTTCTTACGATGGGGCTCTTTCTTCTTTCCATCCCTGGGCAAATAGTATTGTTTGGTAATGGCTGTTCTCCAATTGGAGCGCTCACAGGCCAGTGTTTCCCAGTTGTCAGTGTTATATACTTGCCTTGAGAGAGTCTTTAAACCTCTTTTGTTGGCCACCAGCGTTATGCTTTCCATTTTTAAGCTTGCAATAGAGTAGCTGCTGTGGAAGACGATAATCAGGCACAACATAACCAGTCCAATGAAGTTGATGTTGAACAATGTTTATTCTATGTTTGAGACCTTAAAATTCTTGTTACAGGTAGGTAGCTGTGTTGGTCTGCCATAGTCAAAACAAAAACAACAACAACAACAACAACAAAAAAATAAAAAAATCCTACCAGTAGCACCTTAGAGACCAACTAAGTTTGTTCTTGGTATGAGCTTTCGTGTGTATCTGAAGAAGTGTGCATGCACACGAAAGCTCATGCCAAGAACAAACTTAGTTGGTTCTCTAAGATGCTACTGGAAGGATTTTTTTTTAAAATTTATTTTGTCTTAAAATTCTTATAACGCATCCCATCAGAGTTCCTTCATTTTCATTTCCTCCTTATTTTTTTCAGGCTTTTAAAAGTGCCCCCCTTTCATAACCAAATGCAGCATTGATTGAAAAAATTGTAAAAACAAACAAACAAACCACATTCTCAATTAGTTTTTGAAATATACTCGGAGTCAAGTGTGAATTTCATGCTCTTTATTCAGCTCATAGTAGTGAGTGCCCCCCCCTTAACCATAACCAAATGCATTGATTTTCCATGGAGCTGAAAAATGACTGTGCAAAAATTGTAAAAACAAACAAACAAACAAACAAACAAACCACATTCCTCAATTAGTTTTTATCCCAGATTAGTTGACCCAGCACACTTTTCTCTCTTGCTCCGCCTACCACATATTACCCCTTGGCAGAAAATTGTTGGGGAATGGTATTGCCTGGTGGTTTTGCTGGCCCCATCTTTCCCTCCCCCAGATGTTCCAGATGTGTAGCTCTGTAATCTGAGAGTATGTTTCATGTCCCTATATTCAAGGCCACCTGAAGCTACCTGCTTCAGGCAGCACCACATGGGAGGTGCAACAGAAGGACGGAATTGATTTCCAAATAGCAATCTGGGCAGCCGGAATCTGCGTTTGCATATGTGTGTGCAATCTGCGAATCCGGCGCTCTTCAAATCTTATCTTCAGCGGTTTGAGAGAAATGATCTTTAATCCATCCACCTCTAGTTCAAGTCTGAGGAATATTTCTTTCTGAAAAATAAAACAAATTGCTTGCTGTTTCCCCCCCACTCCTCTCTCCTGTCTGCGTTTTTTCCGCCTTCCCTCCTACATCTTTGCCATCTGTCTCTTTCCTGTACACAGAGGCAAGAATTAATTTTAATTGTTGGAACAACATAGCCTCCTCTGATCAATGAATTAACCTTTGCCATCACCGGAGTAATAATAAAATAAAGCTTGCAGGCTGGGCGAATGGCTTGAGTGAAACGAATGTTTTTCCTCATTGCCTCGTTCAGCTGCTTCCACTCCCTGGTACCATGGCGGGGCTGTTTCCCTTTCTACCTGTGAAAGCCCGGCCTAAAGGAAGCTTCATGCTAGTCTAAGAGGAATTTGCTGCCAAGGAGTGTGGTGGAATCTCCTTCTTTGGAGGTCTTTAAGCGGAGGCTTGACAGCCATCTGTCAGGAATGCTTTGATGGTGTTTCCTGCTTGGCAGGGGGTTGGACTGGATGGCCCTTGTGGTCTCTTCCAACTCTAGGATTCTATGATTCTAGGTAAGACAGGGGTTTCCTTTCACTTCCAGCCCACTTCTACGAATGTAATCTATGGCTTAGCCAACGGCAGTCATTTTCTTTGGACCGTAATACTTGGATTTTGAGTCAAAGCTCAATGTAACAGGTGCATGTTTATTTAAGCAGCTCACCACACCTATCCAATTTATTTGAAAGGTTACGGTAGCTAACCTGTTCTCTTTCTCAAGGTCTGGGAGGAAGACCTTTCATCGCCTACAGACAGCCACCCAATCTTAAACCAGTGTTTTTCAACCTTTTTTGGGCAAAGGCACACTTGTTTCATGAAAAAAATCACGAGGCACACCACCATTAGAAAATGTTAAAAAATTAACTCTGTGCCTATATTGACTATATATAAAGTAATTCTCTTGAATAGGAATCAAATAAACACAAAGAAAGTATTTTATAATTACTTTATTATGAAATAGTAAGTAAACAGAAATATGAAAAATTATAAAATACTTTATTCAGTGCGCAACCTGGGTCTGTTTGGCTGTTTTTTTAAAATCTTTCGAATTTTTCAATTTTTCCCACGGCACACCAGGCAACATCTCGCGGCACACTAGTGTGCCACGGAACAGTGGTTGAAAAACACTTAAACAACTCCTCACCCACAATAATACAACAACAGGACTCAACATGGACACTGGTACCAGAGCCTGCAATAAACCCAGATGCCAACTTTGCTGCCACATAAACCCGGACAACACCATTACTGGCCCCAACAACATCAAACATACCATCTCAGGACTATTTAATTGCTCATCTTCTAACATTGTGTATGCCATCAAATGCCAACAGTGCCCTTCAGCTCTCTATATTGGACAAACAGGCCAAACCCTACGCCAAAGGATGTTGTTGTTCAGTCGTTCAGTTGTGTCCGACTCTTCGTGACCCCGTGGACCAGAGCACGCCAGGCACCCCTATCCTCCACTGCCTCCCGTAGTTTGGCCAAGACTCATGCTAGCGCAGAGAACACTGTCCAACCATCTCGTCTCTGTCCCCTTCTCCTTGTGCCCTCCATCTTTCCCAACATCAGGGTCTTTTCCAGGGAGTCTTCTCTTCTCATGAGGTGGCCAAAGTACTGGAGCCTCAACTTCAGGATCTGCCCTTCCAGTGAGCACTCAGGGCTGATTTCTTTAAGGATGGATAAATGGACATAAATCTGATATCAGGAATCACAAGACAGAGAAACCAGTAGGAGAACATTTCAATCTCCCAAGACATTCTATACAAGATCTTAAAGTAGCTGTCTTAATACAAAGGAATTTCAAAAAGACAGTGGTACCTCGACTTACGAGCGACTCGAATTCCGCATTTTTTGACTTCTGAATGACCTCCGGAAGCGAAAAAATGGTCGCCGCTTCTGAAATTTTCTACTTCCGAAGTGAAAGCGGCAGGACGATACCTCGACTTACGAAGATTTTAATGCGCTTTTTTTGAAGTACGAATTTTTTCCCCGTTCCGAGATGGCGGCTTCGACTTGCGAAGATTTTGACTTACAAGTGCGCCTTCGGAACGGATTAACTTCGTACGTCGAGGTACCACTGTAGACTGGAAAGAGAAGTTGCTGAATTGCAACTCATTACCAAACTTAAAACCACAGAGAGACCTGGTCTGAACAAAGACATTGGATTCTTATCTCATTATACATGACAAAGCTATCTTTAGCCATCTCACCCCTTGCTTTTCCTTAAGACTAATTGCAGTCGTTAACAGTCGTCAACAGGTTTTCCACACCCATCAGCCAATCCCCCATTCCCACCACCCTTCTGAGTAATACCCCTCCTCACTCTCTCACTATATATAAGGGTCTGGTGACTTCTGTTTCAGTGTATCTGAAGAAGTGTGCATGCACACGAAAGCTCATACCAAGAACAAACTTAGTTGGTCTCTAAGGTGCTACTGGAAGGATTTTTTGATTTTATATTTTGTTTTGACTGTGGTCAGTGGCTGGGGTTGATGGGAGATGTAGTTCTGTGACATTTGAAAAGCCGCGGGTTCCTCATTCCTGAATTATACCCTGCCCTCCAGACCTTGAAAGGGCTCCCGAGGGGGCTGAAACTTAAAATTTACAAGCTGAGCAACACTGCCAAGGAAAAATATTGGTAAAACCCATTAAAAAAGGAGCCCATATTAAGCAGGAAGCAACCCAGCATGAGGACCAAATGCCTGGCAAAAGGGAGCAGTCCTGCCGCACAATCCTATACATGTCTACTCAGAAGTAACTCTTATTGAGCTCATTGGGGCTTCTTTCCAAGAAAGTGTGTATGGAATTGCAGCTGCAACCCAGTACACTCTTGCATGGTAGTGGAAGCCATAGAACACAGTGATGCTTACTCCCGAGTAAACGTGTATAGGACGGTGCTGTGAATAATGTGTCCTAAAATCATATTCGGTGTTATGTTGGAGGGGATGCCAGGAAACCAGGACTTATCTTCACATGTGGTGGTGGGGGGTGCAAATATGTGCAATTTTTTTGGGCAAAGGGTGTTTAAGGAGATAACAGAAATCACCGGGTTAAACCTGACCGAAAGTCCAGAGGTAGCATTATTATCAACTTACGATGGGTGGAAGGTTCGCATGCTATGAAGGACTTTGCTCACAAATTTATTGACAGCTGCACGAGTTATTACAGCTAGGAAGTGGAAGGGGCGAGGTGAATATAAAATGGAAGAATGGTATAAAGAGGTGTGGGGTGTAGCTATTAATGATAAATTAACATGTGTTATTAAGGTAAGATGGGGAATATCCAGGAGAAATGATTCTGAGGAGATATGGGAGGGGTTTGTAGAATTTGTACTGCTAAAAAGGAAAGGGGTCAAACCATTGCGAGAGGTGTTGAAATTCTGGGAAGTTGGATAGTTACGATGGAATGGTCTCGGGGGTGGGGTGCACAATTTATTCTCATTTATTTATTTATTATTACTCTGTCAAAATTATATATACACACACACACACACGCACACACACACACACACACACACACACACACACACACACATATGTAAAGGGACCCCTGACTGTTAGGTCCAGTCGTGTCCAACTCTGGGGTTGCGGCGCTCATCTCGCTTTACTGGCTGAGGGAGTCGGCATACAGCTTCTGGGTCATGTGGCCAGCATGACAAAGCCGCTTCTGGCAAACCAGAGCAGTGCACGGAAATGCGTTTACCTTCCCGCCGGAGCGGTACCTATTTATCTACTTGCACTTTGACGTGCTTTCGAACTGCTAGGTGGGCAGGAGCAGGGACCGAGCAACGGGAGCTCACCCTGTCGTGGGGATTCGAACCGCCGACCTTCTGATCAGCAAGCCCTAGGCTCTGTGGTTTAACCCACAGCATCACCAGGTTGTGGGAAGGCTAGGTTCCAACTTGGTACGCCTTAGACCCAACTCTCTGCTTCCTTGTTGGTAGCAGTCTTGGTAAAGTTGATAATACAACCACCATCGACTTAAGAGTTAAATCCCTGGCTTCTAAAGGTTAGTAACAAGGGAAAAAAATCAATGCGACCAGCCAAGTTTGCCTTTCTTAAAGGTATTGTCTGAGGCTACGGGGGACCATAGACGTTTCAGAAATAGAGGTAGCACCCAGGAGAGTGGCCAGCAGTTAGAAAGAAAGGAGAAATAAGTCAAGCTCCAGATGTTTTCTCCGCCAGTCGTGTGTAATAAGGTCCAACAAGTGACCTTTAATGTCAGTGTGTTGAAGGCAGCCTGCTGTGAGAGACCAGAGGGACCAAACCAAGAGCCTCTGCTGTCTTGCCCCAGACCTTGCGAGACAAAGGGGGAAGGAGCGAGCTGCCTTTGCTTCGGCGAAGCTCAGCAAATGAAAAGGAGACTTTGGATTTGCAAAAAGACACAGATCAGAGTCCGGACTGTGCAGGTTCTGGAGCTGTTTTGGGAGGGTGTGAATGGGGAATATGGGGAGGGCGGAAGGGAGTGCCTAGCCCCCTTCGGGGTTGTTCTCTGCTTCTCCTACCAATAGGAGGTTTCAGTATCTTACAAAGGGGCTTGTGGGGGGCAGGGGGACACCTTTGGTCTGCAGCCCAAACTTGGCCAGTTGGCTGACAAGGACATTTTCCCCAATCTACACCCACTGGTCATATGTGATATCAGATGTGGGGCAGGTAGAGGCATGGCTGCAGATATACCATCAGGAGCCTTGAAGAGCTCTCCCAGTGTTGTATTCACAAGGGAAAGCATTGTAACTCCCACATGGTGCTTTGAAGTCCTGACTCTGAGACTTCAAAGTGCCCAGTCACCTGATATCACTGTGACATCAGACAATTGACAGGTGGCTGTCTCTACCCACCTGACAGATTTGGCTCATGATACTATGATCAGAAAAGGACCTGACCTATGGAGCCAAAAAATTTCACCACCCTTGTAGGCTGCCTAGTGAAAGAGCAGGCGCCCGCTGTAGGTTAAAAGAGAATTAATTGAAAATGATGTGTAAGTGTTATTTGACTCCTACAAGATTAGCGAAAATGTATAAGAACACGACCAACGTATGCTGGAAGTGTAAAGTTAAAGAGAGTACATTTCATCATATGTGGTGGACCTGTAAAATAGCTAAAGCCTTTTGGGAAATGATTTATAATGAATTGAAAAAAATGTTTAAAATAACTTTTGTTTAAAAACCCATAGGCCTTTTTATTATTAGGTATAATAGGAGAAAATCACTGAAGAATAAGAAAGTACTGTTTAAGTATGCAACGACAGTGGCAAGAATACTATTTGCCCAGGGATGGAAAGAAGAAAGAGCCCCATCGCAAGAAGAATGGATAATGAAGATGATGGACTATGCGGAGATGGCAAGGGTGACCGGGAAAATCAGGCACCAAGAGGATAACAAATTTAATAAAGAATGGCATAACTTTATTTTAAAAAAGGTAAAGGACCCCTGATAGTTAAGTCCAGTCGCGAGCAGCATACGGAAACACTGTTTACCTTCCCTCCGGAGCGGTACCTATTTATCTACTTGCACTTTTTGGTATGCTTTCGAACTGCTAGGTTGGTAGGACCTGGGACAGAGCAACGGGCGCTCACCCCGTATCAGGGATTTAAACCGTCGACCTTCCGATTGGCAAGCCCAAGGCTCAGTGGTTTACACCACAGCGCCACCCGCGTCCCTATAACTTTATAGAATATATTAAAGAACACTGTAAAAATTTAAAAACATTAGCAGGATTGCCATGGCACTTGTAATTTAAAATAACAAAGGATAAAAGTGAAGTACAGTAATTTGGATAAATACAATTGGATGCAGTTAAAAAAAGGAAGATAATTTTTAGAAGCCAAGGGAGGGGTGGAGGGAAGTCCGGGGGTTCAGGGAACCCCATAAAAGTACTGATATGGACTATGGTTTAATGTAAACATTTGTGTGTGTGTGTGTGTGTGTAATTTTTTTTCTTTTTGAAACTTTGAAAATTAAATTAAATGAAATTAAAACGATGCATGCAGGAAAACATGTTGAAATAATACAGTATTGGGGGGAGAAAAAGAAATAAAGTCACATTGATGGGTAAAGGAACTGAAGTTCGTAAGAAGGGATGAGATTTGTAGAGATTGCACTAAGGCCGCATTCTTCCAGAAATACTTTCTGGTCTCGGAGCTTTTAGAAGGCACCTCAAAGCTTTTCTGCCACTTTGAGGGCTAGATACTTGCTCTCGTGGGAAGCGGAACTCTTTAGAATCTGATGAACTAATTGGCTATTGTGCTGGAAATCTGCTTTTATGACTCTCCGTGGAAATTACAGCTGAAAAGCCTCGTTTCTAGCTGCTTTGGCGCATTTGCATTCGGTGGTTTATGCAAGATTATTCCCTGCCTCGCTGTGTCCCACTTGGTTTGTATCCTGCGCCACTCCTTCATGCCGGAAGTAATTAGTGCTTGGGCTCGGTGATCGGTCAATACCGCAGCCAAGGCAAATTTAGAGGAGGAGAGGAGAGAAGGAATTGGTGGCTGCATGCAGGTGGATGGCATAAGAGTCCCCTGGGAAGAGAGCAAATAATCATAATTATGTTTTGCCCAGCATGGACCGCCCTACAGATTGGTGGGGCGTCTGCTCTCCTAGGTGGAAAGAGGGCAGAGACGAGAGGCCAGGAGGAGAAGGAAAAAGAAAACTCAGGCATGAGTTCCCAATGAGGAGGAAGAGGAGGAGGAGGAGGAGTTTGGATTTCATATCCCGCTTTATCACTACCCGAAGGAATCTCAAAGCGGCTAACATTCTCCTTTCCCTTCCTCCCCCACAACAAACACTCTGTGAGGTGAGTGGGGCTGAGAGACTTCAGAGAAGTGTGACTAGCCCAAGGTCACCCAGCAGCTGCATGTGGAGGAACGGAGACGAGAACCCGATTCACCAGATTACAAGACTACCGCTCTTAACCACTACACCACACTATAATTACCAGCTTCAATGGAGCCGGTTTAGGGATAAAAGGTAAAGGGACCCCTGACCGTTAGGTCCAGTCGCGAACGACTCTGGGGTTGTGGCGCATATCTCGCTTTACTGGCCGAGGGAGCCAGCTTCTGGGTCATGTGGCCAGCATGACTATGCCACTTCTGGCAAACCAGAGCAGCGCATGGGAACGTCCTTTACCTTCCCGCTGGAGTGGTACCTATTTATCTACTTGCACTTTGACGTGCTTTCGAGCTGCTAGGTTGGCAGCAGCAGGGACCGAGCAACGGGAGCTCACCCCGTTGCGGGGATCGAACCGCCGACCTTCTGATCGGCAAGCTCTAGGCCAGGGGTTTAACCCACTGTGCCAAGGCATTTTTCCTTTCAGCACAGCTGATGGGGTGGGCTTTGCTCCCCACCTGCAGCAGCCAGATGGAATAGCTGCTGTATTCAAAATACTCCATGTACTGGTATATAATCAACTCCATCATTTATACGACAGCCCTGCAAGGAAGTACCAGTGCTGTTATTGCTGTATTAAAGGAAACTGGTAAAGTGACATAGACCTTTGGGAACATTTCCTGCTTAATTCCCTCCATTCGGAGGTTTGTCCGCTACGACTAACTGGAAGAAAGCTGCATCCTTCACAAAAGCATGCATCTCACAGTAGATGTTTAAGTCAGGGGTCAGCAAACTCTTTCAGCAGGGGGCTGGTCCACTGCCCTCAGACCTTGTGGGGGGCTGGACTATATTTTTTTTGGGGGGGGGTGATGCAAGAGCACCACGAGCCCCAGTGGGTGCTCACCTGTGTCTTGCGGGCGGCAAGGGCGGCAGCGGGACGATGAGCAGCATGCGAAAGGGCTCTGGAGAGGGGCTGCTTAAAATGGCGGCCGCTCGAGTGCTGCTGCTGCTGGCTCCAATGAAGCCCAGCCCCCTTCCTCCTCTAGGCAGGGCGGGGAGAAGCCAGGAGGAGGGAGGGAGGAGGCGCTGCTGGCACTGTCATGTGAGGGAGAGGGAAAGAACATGCGCACTGGTGATCCACACAATGATTCCTGGGCCATCTGCGGGCCGGATACAGAAGGCAATTGGGCCTGATCCAGCCTACAGCCCTTAGTTTGCCAACCCATCGTTTAGGTGATAAACATGATTCTCTCCATCTCGACTGAGATTAACAGTTTGCCGTTTTGAACCTTTGGACCTAAATACAGTCATACCTCTTGTTACGAATGCTTCAGGATGCGTACAACATGGGTTACGAATGTGCCGAACCTGGAAATAACGGAACATGTTACTTCCGGGTTCAGCGGTTCGCGCATGCGCAAACGTGCCAAATGACGTCGCGCGCATGCGCAGAAGCGCCGAATTGTGTTGCACACATGCGCAGACGCGGCACTTCAGGTTACGCACATCACGGGTTACGATCAGGGCTCTGGAACAGATCCCGTTTGTAACCAGAGGTACCACAGTACCTTTTCCTAGCAACACAGTCTGATACATATACACATACACAGAGTTGCCGAGTCTGAATATTTTTTGGGGTGGAGTGAGAGGCGATTGGTCTAGCTCTAGTGTGCAAGTGGCTTAGTGACGTGTTGTTTCACACCTGCTTTAATGCTGCAGAGCTCTGCCAGGGGAGCTGTGCTAAGCTGGGGGCCAGGAGAGGAAGAAGCCTTCTGGGTGCAGAGAGTGAGCCTCAGCAGACCTAGATGGCTGAAGCCCCTGGGACTGGGTTTGCTACTGCCAGTACCCAAGTCTTGGCAATTAGTTTTGGCTTTCCAAAGTGCTCCGAGGAACCAGCCAGTTTTCAGGCTACTCCTGGAGACATCCAGTTCCAGGACAGGAAGAAGCGAAGGGGAGTTGGTCAGAAGAGAGATAGGCAGAGAGCAAATATTGCTCTCTGGGCAGCCGCGATGGCGATGCTAAGGCACAGCAGTGAGAAAGCTAGGAGTTGCTTCCTCTTTCAAAACTCTCCCACTTCGTTATGCGTTCACAGTGCTTGAACCCTGAATTTGCCATGCAACTCCTGCTTAAAAACCACCAAGGAAGGAGAGTCCACCACCTCCCATGAGGTGGATCTTGGGGTCTCAAATTTCAGTGGCACCCTGTACGGCACCCAAATTCAGCGCCCCTCCATTCTAAATCGTAGTGAGTCTGCATCCAGTGTTACTGAACCAGTTGTGCTCCCCTTAATCCGCCTCTGGTCTGTTCCACTGTCAAAAAGCTTTTACAGTCAGAATGTTCTTCCTGATGTTTAGTCAGAATCTCCTTTTTGTAACTCGAAGCCATTGGTTCGGGTCCTACCCTCCAGAGCAGGAGAAAACAAGCTTGTTCCATCCTCCATGGGACAGCCCTTTAGCTATTTGAATGTGGGGATAGCCAGTAGATGGGACGACGAGTAATCCTGGAGAAACCTGCTCCCACTACGTTGTGAGAAGGTCTGCAGGCTATGATCTGAAGGTTTGCTGTGAGTTCTAAAGGTTGCCTCGAGTTCTGAAGGTTTTTCTGCAGAGGTCTGTAGGTTCCAAAGATTCCGGAGGTCTTTGGAGAAGAAGCTAAACTAAACTAAATAGTGGCCAAAACTTAGACGGCCAAAAGAACGTTTTTAAATAAAATGAAATAAACACAAGAAGACTGCAGTCTGGTGAAGAAGCTCTCAACTGCTCTGTGCGGCTGGTTTCGGTTTCGGTTTCTCTCTAGGCTTGCCACGCACTGATGTTCTCTTTAGCTTGTCTTGCGTGTTATCCACACTCGCTACAGAGAGTGGAGGCTATTTATTGAATACTCAAACAGCATCATAACAGTTACCATAACCCAGTGTTTTTCAACCTTTTTGGGGCAAAGGCACACTTGTTTCATGAAAAAAATCACGAGGCACACCACCATTAGAAAATGTTAAAAAATTTAACTCTGTGCCTATATTGACTATATATAAAGTAATTTTTCAATTTTTCCCACGGCACACCAGGCAACATCTCGCGGCACACTAGTGTGCCCCGGAACAGTGGTTGAAAAACACTGCCATAACCAATCACAATCTTGTTACTACGCTAACATTTGGGCGGGAAAACCAACTATAGACCGTTACAAGGGCCAACCGCGGAGGGATCCATGCAGTAAAACTCCCTACATGATCTTTTACCTTTCCTTCCAGGAGCGGAAGGACACCTAAAATAAACCCAAACAAACAGGTGCAAAAGCACCTTTAGAAACATATTCCCACATTTGAAGTTGACTATCATAACTCCTATCAGTCCCCTCTTTTCCAGGATCAACGTACCCAATTCCCTCACAAGGCTTGGTTTCCAGCTCCTTTGTCATCTTGGTTGGCCTCCTCTGCTGTCACCATTATTAAACTGTTTGGAGTCAGAAGGCTGATCTACTGCAAATCTATGTCTTTTTTCCTCCTCTCCTTTTTCTCTTGCTAAAGAACATTGCTCCCCACCCCCACATCCCTGCTTGCAAATACTAAGACAGCATGCCTGTGAAATGTAATCTTATGCCCAGTGTTGCAATTAATCAATAATTGTTCTTCTCTGCAGTGGCGGAGGAAGACGCTTGGTCACCCGGGGCGGCAAACCTGGGGGCCTGGCAGTAGCGTGCACCGCTCTGCAGCACGCATGTTCATAGCTGTTTACGGCGCATGCGTGCCGCACCACTCCATAGCGGCGCCAGTGGGCAGGCTTGCTCGGGGCTCGCTGGTGGGGCTTGGCTTGGGTGGGGCTTGGGTGGGGCGGGGCGTGGGAACCCGCCCCCATCACCCCCATCTCGCTACGCCACTGCTTCTCTGAACATCAACGTAAGAACAACAAACTAAAATGGCCAAAGTGTACAAATGTTAAGCCTCCCGCAGGCAGGCATTAATTTAGACATTCCATCTGTCCTTACCTCCATTTGCAGCCTGCCCAAGAAAAATGTCATTTATTATGCATAGCTGCTGCTGGGAGGAAAAAGTGTCTCACATCGCCAAGAATTTTCTTACCAAGTTGCATTATGACTTGGGGGCAGTTCTTCCACCAAGCAAACACTCTGTCACAGCTTGGACTTAGGGGCAGTATTTGCAACCACAGCCATGGTTGTCTGCAGAAATAATTCGGGGTTAGGCGGGAGGTCTATTGCTTATAACTACAGGTTGTTGACTTGCGACCGAACCCCACCCACCGCTGCGTGGTGCTGAAGAGAAGCAATGGTGATCTACATTTCAAGAAAATATCCTCTTTATACTGGCTGCCTGCCAGTTTGAGAGATGTTCCTCCTCTTTTGTTGTTTGTTGTTTAGTCGTGTCCGACTCTTCATAACCCCATGGACCAGAGCATGCCAGGCACTCCTGTCTTCCACTGCCTCCCGCAGTTTGGTCAGACTCATGTTGGTAGCTTCGAGAACACTGTCCAACCATCTCATCCTCTGTCGTCCCCTTCTCCTTGTGCCCTCCATCTTTCCCAACATCAGGGTCTTTTCCAGGGAGTCTTCTCTTCTCATGAGGTGGCCAAAGTATTGGAGCCTCAGCTTCAGGATCTGTCCTTCCAGTGAGCACTCAGGGCTGATTTCCTTCAGAATGGATAGGTTTGATCTTCTTGCAGTCCATGGGACTCTCAAGAGTCTCCTCCAGCACCATAATTCAAAAGCATCAATTCTTCGGCGATCAGCCTTCTTTATGGTCCAGCTCTCACTTCCATACATTACTACTGGGAAAACCATAGCTTTAACTATACAGACCTTTGTCGGCAAGGTGATGTCTCTGCTTTTTAAGATGCTGTCTAGGTTTGTCATTGCTTTTCTCCCAAGAAGCAGGCGTCTTCTAATTTCGTGACTGCTGTCACCATCTGCAGTGATCATGGAACCCAAGAAAGTAAAATCTCTCACTGCCTCCATTTCTTCCCCTTCTATTTGCCAGGAGGTGATGGGACCAGTGGCCATGATCTTAGTTTTTTTTTATGTTGACTAGCATTAATCAGGGCTAACTGAAAGCTCCCTAGTAGTGAGTTTGCTCTCACAGAACTCCTTTTCAGCGTTAAACAAAAGAAAAGGGGGCATGGGGAGAAGAGAAAGAGAGGTATCTTTGCTAAAGTGCCAGACACTCACTTGGCTGCAATAGGGGACAATCTTAAGGGGGAAGAACAACAAAAGTCTTGTGTCACCTTAAAGGTAAAGGTAAAGGGACCCCTGACAATTACGTCCAGTCATGAACGACTCTGGGGTTGCAGCCCTCATCTCGCTTTACTGCATTGTATGGGATTATGCATTTCAGAACTAACGGCTAACAAATTGGTTTACTTCTCCATTTAGCAGTAACCGAGTAAGGCACTAGGATGATGAACGGTAATGTTATCCTTGGGATAGATCTCCAGATTTTCACCATGGACACTCAGCGAACACAAGCCAGACAGTTGATCTTCTTTGGTCATTGTCAAGCATAGCCATGTCTTCACCCTGCACAAAGTGCTAAAGGATCGTTTTGCATGTGCGTGTTGTAACTGGGAGGGAAAGTACTGTAAGGATGGTCATCAAACGGTTTGGTGTGGTCCATTAGTTCAGCAAGGCTCATATTTTGTAGATCACCTTGATGGAATGTCCCTCTGCCCACAATTCATACCAAGTAACAGATTCGTCTCCAAAGTTATCAATTGGCCAAGTACCTGAATGGAATTGACACAGGCTTGAAAGTCCATTTTCTTCAGTGTGGTATATCTGAAATGGATGTCGTTCCAGCAAACTGTAAGCAGGATAGTTTTCATCACTGAAACCAGTCCTCAGTGAGGCAATAAGTGTATCCAGGTAGATAGGCCACTGGGAGAACCCTTGGTTGGGGTGGTTGACATGTTTTTCTGTGGCATGTTTGTCTAGAACTAGGTGCTTTAAGTTATACATCCTCTGTCAGTTGCAGAGTCCTTTTCTAGACATGACATTGATTGTGGGTGGGGTGGGGTGGGGTGGGGGGAGAAAGCAATAAAGATCTTCTCCCCCAAGAAACCCTTAAAACCAACAAACCCTTAAAACAGCTTTTCCCAAGCTGGTGCCTCCCCAGACGTTTCAGTCTACAACAGGGGTAGGCAACCTAAGGCCCTGGGGCCAGATGCGGCTCAATCGCCTTCTAAATCTGGCCCACAGACAGTCCGGGAATCAGTGTGCTTTTACCTGAGTAGAATGTGTCCTTATATTTAAAATGCGTACAGTGGTGCCCCGCTAGACGAATGCCTCACTAGACGAAAAACTCGCTAGATGAAGGCATTCGTCTAGCGGAAGGCTGCCCCGCGAGACGAAAAAGTCCATGGGGCTGCCTCGCAAGATGATTTTTTTTCGTTTCTTTTTTCCGTCTAGCGAAAACCGTGGTTTACCTTGCCGCGTTGCTAGATGAAAAACCCGCTAGACGATTCCGGTTAGGTGCCGGGTAATGGCGGACGGGAGCTGCACAGCTCCGTTCACCGTGAGGCGTTAGGGACTACCGTGCCTGCGCCGCGGGTCCCTTAAAGCCACGGGAAGATCGTCCCGTGGACCGTGGTCTTGTGGGTCCCAGACGTACCGTCTCCGCTCCCAGTAGAACCTCGTAAGGGGGGAAACTGGGCGAGCGGGGCTCCGGTACGGGACTGAAGAGACGGCTGCCTCCGGTGGGCAAAGCAGCGATCCCGCCAGACCTGAGCACCCGATGCTTCCGATTTAAGAATTCACAAAAAGAAACTCTGTAAGTAAACTTTATGAACTGTTTCGTAATTTTTGAAGACATAGACTTACAGAGGAAACGTCCTAAAGGAAGCCTGTTCCCTTTGAACTGCTTGCTGGAGCGTGGTAGCGCTAAAAGAGCGAAGCCGCGAATAACGGAAAAGTTTTACGAACTCTGCCAAACTTTTTAAAAGTGGATTAAAAGTTTTTAGAGGATATTTTAAGACTTATTAAAGTGGAATATGGCAAAAGAAGTCACCGCTCGCCCTCAGGATTAAGGATTCGGGGTCGGTAGCGGGCTGCGTTAGATTGTTGCCATTTACTTTCGTTACTGTTTCAGAGACTGTTTACCAGTGGAGACATTTTGGATATATTGTTGCCGGACACAACTAGTTTTTTGGGCTTGGTGGTAACACTGTAAGCGAAAACAGCTACTGACTTGGGCTACCTAAAATTGACTCTTCTTTGGCTTGGAGAAATGTTTTTTTCTTTGGAACTTTAAATTCTTTGCCTAGCAATTGGATTATCGGAATGGTGTGGGACTCCTGGCTCAGCAGCCTCTTTGTTTTCTGAACTGAGCTGCTGGCCACCTGGTGTTTACTTTCGGGATTGTTGATCTTCTACTGTGAATGTCTGAGATTGTTACCACAGCAACTGAGGTGACCTTGAGACTACAATTGCAGAGCCCACAGGAAATGGACACTAGATCAAAAACAACTGGCTCTGCACAAAGAAAGGGATCTTTTTCCTTAACTCTGCAGGAACAAATGGAGAAAATTGCTGCCAGTGTTGCAGAATTAGCTCAAGGACTGAAAAATGTTACTGATGAGCTGAAGCAAACACAGGCTTCAGTTGGTGCAGTTAATACAACAGTCAATACTGCAATAGAAAAACTCCAAATTGACATTAAAGCTGATATAAAAAATTCCACGCAGACATTGGAAAAATCAATTGGTCAAATTGAGGAGAACGTCAAGAGAAACAGAGAAGAAATTAGTAAAATTGGGGAGGAGGTGACGGTTCTGAAAAAGGACACGGAGGAACTGAAGGGAGTTAAAGAGAAAATAAGAACAGTGGAACAAAAATTGGATAACATTGATTTGGAGAACCTAGAAAGAATTGATACAAGACAAAGATCAGTGGAGGAATCTCTCGCCTTTCTGCAACTTACATCAGAGAGAAGGGAACATTCGTTTGAGAGGTCTTCCAGAATTGGAGGGTGATAGTTTAAAGGCATATATTGTGGAGCAATTTTCAACGTTTTGGCACCTGGAAGAAACAGACGTCTCAGCGCGCATAG
This sequence comes from Lacerta viridis, assembly GCA_900245905.1. Lineage (NCBI taxonomy): Eukaryota > Metazoa > Chordata > Lepidosauria > Squamata > Lacertidae > Lacerta > Lacerta viridis. The sequence continues at coordinate 661,926 of OFHU01003246.1, read as the reverse complement.
TGAAGGTCTTCAGATTTGGACCCAGAGGATCCAGAGGGAAGAAAAGCACCTAAAACGGTCAGTGACTGTTTGATTGTGACACACGATAGATACGATAGAGACTACTTTCTGGACTTGCATTATAAAAACAACCTGGTGGTACAGCAGAACAAAGTCATTTTTTATAAGGACATCCCCAGATTTTTCCTTGAAAAAAGGATTTTTTACAACGACTTGTTACCATTGAGTTAAGAAAAAAGAACATCTCCTTCAGCTGGGAATTTCCAGAAGGCCTGGCGTTCACGTTTGAAGGGAGAAAGATAAGGATAAAATCCCCGGCCGAAAAGCAAAAGTTTGTGGACAAACATCTGGAGTTCTTCAAAGGCACAGCACTTGACCCAGCACTACTTTACAGATTTCCAGATCCACTTTTACCGCCGGGGGTACCAGCACCAGGACCAAGTGACAAGGATCCAGAGGAAGGAAAGAAAGGAGAAGCATCTGGAGGAGGGGATTAAAAAACTAAGACAATGGCGTTGAAATTAACAACTTGGAATGTTCGGGGATTAAACCAGAGACCAAAGAGGCGCAGAGTGTTTTATAACTTGGAAAAGAAGAATTTGGACATTATATGTTTACAGGAGACCCACATTACCCGACGACATAGAAGATTATTACAGAATAAAAAACTAGGCCAAGAATTTATATCATCGGACAAAGTCAAGAAGAGAGGAGTTGTAATATATGCAAAGGAAAAATATAGCCCAAGACAGCTATTTAAAGATGAAGAAGGGAGATACATCGCAATTGAAATTAAAGTACAAGGCGAAAATTTTCTGATTCTGGGACTTTATGCACCAAACGATGGAAAGTCAACTTTTTACAAGAACATACATGATTTGCTGTTGGACTATTTGGATTACAAAATTGTCTGCCTTGGGGATTTTAATGGGGCAGTTTCCACATTAATGGACAGATCTCAAAGAACAAAATTTACAAATGATGGGAAATTACCAAAGACTTTCTTTGAAATGGTAGACAATTTGAACCTAGAGGATGCTTGGAGGTTAAAAAATCCTACAGAGACAGAAGCAACTTTTTTCAGTGAATCACAGCAGTCATGGTCGAGGATAGATTACATCTGGATTTCGAAGGAGTTGACACCAAAAATACAAAAAGCAGAAATCGGCCCCAAGACATGCTTTCAGACCACAATCCTGTACAGGTAAATTTGAAGATGGTTTCCAAGGATTCCTATAGATGGAGAATGGATGACGCTTTAATGAGAGATACCAAGCTGGTAGAAAGAGCTGCGAAAAAGATGAAGGAGTATTTTCAAATTAACTGGAATTCGGGTGTGGAAAAGAGGATTGCCTGGGATGCAAGTAAAGCTGTAATGAGAGGATTCCTCATAAGTGAAAAAGCGAAAGAAGAAGAAACAACCAAAATGCATAGAAATGGAAAGATTGCTGAAGATTAGATTAAAGCAAAGGAAAAAGAATTAAGAGGTCATCCCAGATGTGTTAAAATTCAAAAAGAGATTAAATACTTGCAATCCCAATATGCAAAATTTGTAAATCAAGATATTGAATGGAAAGTGAAATGGATGAAGCAAAGATCATTTGAATCTGCTAATAAGATGCGGAAAACTACTAGCTTGGCAGTTAAAGAAGAGACAAAAGGCGAATGTCATCACAAATTTGGAAGTGAATGGAAAGAATGATAGAGAATCCGGAAGAAATCAGATGGTGTTTTCAAAAATTTTATAAGCAACTGTACAAGGAGGAGAAGATAAAAGAATCAGAGATAGACCGATTTCTGGAAAAAAATGGATTACATAAAGTCCCAGAAGGATAAATTAAAATCTCAACCACCCGATATCGACACAAGAGATTTCAGATGCAATAAGCAATATGCAACTTGGGAAGGCCCCAGGACCAGATGGACTAACTGCAAAATATTATAAGATTCATTGAAAGACTGGCTAGTACAGCCTTTGAAGGAAAGTTTGCAATAAAATTCTCGAAGGAGATAGGGCACCAGAGACGTGGAAGGAAGCCTTTATCACACTGATTCCAAAACCAGGGACAGAAAAAACTTTAATGAAAAACTATCGACCAATATCCCTTTTGAATGTGGATTATAAAATTTTTGCCAATGTATTGGCTACAAGATTGAAAAGAGTGCTGAAAGACTATATACATAAAGACCAAGCGGGTTTCTTACCAGGAAGACAGATAAGTAACAACACAAGAATTATTGTGGACATTTTGGAAAAACTGGAAAGAAACATAAATACTGATGCAGCATTACTGTTTATAGATGCAGAAAAAGCCTTTGATAATATATCTTGGACATTTATGAAAAAGAATCTGGAAGTAATGGGAGTTGGTGAAAGATTTCTGAATGGCATTAATGCCATTTATACAGAACAAAGAGCAAAAATAATAGTTAACAGTGTGATATCGGAAGAAATCGAAGTTCAGAAAGGAACAAGACAAGGGTGCCCTATCTCCCCTTTACTTATTTATTACGGTCCTGGAGGTTCTTCTAAATATGATACGAAAGAACAGACAGATAAAAGGAATCAGGGTGGGAGAGAAAGAATATAAATTACGCGCCTTTGCAGACGATTTGATGTTATCCCTACAGGAACCCGAGAATAGTGTACCCAAGGCCCTGGAAGTAATTGAGCAATTTCGGACAGGTTGCCGGCTTCAAATTAAATAAACAGAAAACCTAAAGTTTTAAGCAAAAATATGAGGTCAGAACAGATTACAGAGGTTACAAGAAGGCACTGGACTTAATTTTGTAAAAACTGTAAAATATCTAGGTGTTAATCTCACAGCTAAAAATTCTAAACCTTGTACAAAGACAATTATGAAAAGTTGTGGACTGAGATAAAGAAAGATTTGGAGATTCTGGACAAGATTGAAATTGTCGTTAATGGGAAGAATAGCAGTGGTTCAAAATGAATGTCCTACCAAGGATGCTGTTTTCTATTCCAAGCCATACCAATTTTGGACAAAATGGACTGTTTTAGGAACATGGCAAAAGGACTTATCGAAGTTTATATGGCAGGGCAAAAAGCCTAGAATTAAATTTAAGATTTTGACAGACTCTAAAGAAAGAGGAGGATTTGCCCTGCCAGAGTTGAAGATTTATTTTGAAGCAGCGGCCTTTTGCTGGTTGAAAGGACTGGTTTCAAATTAGAGAATGTTGGATGTGTTGGACTTGGAAGGACATGACAATGGGTTTGGTTGGCACGCTTACCTTTGGTATGATAAAGTTAAAGTCCACAAAACTTTTAAAAACCATATAGTTAGGAAAGCTTTGTATCAGGTTTGGATAAGATATAAAGACTTACTTGAGAGAAAGACTCCTAGATGGATTTCACCAGTGGAGGCCAAGGCATACAAGAGACCGAATATGTCTGCAAGTTGGTTAAGATACATGGATATATTGCAGCAGGAAGGCGACTCAATTAAGTTGAAAAGTTATGAGCAAGTTAAAGATCGGGTCCGCCGACTGGCTGCAATATCACCAAGTAAATGAATTATTTAAAATTAGATAAAAAGATTGGTTTTCAAATGGAAAAATCAAAACTGGAGACAGAACTGATTGAATCAAACTTCTAAAAACCTTTCCAAAGATGTATAATTTGTTGCTAGAGTGGCATACGAAAGATGAATTGGTTAAATCGGCAATGATTGATTGGGCGAAAGATGTTGGACATAATATTATGATGGATGACTGGGAGAGATTGTGGCAGAAAGGTATCAAATTTTACTGCTTGTAATAGCTTAAGAGAAAACATAATGAAAATGGATATATAGATGGTATTCTGACACCAGTTAAGATAGCAAAGATGAACACCTAAAATGTCAGATGTGTGTTGGAAATGTAAACATGCGAAAGGTACCTTTTTTCATATGTGGTGGTTCGTGCCCAGGGGTAAGTGCCTTCTGGGATAAGATTTATAATGAACTCAAGAAGGTAATGAAAGTTACCTTTGGTAAGAAACCAGAGGCATTTCCTCCTGAGCATGACCAATGAAGAGATACCCAGTCAGGATAGAGTATTTTTTATGTATGCCACCACAGCAGCGAGAATTTTATTGGCAAGGAACTGGAAAGGGTGAAGAGATACCAACAGTGGAAGAATGGCAAATGAAGTTAATGGAATATATGGAACTCGCAGAACTGACCGCCAGAATCCGAGACCAGAGGGAGGAGAAGGTGACGCAGGATTGGAAGAAATTTAAGGATTATCTAGTGAAATGTGTTAAATTGAATGTATGAATATTTGAGCAGAGTAATCTAGACTGGCTTTAGCAGATAAATGTTAGAAATTTTGAAAGGTAGAAATTCTTAGAGGTGTTTTTTGTTATGATAAAATAAGTATAAGATAGAATATATAAGACATGGGTTATATTTGAATAAGAAATATTAAGGTTTTTTCTAGGTTTTTGTTTTGTAAAAAGTTAAAGAAATAAGAAATAAGAGATAGCTACCTAAACATTATATATAATTCTGAAAGGCAGTGGAGGGAATGGGGGAAGTCCCCAATGAAGTTAAGAAACAAGAACCTAATAGACAGAGGTTTTCTTTTAAAGGTTTGTATTCTTTATGTTATGTTTTGCTGAGTTTGTATTATGTTTTTTTATGTATTATGTTGTTTATGCTTTTTTGTTGTTATAATGTCATGTTTATTGTTTTTTGTTCTGTTTTATTGGAAAATAATAAAATCTCTTAAAAAAAGAAAAAAAAAGAAAAACCCGCTAGACGAAAATACTTGCAGAACAAATTATTTTCGTCTAGCGGGGCACCACTGTATCTGGGTTACTTGTGGGGCCTGCCTGGTGTTTTTACATGAGTAGAATGTGTGCTTTTATTAAAAATGCATCTCTGGGTTATTTGTGGGGCATAGGAATTCATTCATAAGCTTGCTGACCCCTGGTCTACAACTTCCACCCGTTCCAGCATCATGCAGTTGTAGTCCCAAACTTCTGGAGAGCATCAGCTTGGCCATGTCTGCCTCAAATGCTATACATGTGTGAATTGCATACACATAATATACCTGCCGCAGTTCATCACAATTGCTGTATTCAGCCAAGACATGCATTTCATATTGTTCTCATAAGGAAACAAATCTCCTTGGGCCAGGAGTTGGAGGAGGGGACTTTTAAGACATCAGTTGCTTTGGCAACATATGCCTTTTAGAAAACACACACACACACACAAACCCTATTCATTGGATAAATATAGCAACTCTTTGCTTTGATCCGCTTGCAGATTTAGTTTTCTGTCAAAGGAAGTGAAATGTGAATGACTGTGTGAATGACAGTGGGAGGGGAATAAAGTAAACCTATAATGGGCAAATAGCTGGGATGATGCCTCTTGCGGAGAAAGATTTACTTCACACAGTGCCTCTGTGGAAATCTGCAACTTTCTCTGTTAAGATGTTCAGCAGGAACCTCTCATCTTCATGGGATGCTAACTAAGATGAACAGGTCTACATGTATGTAAAGGTAAAGGTAAAGGTAAAGGTAAAGTTACAGGTGGGTAGCCGTGTTGGTCTGCCATAGTCAAAACAAAATAAAAAATTATCTGAAGAAGTGTGCATGCACACGAAAGCTCATACCAAGAACAAACTTAGTTGGTCTCTAAGGTGCTACTGGAAATAATTTTTTTATTTTGTTTTGGTAAAGGTAAAGGTAAAGGGACCCCTGACCATCAGGTCCAGTCGTGTCTGACTCTGGGGTTGCGGCGCTCATCTCGCTCTATAGGCCAAGGGAGCCAGCGTTTGTCCGCAGACAGCTTCCGGGTCATGTGGCCAGCATGACAAAGCCGCTTCTGGCGAACCAGAGCAGCGCACGGAAACACCGTTTACCTTCCCGCTGGAGCGGTCCCTATTTATCTACTTGCACTTTGACGTGCTTTCGAACTGCTAGGTGGGCAGGAGCTTGGGACCAAGCAACGGGAGCTCACCCCATGGCAGGGATTCGAACCGCCGACCTTCTGAGCAGCAAGCCCTAGACTCTGTGGTTAAATAAATAAGGGATTTGTGGCCAGGGAAAGAGGAAAATAATTCCAGGCAAAGGCACTGTAGTCAGTCAGCTGTAAACATCTGGATCACTGTTATATGGAAATCTTGTGGCCATTAAGGAAATATGGTCATTGAAATTCTACTCAATGTTGATCCAGAGCAGAACTCCAATGTATAGTTAGCAGAATAAAAACTTAAACACGTTGCGGGATTTTCAGAAAATAGACCAGAGACAATTGTATTTCATCCAGCAGAGCTTTACTGCTCTTGAAGGCAAATGAGCATAATGGTCACAAATCCAATACATTCAGGATTGGCACTGTCCATAAGAAATCCAGTTGCAGCAGACTTAACTTAAACTTACAATAACTTATAATAAGTCTAAACCTCAACACTAAGCATACTTGTAGCTGTCAAGTATCCCTTTTTTGGGGGGGAAACTCCCTTATTCCAAGCCGTTTCCCACTGCTCTCCCTTATTTTTTATATCCCTTAAAATTCCCTTATTTCAAAGGAAGCAGCTCCTCTCCCTAATCCTCAGCCTCTCCTTGGGCCATATTCAGCATTGGGCCATTGTTTTCCACGCTTACGATAAAAACAGTGCATACTGAGAACTGCAACCAACAGATTGAAAAACCAATGTGATTGTTGTCAGAGTAGGTTAAATTTACATGAGATTTTCATATTAATTGTTACACAGAAGATAAGCATGTTGAAACACATTAAACATTCTGAGGTAGTGTATTCTGTTTATATGTAGGAACTGGGGGAGAAGAAGATCAGTCTCAGATTTTTGTACTGGGCTTTCAGGCAGGGGCACTCAGATTGCTAATGAACTATATAGCACAAAGCTGGGAGATAAGGAATAATGGATGTTCTAAAGGGCACTGAGCAAAATCACTTCCTTAAGTTCCAAGTGCCCAGACGTGAGGGGTGGTAGTTACTGGGAAGATAACCGTAATTTTATGAACTAGGAAAAGTTCAGAGCTCAGTATTTGGAAATCATAAAGTAAGAGCGGTAAAGGACCATTCAGATGGTTGATTTTAGTAAGACCCTGAATAGTGTCAGACATCGGCCCTGGCTGCTCACCGGAAGGACAGATCCTGAAGCATCGCATGCGAAGAGAAGACTCCCTGGAAAGGTGGGAAAAGATGATGGTGTGTAGCCTGGTGTAAATTAATTTGTAGCCTGGGGGGATTACCCGGCGTGGACTGTCCCTGAGAACCGTAGACTGTCCCCGGGACAGGTGAGGGTGCTGATCCCTTATTTTCATATCCGAAACTTGACAGCTATGAGCATACTATGTACAGAACACCACACCGGAAGGAGGAGAGATTGAAAGAAAGAGAAAGTGAAACCCAGCATGACCTTGACTGAAAGAGATAAGAGAACCAGTTTAAGCCAGCTGTACTCAGCTTCTCTGAAGGAATAACCCAAACATCAAGAACCTTCTGCTTGCTTCTTTCACACAGAGAAGCTTCCAGAACCCTCTTGAATGAATTAGAATAGGAAAGGTCTCTACACACCAGATCAATACTTTCTGTACCAAGAAATGCAAACTGACAAACATATGGCATCAGCCACCGCTCTTGAAAAACCAACATGTTTTGAGTGACCTGGGGTGCTAAACGTCTCCTGTCTTTGGGGATCAACTCATTCACACCTGCAAATTGGCCATCAATGGGTGACAAGCATTAAGCCCCGATGAGCTGTGGAATGAGGTAACGTCAGGGTTTCATTTGGGGTGGGCAAAATGTAGAGAGGTGTTGCCTCTACAGAGAACTGAAAATGAGGTGAGGACCTCTTCTCCATTATAGCATCACCAAAGAGATATGCAAAACCATGTCAATAAAAGCTCTTTACCACATTGATCCAGCCTGTTGGGGTGTATGGGATATTAAGGGAGGGGTAGTATCTCTGGTGGGAGACAGGTCATGTTCCTTCTGGGGTACTTTGTCCCCTCCTTGCACCCAGATCTCATCAGTGGCTCCTAGAAACTGTCAGCACCTCACTCAGCTGTGGTACAAAAACTAATAAATTAAAAACATGCTTCTCGGTCATGTTCCTTCTGGGGTACTTTGTCCCCTCTATAATTTTTGATAAGAGACCTGCACTCAGCTCCTCACTCTGACCTCCTTTGCCTGGTCCTCGGACCCTAGTCGGCACAAAGAGTCCTTGAAAAAAGAGTACTTTGCAGAATGCTGCTTTTATTACAAAAAGTTAGCCTACGGCGGAGGTAGTTGAGGTGTTTGTTGATTGGATGTTGAGAGGAGGAGGAGGGGCTAGGAGCTGCTCGGAGGTAGTTGAGGTGTTTGTTGATTGGATGTTGGAGAGAGGAGGAGGGGCTAGGAGCTGCTCATTGACTGGACGGAGGTAGTTGAGGTGTTTGTTGATTGGATGTTGGAGAGGAGGAGGAGGGGCTAGGAGCTGCTCATTGGCTGGCACAAATTCACCATTTTAGGTGGGTTAGGTGTGTTTTTTATGCGATCCACCTAGCTAAGAACCTTCCCCTATACCCATGGAACGTTGTGTGAAATTTTGAGCGTAATCGGTCCAGCGGTTTAGGAGAAAGGCTGTCACGAACAAACTTCCACCCCTTTTACATTTTTATATATATAGATAACTGAACTAGCTCTGCTCATTAACAGGCTGGGTCTTGTGGGCACCTTTCTGTCTCGAGAGATAATGGATGAAGTCAAACAGCTGCGTTAGCCACACCAAAATAATCTCCCCAGGGCTCAAGCCTGGGGAGTGTTTGTGGAGGTCCTGGGCTGCGCAGAAGATGACCCCCCTCTCGGCCTGGCTGATGTGGTCCAAAGGAAAGCAGAGCAATATGTTTGGCACCAGCTTGGCTGCAGGAGTTGCCAGAAGGAGGCACACAAGGCACCACCCAACTGCTTTAGGGATTCCACTCTGGATTTGTGTAGAGTTTACTCCTTAGACTTTTCTTCTTCCAAAGATAATCTGCAAGGCAGAAGATGTTTACGATCAGAGTTGTCCTTCTCCTTTCCAGGTGCACAAGCCCCATCTGCCCCTCACTTCCCTCTACAGCACATGCAGAAACGGCCTTCTTGACTGTGGACTGCTGGACTGCTTGCACCCCGGAAAGAGAGGCATTTACTCCACACAGAGGATACATCTTTGACACCTCAGGTGCATGGTTTCAGGACCCACCCCATTGTTTTGTTGTAAACTGGTTTAACTATTGCATTTTTAAATTGCTGGAGCCCGTACAAAGATGAATTGAATTCATCAGTGGCGGCCAGCCCTTTGGCTGTAATAGCCTATATCTCAAGGAAGGAAGATCAACAACAGCAATATTAATAACTAGCTGGCCCGAGAGTATTCTGGAAGCTCCTGTTTTCATTCTTCCCTGTCCCTTTAGAGCAGGGGGCAGCAACCTTTTTCACCCGTGGGCTGGTCCACTTTCCCTCAGACCATGTGGTAGGCCGGACTATATTTTGGGGAAAAAATGAGCTAATTCCTATGCCCCACAAATAACCCAGAGATGCATTTTACATAAAAAAACACATTCTACTCATGTAAAAACACCAGGCAGGCCCCACAAATAACCCAGAGATGCATTTTAAATAAAAGGACACATTCTACTCATGTAAAAACACACCGATTCCCATTACATAAAAGAACACATTCTACTCATGTAAAAACAGCACGGCGGCCATTTTAAGTGAGGGCACTGGGGACCTTAAAGAGCATTCTCCCCCACCCTAGTCCCAAAATTACACACCCCAGCGACACAATCCCCTCAGAGCTGCTCATACTCAGTGCAACCTCTTAGGCATACCTCCTGCTCCGTCTTTTTTCCCCCCTCGGCGCATGCGAAGCTGCGGCGGCTATTTTAGGTGAGGGCACTGGGGACCACCCCCACCCCACCAAAAGCAAGTTCGCCTGCGCCACGTTTCCACTGAGCGGTTTGTGTCAGAAAGTCCTCAGGTGCTTACAGATGGCAGTTATAAAATGGTGGACAGGGCATTGTTGCTCTGGCCAGGTCTGATGATGTCGACGGGCGATCCGCCTTTCTATTGGATGCTGTTGGAGTCTTCATTCCTTTTGCTGGTGAGGTATAATAGGCGCGCCACTCCCCCCCTTTATCCTTTATTTTAGGCATGACAGGTGTGGTTTTTTTAATTTTTATGATGCCAGATCCTTCCTTGATGGTCATGTTACGCTTTGTACTAATTTGATGCGCTTTGGTCCAGCGGTTACGGAGAACATCGGTGTCCGCCGCGCACACAATGGGAACATTTTTATATATATAGATAGTGCATAGCATTGAGGCAGCAATTCTTATATTCTGAATGGTGGAACAGTGGGCAAGGGGAGAGCAAAGAACAGCCTCCCCCCCCCACTTCTTTGCTTTAAATTCTCTCCCCCAAAGAGTGTTTGCTTTAAAAAAAAATTAGAAATAGATGTGGGAGCACAGTTCCCACATTAGTTAGCACTTTAGGCATGATTAATTTTTGCTGGCTTGTTTCCATTGTCTGTTAACGGACACATTACATTTGACCTCTTCCAAGTTCAGGGCACCTATACAACCTGAGCAGATTTCCCTTCTGTTCTGGTAAATGCAAGACAAATGGTGGGATGTTATTCAACAACGGTCAGATGTGCTTAGCTGTGAGGAGCAGGTTTATAGCTGCAGCTGGGCGATTTTTACTTCTCTTGTCAAGGCTGCTCCACTCTGTGACAAATGCCATTAAGTGGAGGAGTGGTAAGAACCGATGAAGTTTCTACAGCTTTTGACAAGAACGTTATGCAGCTCTTCAAGAGGGCTTGTGCGATGTGTGGGCCTTAATGGAAATTTATAGATTGTAAACTGAAAAAAAAAAATTGCTAATCTGCCAACCTGTAGATGCAAGCAGCAGAGTGAAAATTGAACATTGCCAATAACTCTCTTCACACTGAGTAAGAAATGGTTCGGATGTTAGCTTTTATTAGACCAAACATTTGACACAGCAGTCTGACAATCTTTAAATTTCCACAGAATTCCTCAGGGCAGGGGCCTAGCAAGGTAAATTGGTACCCGGGGGCAAATTTTTTTTTGTCACCCCCCCCCGAGGCATGGGAAGGTCAGGTGGTACCGGTGCGGAAAATTTCTTGTCAACCCCCCCATTGATTCCCCCCGCAAAAATGGTTTTACGTTATTTCATATTTTCTTACAAAGGAATAATAACAAGTAATAATAAAAAACTTTTATTTATATCCCGCCCTCCCCGGCCGAAGTCGGGCTCAGGGTGGCTAACATCAGATACATAACATTGGTATAAAATCAAACAATAATTAAATTACCTCCTAAAAACATCTCAAAATCAAATTAAAGTCTAATTAGATGGCTTTCCACAGGGTTAGGGTTGGGAACAGTAAGTGTTCTCTGAACTGAAATTTCAGCCTTCATGACATAGGAAAACAGCCAAGTGAACAGCTATTTTGGTGGAGGAGGGTCAAGATATTAACCGATATGCATGAAATTTCATATATAGCTATAATCCCTAGTATAGTAAGATAAGACCTTCGGAGCAGGCATTTTAAAAAAAAAAAAATTAAAAAAATTTTTTTTTTTTTTTAAATTGTTCCTTGATAATTTGTCACCCCCTCCATTATGGAAACCGGGGCGGCCCGCCCCCTCACCCCCCCTTGCTACGCCCCTGCCTCAGGGAGGAAAGAAATGCTTTGTGCAACCCCAAAAAACCTGCTATCCATTGTCACTGTGATTCCAGTAAAACATGTTATTTGAATTACATGGATTCTTGGGGTCTTTTACATTGCCTTCTTTCCTTCTTTATTTTTTAATAAAAATAAAATAAAATACATTGACTTCTTTCCTACTTTATTTCTGTATCTGTATGCTGTTGTCATTCTGGTGATAGTTTAGAATTCTACTTCTGATTTGGGATTTCTGACAGTATAAAGCAGAGGTGGGAAATCTGTGGCCCGCTAGATATTTTTGGACTCTAACTCCCATCAGACCTAATCGGCAAGGCAAATAGCTAGGGATTGTGGGAGTTGTAGTCCAGCAACATCTCAGTTTGGGGAGACGCAATGTCTACAAAAAATGGACACGGCTTAATGGAGAGGTTGCTGTCACACTGTAGTGGGCCAGGAATTGGCTTCACCTGCTGAGCAGGAGCAGAAGGCAGAGCGATTTCTAGGAGGATCTAGGAGTCTTGGTAGACCATAAACTTGACATGAGTCAACAGTGTGATGCAGCAGCTAAAAAAGCCAATGCAATTCTGGGCTGCATCAATAGGAGTATAGCATCTAGATCAAGGGAAGTAATAGTACCACTGTATTCCGCTCTGGTCAGACCTCACCTGGAATACTGTGTCCAGTTCTGGGCACCACAGTTCAAGAAGGATACTGACAAGCTGGAACGTGTCCAGAGGAGGGCAACCAAAATGGTCAAAGGCCTGGAAACGATGCCTTATGAGGAACGGCTTAGGGAGCTGGGTATGTTTAGCCTGGAGAAGAGAAGGTTAAGGGTGATATGATAGCCATGTTCAAATATATAAAAGGATGTCATATAGAGGAGGGAGAAAGGTTGTTTTCTGCTGCTCCAGAGAAGCGGACAGGCAATGGATTCAAACTACAAGAAAGAAGATTCCACCTAAACATTAGGAAGAACTTCCTGACAGTAAGAGCTGTTCGACAGTGGAATTTGCTGCCAAGGAGTGTGGTGGAGTCTCCTTCTTTGGAGGTCTTTAAGCGGAGGCTTGACAGCCATCTGTCAGGAATGCTTTGATGGTGTTTCCTGCTTGGCAGGGGGTTGGACTGGATGGCCCTTGCGGTCTCTTCCAACTCTATGATTCTATGATTCTACGACTTCACCTGCTGCTGATCAGCCTTATTGCTCCTGATGGGAACCAGCTGGCTCCAGCTTTCTCAAGCAGGGTTTTCAGCTTCAGTCAGTTGCTGGAAACAAGATTTGTTGTTCCTGGCCAGATTTTGCTGCTCCTTGCTTTTCGTGACCTTGGACCTTCAGCTTTCTTGACCTCCCCCCCAGGCTACCTGACTATGTGACCTGAGATACTCCTGACCTTAGGACGGGACTGAACCTTGCATACGGACTCTGCCTCCAGGTTAGTACCCTCCCCTGAGACTTGGCTGGTTGGCTGGCCTCTCCCGCCACGGCCGCACAAACTGTGCGAATATTTGGAATTAGCAAAGTTAACTGATTTGATAAGACAAAAACCAAAAATTATAATTCAAAAACAGTGGAAATGCTTAAATGACTATTTATACAGACAAGGATCAAATACAAGGTTTTGTATTTGAGAGAGACCCAGAGAATTTAGTGACCTGATCATTTATGTGGGATTCTATGGGAGAAAAAATATGGAATAACAGGTATAATTTTGTTTAAAATGTCTATAGGAAGTGCACTGAAAGTGGTGGAAGTCACTCAATGATATTTTACTGTTTGAAATATATGTAGAATAAATTTGGAAGAAATTCTGTCTTTTCTTTTTCTAACTTTCCTTTTCTTTTCTCACACTTATCCTTTCTCTTTTCCTTTCCTTTCTCTTCTTTCTATGCCTTTCATTTTATCAACAGTAATATTTTGTATGAAAATTTTGTATGTATGTGTGCAATTGCAATGCTTTGTCTTGACTTTCTGATAATTATGCTAAAATAATAATGTAAAAAATAAATAAGAAAGAACAGCAGGCATTGTGTTGAAGAGCTCTCAGTTGCTCACCTTCAGCCACTCTGGTTATGCAGTTATGTTGACTTCATGGTTTTCTCATTGATAATTGCGTGTCAAGACCCAGTGACCACCCTGTTCCCTAAGGATTAACTAGACAGCACACAGAACATTGGTTTTATGGAATCAAATAAAGTGGTACCTCAATTACAAACTTAATTCGTTCCGTAGGTCCGTTCTTAACCTGAAACTGTTCTTAACCAGAGGTGTGTTTTCTCTAATGGGGCCTCTTGCTGCCGCTGCGCCGCTGGCACACAATTTCCGTTCTCATCCTGGGGCAAAGTACTCAACTTGAGGTAACTCTTCGAGGTTAGCGGAGTTTGTAACCTGAAGCGTTTGTAACCTGAGGCGTTTGTAACTCGAGGTACCACTCTAAGCCATAACTTTATTGGTTACAGATGTGAAGGTTTTGACCATAGTCATTGGGATAAGCAGCTGTTTCTAACACTCAAGCGCGTCTGCTGGCAGTGTCACTAAAGGTAAAGCCAACCGGAAAGGACGCCCTATGACCTACGTCAAATTGGGGCGTCCCCCACGTCATCCCCATTGGATCCTTTAATAATAATAATAATAATAAATTTTTATTTATACCCCGCCCTTCCCAGCCAAAAACCGGGCTCAGGGCGGCTAACACTAATTAAAATCACAGCAAAAACATAAACACAATCAATTTAAAATAACAGATTAAAATACAAATTTAAAAATTCAATATTAAAACTGCAGTCTCATTTTCAAATAACCCACCAATAAAAGAATGAAGCATAAATATCAAACAGAAACCAACCCAAAGGCCAGGTGGAACAGCTCCGTCTTGCAGGCCCTGCGGAAAGATGCCAAATCCCGCAGGGCCCTGGTCTCTTGTGATAGACTGTTCCACCAAGTCGGGGCCAATACTGAGAAGGCCCTGGCCCTAGTTGAGGCCAACCTAGCATCTTTGTTGCTCGGGACCTCCAAAAGATTATTATTTGAGGACCTTAAGGTCCTACACGGGACATACCAGGAGAGGTGGTCCCTTAGGTACGAGGGTCCTAAGCCACAGGATACCCTTACCTGTGGAAGCGCAGGTGGAGGCTGCAATCTCCCCTGCAACCAAGATCTCTGTTGTTGTTGTTTAGTCGTTTAGTCGTGTCCGACTCTTCGTGACCCCATGGACCAGAGCACGCCAGGCACTCCTGTCTTCCACTGCCTCCGCAGTTTGGTCAGACTCATGTTGGTAGCTTCGAGAACACTGTCCAACCATCTCGTCCTCTGTCGTCCCCTTCTCCTTGTGCCCTCCATCTTTCCCAACATCAGGGTCTTTTCCAGGGAGTCTTCTCTTCTCATGAGGTGGCCAAAGTATTGGAGCCTCAGCTTCAGGATCTGTCCTTCCAGTGAGCACTCAGGGCCAATTTCCTTCAGAATGGATAGGTTTGATCTTCTTGCAGTTCATGGATCAAGCAACCAAGATCTAAGTTTACCCAATGCCTATCTGCCTTACAAAGTTGTGACGATTGCTATGAAGTAGGCAAAAACCAAATGGCTGGTGCCAATTTGCCAGATGGGGAAATTCCTGCCCGGCTCCAAAATATGGCGACCGACATTATCCATAGTAAGGTCATACCATTCACAAACAACCCTAAACGGAGGAAGGGAGGGTGGCAGAACCGGCATGGAGAAAGAGAGGCTTAAAGGCCAAGCTCCTCTGCACCTCCTCCTTCTAACAGCACCTTGTGTCAGTGGTATTTTTTCCCTCAGCTGGAAAAAAGAGTGCATATAACACTTTCAAAAAACAGCTATATTTGACAGCAGGATGCTAAGATTTATGAAAGTTTTTATGACTAAAGTTATAGAAAATATTTATACTCAATGGCAAACGATATTCAGAATATTTTAAAAGTTGTTTCATTTTCCCCCTCTGCTTTCCTTGCTGCAAATTCAGAGATGAGATTATCATCATTATTATGGCTAGAACAGATGATGACAGTCTTGACTGTAGTATTGTGGCACATAACTTTTTTTTAAAAAAATTAAGTCTGCATTGGAGAATGCTCTTTTCCTTCACATTTCAAAACTAGCAGGTTTCGATAAAGGCGGAGAGCTGTGGTAATATTTGGAAAGGCGTCAGCCTTACTGTAAATTATCTATGTGCTGTAGTCTCAGATCCATCACATACCTCTGCAGTATCTAAGAAATGAATAAAATATTTGAGTTCGGAGAGCAGGAAAATGTGCAGATCGTTTGGGTGAGCTCTCACTAAAGCTTCTGTGTCCTTTTCCAGTGCAGCATGATTTTAGGAAGAATGGCCCAGTCTTGTCAGGAATCCAAATAGATTCACAATTTCTGCGTAAGCACAAGAGTGGTTTTCCGTTTCCATCTGAAGTTTATCTAAGGCACTGTAGTATGTTTCAACCCTGAATTTGTCTCAGCCCGTTAGTCTGCATTCAGTTTTCTGCAGACACTGATTTGTGTCCCTGAGCTATTGATCGTTCACCTGCAGGGGCGGAGCAAGGGGGGCGGGGGGCGGTCCGCCCCGGGTACAGCCCTGGGGAGGGTGACACTCTGGGGGCAGGCCCCACCCCCGCGATTGACACCGTCGGGCAACTTTTAAAAGGCTGCAACGCGCGAACAGCAGCACAGCGTCTGTGCTGCTGTTCACGCGCTGCAGCCTTAAAGGTTGCCGCACCGCACGGAAGGGGTGCCGGCCGATCGCGCCCGCCATCTTGGATGGACTGCGCGTGCATGTCCACCCAAGATGGCGGGCGCGATCGGCTGGCACCCCTTCCGACCGGTGCCGCGCCGCGTTTTAAGGCTGTAGCAGGCGAACAGGAAGCTGCGCATGCGTCATGACATCGCAACACATGTGTCGTGACGTCAGGGCACACACACTGGGGAGCGGCGCACCGCCCCCCGGGGAGGGGTGCCTTTAAGTTTGCCGCCCCCGGCGGCAGAGCGGCTCACTACGCCCCTGTTCACCTGAATATGTGGGCTCCACTTGCTCACTTAGTTCCTTTGCATCTTCCTCAGGTTCCTTGAAGTTGTTCCACATGCCATGGGTAAAGGGGGTGACGGAAGAAAGGATTTTTCTCTGAAACAACATCAAGGTCTGTTTTTTGTAGGATTTTGTTGACATAGTCAAATCTGTGAGGAACTTTTTGCCAAAAGAATGCCGTAAAGAAGTTTCCAAATGTTTTCCTTTTCTTTACCAAAGAGTTTACTCCTAACTTAACCACTGCTTTCTTTTTGGAATCATTGGTTATCTTTATTAAGGCTTCTGAAATACGGTCAGATAAAGAGACATCTTCACTGCAGGACTGCTTGCTTGTGACAGGAAGAATTTCTGGCAGAGTGAGGAGTTGGACCAGTGGTCAATTTTGTCTTGAAGTACTGTATTTTTCCATGTACCCCCCCCATTTTTCAAAGTTTTAAATTGGGGGTCGTCTTATACACGAAATTTGCAATTATTTATTCCTTAACTAGTGGTTTAAACCCGTTAAAATAACGGGCGCTAGAACATTTCTGACACAAAACCCAAAGTCCTGAAGTGCAGGGAGCAGGGCAAACCATGCGCTCCCTACACGGCATTAAGATTCCTGAGGGAGAAATGACGGCGTGTTTCCTTTTATTGTTCCTGTCCTAAACATACTTACTGCACGAAGGTAGAACAGGTTTCCTTCCGGATGTGTGGGGCTCCCAGCCCCTTTCGGAGTGTGGGGCGATGGGTGGGGAAGCGAGGGGGGTGAGGCGGAGGCGGCGGCATCATCTCCCGGGAGGCTTCGCCCCCCCGGTTCTCCTCCTCCTTCTGCCCAGCGGCGAGAGTGGCAGCGTGTCCTCCCTTCTCGGCCGCCCTTCAGCCTCTGGTGCGCCAGCATTCCATTTCAACCGCCGCTTCAACTGCCGCCTTCTGCTCCAATCCCTGTGTCCGTGGGGCACATGCTCAGTAGCGCAAACCCAGAGACACACGGACTGGATGCAGAGACACTTGCGTTTTATATATATAGATTCTGGGCTAAAAAAATAGGGGTCACCTTATACATGGGGGCGTCATATACATGGAAAAATATGGTAATTGCCATCTGTACATACATACTGGGGGGGGGAACCCCATATAAAGCATCAAGAAACATGAACAGCTTCACAGTATAAAGATCATCATCCGTGCTGTTGTTTTGGCCAACTAGGCTCAGGAAATGGCAAGCAGACCCTGTTACTAACCACTCGTATTCCTTGTTTATCATATGTTTGCTCCTTGCAATTATTGATGTCAATATCATACTTCTGAAGCCTGCTGATGACAGTTTCACATAAGTTTTATCCAGTGTGGCTGTCAATTGGCACAAAACACAAATACACTCCCCCCCCATGCACACTGAACTGTATGAGAAATATCTGGGGTAGAGTCAACAGTTCCCGGACGGTTCCCGGACCGTCCGCGGGCCGGATTGAGAAGGCGATTGGGCCGCATCCGGCCCCCGGCCTTAGGTTGCCTACCCCTGGACTAAAGAGTGATGGGTGGAGAGCAAAAGAGTTTTCTAGAACTATTAAATAGTGGGTGGACATAGCAGACGACACAGTGATTCTTCAAGCAGCTCTGTTTATTCTCAGGCTGGAACAGAACTGAACTGAAGGGCTCAGCAGCCTGCTTATATAGAACTCAGCTACAAGCAACAGTAACAACTTTCTGTAGTTACCCAATCCCTGAACGTCACTTTCAATCCCTCATTTGCATGTGCGGACCTGAGTGAGAACTGCAGCAGAATGAACTATATACACACACCCCTAGTGGCCTAGGGTGAGAACTTCAATACATAACAAGAACGCAACAGGTCTTTTCCTTGACGTTGAATAAACCAGCCACATCTCTTTCAGACTCGGCAATGAACAGTGGTGAGAACTTGGAGGGGGCTGTTGTCCAGTTGTTCCTGTCAGGATGAGCTCCAGTTCACCAATACTTCCAGACCACATGAGCCCACTGAAGGAGTTACTAGTAGCTGAAGAATGGCCCTGTTCTCTTTGTTATTGGCGAAAGATAACATACTGTATTGGTGGTTAAAGAGTGAAAAGCTGAGTGTTGTGTTGAAATAGCTTAATTATAATGTTGAACACAGAGACCTTGAGGTCCCATCTGCTGCTCGAGCTGTTTAGATACAGATACACACAATAGGTGAGCTAGATGTGTTCACCTCTAGCTTTCTAAACAGCACCAAATTATTTTCACATTCACTTGAGCGTTAAAGTGCATACTTTCTGTGCAGTGCCACCTCATTGGTGGATAAACCTTTTATTGATGAGTGAACACTTTCTCTATTCTCTGTCTGCCGCCCCCGCCGGATGGAAAGTAGTGTGTATTCTATATTTTCTTTTTATTGAGTAAGTGTGCTTGGATGACACTTGGAAAGGAAACTCTCTGCTCAGCTATTTATACTTGGGAATCAGAAGTTCTTACATTCTATTCCTGAACCATTTGTTCTCCCTCCCTCCCTCCCTCATATTCTCTTAGCCCAGTGAAAGAGATTAGTCGAGCTGCTGCTGAATTTGCCAATTATAATATAACACCAAACTACCATTGGTGACATGCAAACCATAGAGATAAAAACAGTAGTAAACCAGTGTTAAAGACAAAATAAAAAATAAAAAAATTCCTTCCAGTAGCACCTTAGAGACCAACTAAGTTTGTTCTTGGTATGAGCTTTCGTGTGCATGCACACTTCTTCAGATTAATTGGTCTCTAAGGTGCTACTGGAAGGATTTTTTTTATTTTTTTTGTTTTGTTTTGACTATGGCAGACCAACACGGCTACTGTAACGAATCTGCCCTTAGGCAGGGTATGGTCAGAAACCCCAGCGTGTGAAGAGTTAAGATTCCGTCTGTTTGAGTGGCAGTTCGCTCGCAGGAGGCGGGACTTTTCGCCCTTTAAAAGGAGGGAGCGGCAGTTGGTCAGGAGGAGGGAGAAAGAGGGAGTGAGTGGTGACTGAGGGAGAGAGGGTTAGAGACCAGGATAGTGGTGGGTAGGTTAGGCTAGGTCGGAGGTTTAGTATGTTATACTGAACAGAAAACATTTTATGCTGTTACGAAACTACGTTTAAACTATTGATCTACTGAAACCGTTACGCTATTAAAAAATAAAGACTAGTTTTGTTGCTATAAGTCAGTCGTCGTCAATTTGTGGGTCCAGCGGGTTATAAACTGCTCATGAAGAGGTGAACCCAGGGAAGAGTCCAAACTGTCCTGTGGGGTGTTAGTTTGTGTCTTAGGGGTTTCACTCAGGAGGGGCTAGCGGGCTGAAACATTGTGTATGCCACTGAGTTGCTAAAAGGGTTTAGCAGACTGCTACAGTGAGGGATCTAGAGAGAGAGACCCTGGGGCTGTAGGCAATAAGGTGTTTAACCCCTGAAGCCCAGAGCAAGGATTATAAACGGCCGCGGCAGCTGGACAAAGACACTCCAGTTACTAAGATACTCCCGTTTTGTAACTACCAGGGAGTTAACTTCATTGACGGACCTCCGAGGGACAGGTGGGGTGGCTAATTAGTCTGACCCGGAACACCTGAGCAATAAAAAATAAAAATAAATAAACTTAGTAACAGGGGAGGGGAGGGTGACAGGGAGGTTCGTTGCAGCTACCTACCTGTAACCAATGTTAAAGAGTTAGCATGTGTATTTATTATGATTTCCAGTAGTAGTATTTTATTCACACACACACACACACACACACACTTTAAAAAAGGTAAGCAGTTTAAAAGGAAATCAGACAAAAATAATGCAGTATATTAGATAAAACGACCCCATTTGATCATTATCCAGGCTGTTGGTATTTTGTGGAAGTCATCCAACTGCATACTGTGAACTTAGGTTTGCGTAATTAAAGCAGATGAAAGTGCTCTGGCACCGCAAATCTACTTGCAGCAGCAACAACAGACATTTTACCATTAGGCAATAGAATACAGTAAAAACTGTGGGATAGAAATCAATTGGTGGGAAAACCTCTGGGGCAATCAGAATAAGGTCCACTATTTGATTGCTGATTCATAACCCTAAACTGCATTTTATATAATCGACTTTTTATTTTGTTCTGTGTACATCCCAATGTTCTTTTGTTGCTATGGCCGATGGCTGACAGAAATAAAGTTTCATTCATCCATTCTGTGCAAACAAATACAAAAGAATGCCTTCACGTAGATTTCACATAAGCTTTGTGCAAACGAGTCAGGATATGTGCTTAATAAGCAGATCATCTGGAGGAGACCAGAAATGTTCAACTCAAATCTGAACCGACTCTCAGACAAGCCCTCTCCTATTCCCTCATCTCAATTCCAGCTTTATCCAACTCCCTCCCTCAGAAATGGCTCCTTTTATTCTCCTGCCCAAAGTGCTGGCTCCACCCCCCTCTGACCAGCTGTCTTGGTAGCCAATCGGAGAGAGGCTCCAGCCCTCTGGTGGAGTTCTGAGGGACTGCAATGCCAGACTGGCCTGGCTCTCCTTAGAAGTCCCAGTGAGTTCAATAGGGTTTCTACCCAGGTGAGCGGAGATAGGATTTCAGCTGGGTAAGCGGCCTGTCACTCCTCTGGTACAGGTCTGACAGAACACAGAGGTGATTATTTTCATCGCTCGAAACAAGACTACAGCCTAAATAGCAACATATCAGCCGGCTGAGATTTGTAACCATCCTGAGATGTAATGGTTTAATGATCTACTGCGCTACAAATTTATACCGAGTTTGAGAGGCAGGATGCCACTGCATGCTTGTCACCTTGGGGAAGGACAAGGGAGACGATTATTTCCTACATGCCTTGTTCATCAGTTCAGAGGCATGTGGGTTTTTTTTTTTTAAAAAAAATTAATTGAATTTCCAAAAATAAATAAAAAGAAAAAAAGAACACAAGAAAAAGATAAATTTACATCAAAAATCTTACAGTTCCACATGAGATTACCCTGAATCTCATTGACTCCCCCCCCATCAATGGGTCCTCTTAATTCTATTTTAACTGCATATCAATATTTCTTCAATTATTTCATCTTCCTAAGTTATCCATACTTTCTATTTCACTATACAAGTGTATTTAGAATCCTGCTAATGTTTTTTTTAAAAAATAAAAAAATTAAAGATTTTCTTGGTTTACAAAAGTGTGTGCAATGTCTCTCGTATTTTTCCATGTAACATTTTTACAGATCAATTTTGGTTGTTGAGACATTAGGGAGAGAAGGGGGAAAGAGGTGGGTGGGGTGGGGTGACGATGTTTCTATTTTCCTTAATATATGTAGGGTTTGGTGTCAGCGTCGTTTGTGTTGGTTCTCTGTTGTTCGCTTGTGTTTCTTTGGCGGTGAGAGAGGTCGGGATTGGCGTAGGGTGTGATTGTTCATTTGTGGTTGGCTGTGGTGATCTTTGGTTTCCTGTGTGAGTGGGGTGGGTGGGTGTTTTGGATCAGGTTAGCCATATTGATTTGTATGCTGTCGGTAGGTTTTTGTCATTATCTTGTTGGGCTGTGTGTGTGATGAAGGAATCCTGCTAATGTTTTGACCTGTTTACAATATTTTTGTATATACATTATATATTCTATTCTATTCTATTCTATTCTATTCTATTCTATTCTATTCTATTCTATTCTATTCTAAACATATTCCATTCTTTTTTAAATTTCTTGTCATCTTGGTCCCTGAGCTTCCCAGTTAAATTTGCCATTTTGGCACAGTCCATCAGTTTGGTTTGCCATTCCTCTTTAGTCGGGGTTGTGCCTTCCAGCAAAATCCGAGCGGCTGTAGTAGCATACACGAACAGTTTCTTCTGATCTTTTGGGATGTCGGTACCTATAATTCCTAATAAAAAAGCTTTGGTCTTTTAACAAATGTTAATTTAAACATTTCCCCCCATTTCATTATATATCATTTCCCAGAATTTTAAAATTACAGTACAATTCCACCACATATAATAAAAAGTACCCTCAATTTCTTTGCATTTCCAGCATATATTGGTACTTGTTCTGTACACCTTTGCTAGTTTTACTGGAGTTAAGTACCACCAACACATCATTTTCATATAATTTTCTTTCAGTGAATAACATGCCATAAATTTCAGATCTATTTTCCATAATCTCTCCCAATCCATCATTTGCATATTATATCCCACATCTTTCGCCCATTGCATGTGGTTGGGCTACATATCTCCTCGGGTCAGATCCAGAAGCGCTCCTCTTATGTGGTGTGTGGTGTTTTGTTTTTTTCCTACCCGCTCGATAACTGTTGTGACTTCCTCGACTTGCTGAGAATTCTCCGCCAGAGATGCCTTGCTTCCCACGAAACTGTGTTTCCAGGTATCCTTTGGGAGAGCCAATTACCATGTTTAAGTCTGCGCTGGCGTTCGGCCCGACAGGCTGTCACAGAACAATTTCTTCTGACATGATGGTTTCCTCTGTAGGCAGCCTCTCTGAGAATTTAGTTTTTGCCCCCTCCCCCCCCCAAAGAAAAGCTTGCAAGGGGGAAACCATGGGTGTTTCACATGTAAGGCTTCAGGCGGCTTTTACACAAATTGCTTTATAATGTTAGTGCACAGCCTGCGCTGGTCTGAAAGCAGAACAGAACGAAAAAGGCTTCTTTTCCACTCTCTGCTGCAGAATGATCATTCCTTCCTGCTAAGCCAGGGTTCAAGGCAGATTCACATCCTGTTTTTATAATAATTTTTATTAGCTTTCAATTACAATCCCCAAATAGCCTCATTATAACGATACCAATTTATATTACAATTATTAATACCAATAGTTCAAATACCAAATTGTATAATTTATATAAGGTGCCCCCACCACGTGCTAGAATTGATGGTTTGATTATTCACTTTATTTCTGCGTTTCAAAATCTTACTAATTTCCATTACATTCCAGTCATAAGAAGAAGAAGAGTTTGGATTTGATATCCTGCTTTATCACTACCCTAAAAGGTAAAGGGACCCCTGACCATTAGGTCCAGTCGTGTCCGACTCTGGGGTTGTGGCATTCATCTCGCGTTACTGGCCGAGGGTGCCAGCATACACTTCCGGGTCATGTGACCAGCATGACTAAACTGCTTCTGGTGAATCAGAGCAGCGCACAGAAACACTGTTTACCTTTCCGCTGGAGCAGTACCTATTTATCTACTTGCACTTTGATGTGCTTTCAAACTGCTAGGTGGGCAGGAGCAGGCACCGAGCAACGGGGGCTCAGCCCGTCATGGGGATTCAAACCACCAACCTTCTGATCAGCAAGCCCTCTGTGGTTTAGACCACAGCGCTACCCGCGTCCGTACCACTACCCGAAGGAGTCTCAAAGTGGCTAACGATCTCCTTTCCCTTCCTCCCCCACAACACTCTGTGAGGTGAGTGAGGCTGAGAGACTTCAGAGAGAAGTGTGACTAGCCCAAGGTCACCCAGCAGCTGCATGTGGAGGAGCGGGGATGCGAACCCGGTTCACCAGATTACGAGGCTACCGCTCTATTCGTGTTGACACATTAAATGATTTATAAAACTACAAGGGAGGCACACAAAACTATATCCTTGTTCTTCCTGTGTGTGGCAGTTCTTCTGTCCGTGGTGTTTCTTCCTTGTCCTTGTAAGGTGTTATGTCTTTCTTTCCCTCTGTTGTTGCTGTTATCTGTCATGGCTTGGGCGAAGCTGATATCCCATTGTGGTCCCAGAAATTCCTCCATTTCTCTGTCCCGTGCTTCGCGGCAGATTCACATCCTAATGCAGGCATAGGCAAACTCCGGCCCTCCAGATGTTTGGGACTACAATTCCTATCACCCCTAGCTAACAGGATCAGTGGTCAGGGATGATGGGAATTGTAGTCCTAAACATCTGGAGGGCCGGAGTTTGCCTATGCCTGTCCTAATGGTTCAAGGAGCTAGTGTGGTGTAGTGGTTAAGAGCGGTAGACTCGTAATCTGGTGAACCGGGTTCGCGTCTCCGCTCCTCCACATGCAGCTGCTGGGTGACCTTGGGCTAGTCACACTTCTCTGAAGTCTCTCAGCCCCACTCACCTCACAGAGTGTTTGTTGTGGGCGAGGAAGGGAAAGGAGGATGTTACCCGCTTTGAGACTCCTTCGGGTAGTGAAAAGCGGATATCAAATCCAAACTCTTCTTTTTCTTCTTCTTCAAGGCAGATTCACATGCTAATGGTTCCCTCATGTTCCACCATGATTGCTCCACCTTGAAATCCACATTGGTCTTTGATCTGCTTCTCCCCTCCATGCTCTTTCTTTATCTGTTTTGATGCTTTCCCGTCCAGCCCGTTCCTTCTGCCAGCGGCTTCCCTCCAGCAATATGGAGCTGCGGAGTTAGGCCACATTCTGTTTCCCCATTGCTGCCTCTGGATACCTCTGCATATGGCAAAAGTGTTTTGGTGAAAAAAAAAAAATCATCTGTAGGTATAACCCCTTTTCAAATACCGGTTTATCCAGTTACTTAAAAACGAACATTTTAATAATTCTTCAAGTGATCATTTTGGTGAAAAGCAGGTGGAGTTACTGTGGGGAAAATAACGCTGAATAAACTGGGCCTCTGGCATCAGAAGCAGGCCAATTGTTCAGTCAAGTCAAGATTTGGCACATGTTTGTATCTTAAGAATTGCTAGTTATTTTTTTAAATTATTTTTTTATTTTTTAAAGAACTGATTGCTTTGTGCCTACTCATTGTAGCATCTGAAGTGTTCGTGTAACGCATCTACAAATTATGCAAAGTACCACTTTCAGCCAAACTATGCAGATGAGTTGAGGTCTCCATGCTCATGTTATTACCAAATATGGTGTTCTGCTCAGAACAATTTGCCTTCCCCAGCTGTTCCATAATGTTCAAAGGGTGAGGTAACCATTTCCCCACAAAACTCATTTAAAACAATGCCCTATTATTCCTTGCAAAATGAAAATACTCTTAAGAGTAGGGCTATGATTTAACTGTGTTCCGTTACAGATTCTGACTGCATTGTACTTATGCAGAACTTGGCACTGGCTGCGGAATTAGACATCCTCAGAATATTTTTTTAAAAAACCCAAGCAAAATCAAGTTTCTGGTCCACAAGAAATGAAAGCATGTTTGATAACATGAGAACATGGTGGTAAAATCTCAGAAGTCTGGGATGGGAGGACGCAGGGGACGGATCCAGAGGTTGTTCTGCATAACTTTTTGCCTCTTTCAGTGAGACTGGAAATAAGACAATATATGCAAGGATGTTTGATTTACCTATAGGTTAGTTTGCCTATCAAAACGTCCATGTCAGAGTATATGGAGCCCTGTTTAAGGTCTTGCCTCTTACATTTTTTAAATTTGGTTGTTCCCCTAGAGCAGGCATGTCCAACCAGTCGATCGCAACCTACCAGTCAATCGCAGGATGTCCCTGGTCGATCCTGGTCGATTGCGTGACCCTGATCTATCAATCCAAAAATTTGGCTCTTCCTTCCCCCCAAAAATCTGAACATCTTAGTGTCTTCTCCCCACGACTTAGTGTCTACCACCCCACAAAAAGCTCAACAAAAAGCTCCCCCCAAAAAAGTTCACCAACCTTGGGTCTTCCTCCCCGCCCCAAATCTCAAAACTTTGGTCAATGGGTCGATCACTGCCAGTTTTTTTTATAGTTACAGGTAGGTAGCCATGTTGGTCTGCCATAGTCAAAACAAAATATAAAATAAAAAAAATAAAAAATCCTTCCAGTAGCACCTTAGAGACCAACTAAGTTTGTTCTTGGTATGAGCTTTCGTGTGCATGCACACTTCTTCAGATACACTGAAACAGAAGTCACCAGACCCTTATATATAGTGAGAGAGTGAGGAGGGGTATTACTCAGAAGGGTGGTGGGAATGGGGGATTGGCTGATGGGTGTGGAAAACCTGTTGATGACTGTTAACGACTGCAATTAGTCTTAAGGGAAAAGCAAGGGGTGAGATGGCTAAAGATAGCTTTGTCATGTATAATGAGATAAGAATCCAATGTCTTTGTTCAGACCAGGTCTCTCCGTGGTTTTAAGTTTGGTAATGAGTTGCAATTCAGCAACTTCTCTTTCCAGTCTATTTCTGAAATTCCTTTGTATTAAGACAGCTACTTTGAGATCTTGTATAGAATGTCCTGGGAGATTGAAGTGTTCTCCTACTGGTTTCTCTGTCTTGTGATTCCTGATATCAGATTTATGTCCATTTATCCTTTGGCGTAGGGTTTGGCCTGTTTGTCCAATATAGAGAGCTGAAGGGCACTGTTGGCATTTGATGGCATACACAATGTTAGAAGATGAGCAATTAAATAGTCCTGAGATGGTATGTTTGATGTTGTTGGGGCCAGTAATGGTGTTGTCCTGGGTTTATGTGGCAGCAAAGTTGGCATCTGGGTTTATTGCAGGCTCTGGTACCAAAAGCTGAGTCTGACCAAACTGCGGGAGGCAGTAGAAGACAGGAGTGCCTGGCGTGCTTTGGTCCATGGTGTTACGAAGAGTCGGACACGACTAAATAACCAAACAACAACAATTTGATGATTGGGCGTAGCCAGGATTTTTCTTGGGGGTGCAGAACCTCAGATTTGTATTGCTTTTTATTGCTTTTGATTTGGAGGGGGAAGCTTCCCCCCTGCCCCCCCCCCTTGGCTCTTCCCATGATTACAACTGGGATGTGTGTGTGGAATTCCTCCCAGTCGTTAGTTTTCTCCAGCGTGTTGAAAATTGCATGAGAGGCATGTACCCTTTGCCACAGTGAGACTGGCATGATGGCGATGGTTTAATGTATGCTGTATATTGTGGGTGGCTGTTCCAGATGGCATTGCCTTATATCCATTGGAAAGAAAATAGGGTGGCTGTCAGTATATCAATAAAAACTCTTCTGCCAGGCAAAATTTCCTCCCCGGCATCAAAAAGAAAAAAGAAAAGGAAGCTTAGGATGCACATGGTCAAATCTGTCATACTGAGCAAGAGCAGAATCCTCCCCCTGGTGTGTCATATCCACACGAAGACAATTCCCCCCACGCCTTGAAAACCAGCAGGCAGTGACCCAGATCTTGGGCGCTTTGTTAGCGCGGAGCGAATTGATTGTTAATTGCAGAGATGTTGCTTTTCAAGTGTTTAATGGTCACACAACGTATCTGAACAAGGCAATGGGCTCTTGCTCGAAGGAAGCAGATCAGATAGCAACAAGGCCAGAGGTAATTGATGGCCAGTATGAGATAGAGCCCGGGACGCAGGTGGCGCTGTGGGTTAAACCACAGAGCCTAGGGCTAGCCGATCAGAAGGTCGGCGGTTCGAATCCCTGCATGACGGGGTGAGCTCCCGTTGCTCGGTCCCAGCTCCTGCCAACCTAGCAGTTCGAAAGCACGTCAAAGTGCAAGTAGATAAATAGGTACCGCTCCGGTGGGAAGGTAAACGGCGTTTCCGTGCGCTGCTCTGGTTCGCCAGAAGCGGCTTAGTCATGCTGGCCACATGACCCGGAAGCTGTATGCCGGCTCCCTCGGCCAGTAAAGCGAGATGAGCGCCGCAACCCCAGAGTCATCCGCGACTGGACCTAATGGTCAGGGGTCCCTTTACCCTTTACCTTTATTAGATAGAGCACCCACCCTATCAGCTAAAGTTGAAAATGGAGTTGAATTTCTTAAGCAGTGAAGGCGAGGGGGCCTCTCCCCATCTCCTTTGGTTCTACCTCCCCATGCAGGGCTCTTTGGAATGTGTTAAATATATATATAAAAAAATCAAAATACAATAATACTGTACATGTAATCATACAATAAAAAAACAAAAATTTAAAATCAAGAGATCAGCTTGCTATTATAGAAGGATATTGTCAGCACAAACCTGGCGATATATTAACAGAAACATGTTCCTAGTGTGTAGAACTATTCCTCCCTGCAGATTTTTTGTATTTTCTGCTTGTGGACTTTTAGTTCAGAAGTCTTGCCTGAATGCAGATAATTCTGTTGGTTTCTCAGAGACTGTGGCTTTTGTTTTGTTACCAAAAAGGCTAATTTCTCCCCTGTTTAGCATTGTCTCTCTGCTTTCTGTTTGCACTCTGTAGTCACAGTGATCACAATCAACTTCTATTCCTGCTCTAGGCATCCATCTCCCAGGAAAAGAACAAAATAGCTTTTGCCCTTTGCTTAGCTTTTTCATCACATAAATGCCTGCTTTATACGTATTTTATTGAGCGTTCTCGTCCCCCTCCCTGCCCCCCCACCTTGTTTCTGGAACAAGCAGTCTCATTTCACTGCTTCTGAGCAAAACATTGCCCATCCTCATTAATTTAGTTCTAGCATTTACTGCCATGTGAGCTTTCAGCTCTGTGTGCCTTGCTTGAGATATCCTCCTTGAGAGAGAGAGAAAAAAAATAGGATGTGTATACTGTTATCTTTATAATGATTTATAGCAACAATTAGAGTTTTCATTAGGACACAATTTGCATCTGAGGAGACATACCAATATAAAGGTGAAAGGTAAAGGACCCCTGGACAGTTAAGTCCAGTTAAAGGTGACTATGGGGTTGTGACGGTCATCTCGCTTTCAGGCCGAGGGAACCGGCATTTGTCCACAGACAGCTTTCCGGGTCATGTGGCCAGCAGGACTAAACCGCTTCTGGCCCAACAGAACACCATGATGGAAGCCAGAGCACACAGAAACGCTGTTTACCTTCCCGCTGCAGTAGTACCTATTTATCTACTTGTGCTGGCATGCTTTCGAACTGCTAGGTTGGCAGGAGCTGGGACAGAGCAATGGGAGCTCACCCCATTGTGGGGATTTGAACCACCGACCTTCTGATCAGCAAGCCAAAAAGGCTCAGTGGTTTAGACCGTAGCACCACCTGCTGACACCCAAATATATCAGATATATAGAAAGCGATAACATACAATCATCTAAGTAATATCACCAGTTTTCCAAAGTGCACGTGCTTTGGTTATCACAGGAGCCAAAAAGTGATCATTCGTGTGCACATCATGTGCCATTCCATGGAAGGCTGTGCCATTCAGCCATTTTGGATTTCATCTTAATGTCCCTAGGTCAGGCAGGTCCAACCGATCGCGAGATGAAATAAATATTGAGTTAGTAAAACAAAACAAAACAAAACAAAACACAAGCAACAAAAGCTCATCAACTCTTGGCAATGACAATGGGTAGATCACAGCCAGTTTTGTTATACTGGGAGTAGATTGCAGTCTCTTGGGAGTTGGACGTGCCTGCCCTAGGTCATAGGAGCGTGGAAACCATTTGTGGTGGACTCCTGCAGGAGAGGAGCAGCGCTCATTGCCAATATCCTATCGGTGCCCCAGGTATGTCAATTTCTCCCAGTACTCAAGAGGCATGCTAAATTGCTCTTCCTATGGAATGAGAAAACCTGGGTTCATCTATTGTTTATAGCCCTCAGTAAGGGCAGGTTTTCTGCAGGGCTGTCACACACTCAATGGGCCTCCTATGAATATGGAGTAGTATGTGACCAAACAAATGGCAAAGGGAATTGAGTATTAAAGGGCCAAATAAGATGTGATGCAAGAGATCTGTGATAGGCTTCACCCAATAAGCTAAACAAGCTATAGCTTAGGGCCCCACTCTCTTGCCCCCCATTAACTTCTTAATTGTATTTCACTATTAATATACTTCTTAATTGTATTTCAGTTCAACAATTACTTTGATAAAATACATATTTTGTTATGTGCAAATGGCTTTAGATACCTATTAGGTCCATAAATTACCATATAGCATATATTCAACACAAAAAGTGACAATTTGTTGTTGACAAAGGACAGCTGGACATATAAAGGGCCCCATTACCTTCAGTAGCTTAGGGCCTCATCAAACCTAAATCCAGCCCTGCACCCAACATTTTAAAATGTTTTAACAGGCACATGGACTCTAGACCCATTTCGGCAATCTAAGGTGATGTGTGCATTAGTGGTTTAAAATTCAGTGAGATCATCAAACCACACATTGCTGCACCCACCAGAGAGGGGGTGATGAATTTTACAGCTGATGCACAAAACAGCTGATGTTTTGTTTCCCTGTCCCTGCAGCACCTTGGACTCTTATTCATCTGTGCATGCGCTGTTATTGGCACATGTGCAATGGCGGTCTTAAATGTACACATATCAACTTAACAGGGCTTGCGTTTTTCCTTTTGAATTGATGCTGGTTTCAGGCACCAGCCAATCTGCCAAATGGCAAAATTCCTACCGGGCCCCTGCTCCAAAAACAGATGACCCCTAAATAGGCATAGCAAGGTCAGAAGAACAGCCCTAAATATAGAGTGGGAGGGCAGGTGATCTGATGCACGTCGCAAGAAAGAGGAAACTCCACGCAATGTGCAGCAGCTTAAATAGCCCCTCGGTTGCCAATCACAATCCCCAAACAGCCAAATTCTCTTCCCCCCCCATAAGAATTTATTGGATTTTAACAAAAATAACAAATACAAAATACAAACTACAAAATAAACGAGACACTACATAAAAAAACAAAAAACAAAAAAACCCCATAACAAACAAACACTTAATCCCCTATTCTTCTCTTATTCATAACATTGTTTTGGGCCCTCCTCACGTCCTCTCTTCTGCGTCCATTTCTACTTAACTATAGTAACTTTATGACATTGTAAATCCTTCCTTCTCAACTAATCTTAATCTTTACAAATCATAATCATCATATACCTATAATCTTGTTCCTAATAAAATAAGCATTACACAATTCTAACTTCTTATATCCTATCTTAACTTAACTTGTCATTACTGTAGCCTTAAATATCCTCTGATTCCAATTTCAAATATCTATCTATTCACATAATTTCAAATAATTTTTAAATTTCTTCCCCTGGTCTCGGAGTTTTGTGGTCAGCTCTTTTTTCCTTTCCCCTTTGAATAATCTTTCTTCACCCCATACCTTTCCTAACCACTCTAACCCTTCCCTTTCTTCTTCCCATCCCCCACAGATCTCCCCCCAAAAGTCCTCTCTTTCCAGCTCCAACGTCTTCTTTTGTTGTTTTTATCATGCCCAATTCTGAACTTGGCATTCTTATTTGAAAATTCTTCTTCTCTAGGTTGTATCTTTTTTTCTTCTTTGTGGGTTACTGATCTGTAATAGCCATAAAGTTTTTTCTCTTTGTACTCTGTTGCTTGTTGCATTTTTCCTTGTTGTTTTCCTTGAACTCTTGGTCTCTCACTCCAAGAGCTCTCTAATCTTTCCACCTTCTGGGCTCCAAGCCTCTCACGCTTAAAGAGCCCTTCTTGTTTTGCTGATTGTTCATCCTTGTAGCCCTGCTCTCCTTCAGTAATTTTACACAGTTTTACAACCTTTTCATCAAGTAAATTCATAGTCATTTGCATGTTATTTGTAAAAACAGTTCCAATATGGGCAAACTTTTCTGTAACCCTCTGCTGGAGAGCTTCACACTTCTGCTGAAGAGCTTCGCACTTTGTTAACATCATCTGCTGGAAAGCTGTCATTGTTATGTCTCTCATCCTCTTGGCTTCAAGGACACCGTGGGGTTTGAAAAACAGGAAATGATGGGGTCTTCAGTAACTTTCCTAATACGCATTACAGTCCAGCCAAATGTCCGCCATCACTGACCTGAGCTCCTTAATCCAGAGGGTTAGCGGTGTCTTCTCCTTTTAAATTTGTAATCCACAAGAAGAAATAAATCATATTACTCAGTCTTTCCCCCAAACAGGGTTTTCTACAGTCTACAAAATCAGCGATCCACTTAAAAGCAAGTCTTTCGCGGCTGCAGCTCTTAGATGTTACTTTGATCTTGCCGCTGTCAGAGAGAGACAGACTTCCTCTTTTTAATCTCTCTCCATAAGCCAAATTTCTATAAATTTTAAAAGC
This sequence comes from Lacerta viridis, assembly GCA_900245905.1. Taxonomy (NCBI): domain Eukaryota; kingdom Metazoa; phylum Chordata; class Lepidosauria; order Squamata; family Lacertidae; genus Lacerta; species Lacerta viridis. The sequence continues at coordinate 629,414 of OFHU01003246.1, read as the reverse complement.
CAATTGTGCTCAGTACTTACAGAGTCCTTCTTTTAAGTCCAAATCGAGGAAAAGCAAAGTGCTCATTAACTGCGAGCAGCCGCTGCTTTGTGTTATCGGGAAAGTGGTAGATCCTCAGTACCGCACCGGAGCCCCGCTCGCTTGAACAGACCTTACTAGGTCTACTCAAGAGCAAGGATGGCACTTCTGGTACCCGCTGGATCCCAGGTCTTCAGGACGCTCCTCCTGAAGTTTTAACGGAGCCCGCAGCGTGGTCGCGGTAACTCCTAGCCCAAAAACACCGGAGCCCCCTAGGAGCTGAGAGGGCTCCCGGCTGAACGGAATGGCGCTTCACCGGAAGTCCCTTCCAAACAGCCAAATTCTATCCCAGCAACTGAAGGGCAACCAATGGGGTGTTGAGTCTCCTCTTCTCATGAGGTGGCCAAAGTATTTGAGCCTCTGCTTCAGGATCTGTCCTTCCAGTGAGCAGTCAGGGCTGTTTTCCTTCAGAATGGATAGGTTTGATCTTCTTGCAGTCCATGGGACTCTCAAGAGTCTCCTCCAGCACCATAATTCAAAAGCATCAATTCTTTATGGTCCAGCTCTCACTTCCATACATCACTACTGGGAAAACCATAGCTTTAACTATACGGGACCTTTGTCGGCAAGGTGACGTCTCTGCTTTTTGAGATGCTGTCTGGGTTTGTCATCGCTTTTCAAGTTACAGTGCTAAGTAGGACCAATACTTTGGCTAGCCCAACTGTTGGATGGGTAAGAAACTGCATTCTCTCCCTTGTGCCATGGTGCAGTCCTATGCTTGTTTGCTGTGTGCCACATGGCCAACCATATTGAGTTCAATGTGAATTTTTCCCAGTTTTATGCATGGGCTTGCAGCTGTAGATGAATTCTGGGAAGAAAGCAAACATTTTGGGGATTGGGTTGGCTGTGGGAGAAAATGTGAAACATTCTGGGTCATTCCTACAGAGCAGAGAATTCATATTGGTTTGAATATGACATGCAGTAGAATTGACAAGATGATGACCCTTCCAAAACTTGAAGCATGGGGAGTCCCAAAAAATAAATTATAATTTGGCAGAATATTTGGATTATATGATTTGCATATGTATAATTTGGTATATTTAATATGATTTGATTGAATTGTTAATTTGGAAACTTTAATAAAAATGATTTATATAAAAAAGAGAATTCATATAGGTTAATATATACAAAAGCCCAAAGTTATTATAGGGGGTGATATGCAAAGGCACCTGCTCAGCATTGAACCCCAAGAGTTCAATTACCCCCTGCTCTTGCTACACAAAGTAACCATGGAAACCTCACACTCCAAAGCATTGCTTAGTCCCTGAGCAACTCTAAAAGAAACAATAGTAAATATAATTTCAAAAGCATCCAGGGGCCAAGGCCATGATGATGATGATGAGAGGGTGGTTTGTTGTACTTAGATATTTTGTGGGATGACATACAAGGGTGTTTGGGCTGGCCATTTGTGTGTGAAGACCCCCAAACTGTGGGAATGATTAGGAGTGTGGATGATGATATATTACTTTATATATCTCATCCCAGCTTGTGTTAACAAGCTCCAAACTTAGCAGAGTTTCATTCCCTTTTAAAACACACACAGCAGACGCGCTTGCACAGGCTTGCTAAAGCCTAAAACAATATATATATATATATATTCCTGGTATAAGTCCCCTATATCCCTCTTAAAAGACTGCACACTACACAATGTATCTTAAATGAATAAAAAGAGTTTACTCACATTACTTCCTGAGTTACACAGCGTTTCTCAGAAGGCAGGTGTGCTTAGTAAAAGTATTTACATGTGGTTGCTACTTCCATAGGGAAAAAGTAGTTTCCTTTGTTCTCTTGGCTGAGAGCCAGGAGGACATGGTTGTTGCTCATTCAAGAGACGAGGAGAAAATGGTGACTGGTCTAGGGATCTTGTTCCCAGGTGAGACCACACCTACTTCTGGTCAGAGGAAGTTAACTCAGTCCAGGTAGCAGGAAGTTATGCCTGGAGGACTGAGTTACCTTCATGTCCACTCTAGCAATGTTGAGTTTGACTGCTCTCTGTTTACATCCCACACAAACCACCCCCAAAATAAAGACACAACAGACACAGAATTTAGTTTAAGGTTTTTGGCATTAATTTTGGCCACAACTTTATTGATTACAGCATGTGAGTGGTTGCTTAGGCATTGTTTCCTGGCAAGCACAGGACTGATACTGGGCACCACCATATGTCAGTAAGGGAAAGCATCCTGGGGGAGCGAGAATTCCTTCGATCTCACAGCTCACCCCAGCTGCTCCCAGGGGCTCTGGCATGGCCCTAGCCCCTTGACAGGATCCGGACAAACGCAAAGCAAGCCCCTGGATTCCTTTAACGGAATTCCCTAGCAGCAGCGGTGGAGGGGCGGGCACAGCCAACCACTTCCCCTCCGCAAAACTTTGAACCAATGCCTAACCGCCAACCTTACAAAGTTGTGACTACAAATTTGCTACATGGTACACAAAAACCATGTGGCACCAGCCAATCTGCCAAATGGCAAAATTCCTACTGGGCCCCTGATCCAAAACAGATGACACCTAGACAGGTATAGCAAGGCCAAAGAACAGCCCTAAATATAGGGTGGGAGGGTGGGGTGATCCGATGCACGCCGCAAGAAAGAGATATCTCCCAGCGATGTGCAGCAGCTTAAATAGCCCCTTGGTAGCCAATAGACAACCCAACAGGCCAAATATCTGCCCCAGCAACCGAGGGGCAACCACGGGGTGTTGTGGCTATCCAACCAGTTCCGCCCCACAACAGGGAGGCAGTTTAAGTGATTTCACCGCAACATGTGCCCTCCATGAGGGAGGACACAATATATTGCAGTATGGGTGAGAGAACCGGCACTGGGGGGAGGGGAGAAGGAGAGAGATACCAATGGCCTACTTGAGAACATATTAAGATTTTAAATGATGGAAAGGCAACAAAGTGGTGGAGGATTGATGGATGGGTAGGGCATTCTTTGGCGATACTTTGCAGCCTTCCCAGTTTCTGATTTGAACCCAGAATGTCCTGCTCTTCTTAGGACGTCCCTGTTTTCATCAGAGAAACGCTGGAGGGTTTGTGAACCCGCACCTCCCCCCCCCCAAGCCAAGGAGATAAGTAACTATACAACCTTTAGAAAACATCTGAAGGCAGCCCTTTATAGGGAAGTTTTTAAATGGTTTCTTATGTTTTTATATATATTGGAAGCGGCCCAGAGTGGTTGGGGCAACCCAGTCAGATGGTGGGGTATAAACAAAATTAATTAATTAATTAATAGAATAGCATGTCCCTATTTTCATCAGAGAAATGCTGGAGGGAACCGAGTTGTGCTAATAATGAGGAAGGTAGACATGTGAGATAGCCCAGTGGGAAGAGCATGAGGCTCTTAATCTCAGAGCTGTGAGTTCGAGCCCCACGTTGGGCAAAAGGTTCCTGCATTGCAGGGGTTGGACTAGATGACCCTCGTGGTCCCTTCCGACTCTACAATTCTATGAATAATCAGGCCCTCCATGTTAGCAGAGAAGCCTCTCTTACCATCACATGTACGTGTGTGTCTTCCCTGTCGCTCCCTCCCCCCCCCTTTTCCCCTTTCCCACAACTGGATGTCAGAGAGCTAGGTTTCCATGACTACTGAAACGGAATCCATGTGCTGAATTATTAAACCGGGCCTGCCCTTCGGAGCCATTGTAACAAAGTCAAGATAGGTGGTGCTGCTTGTGTAGAAAACGCCTTCGCCAGACTGCCGAGAGAAGCGTTCGCTCTTTCGGAAGCTTTCTCTCATGCATCTCTCTCTCTCTCTCTCTCTCTCTCTCTCTCTCTCTCTCTCTCTCTCCCCCCCCCCATTGTGTGCTGGTTTGACAGGTCCAAGTCCCTCATTTGCAGCCTGTTTGTTTCCTGCTGCTTATGCTTGCCACAGAGTTAGTATTTTATTGGTCCAATCCAGGGGTCAGCAAACTTTTCCAGCAGGGGGCCGGTGCACTGTCCCTCAGACCTTGTGGGGGGCCGGACTATATTTTGAAGAAAAAAAACAAGAACAAATTCCTGTGCCCCACAAATAACCTAGAGATGCATTTTAAATGTGGAACTCCCTCCCTTCAGATGTCAAAGAGATAGACAACTACCAGACATTTAGAGGACATCTGAAGGCAGCCCTGTTTAGGGAAGCTTTTAATGTGTGATATTTTAATGTATTTGATTTTTGTTGGAAGCCGCCCAGAGTGGCTGGGGAAATCCAGCCAGATGGGCGGGGTACAAATAATAATAATAATAATTAATAATTTTAAATAAAAGGACACATTCTACTCATATAAAAACAAGCTGATTCCCGGACCGTCTGCGGGCCAGATTTAGAAGGTGATTGGGCCGCATCTGGCCCCTGGGCCTTAGTTTGCCTACCCATGGTCCAATCCATAAAGCCATCCTCTGTTAGGTAGTATGTGCTGGAGTCTGAAAAACTAGGGACCTCCCTTGCACCACACATTTGGAGCTGTGTCTTCTCCCTTTAAACCAGGGGTGCTGAGTTGGGCCCTAGGTTATGGGCGCCCCAATGTGACGTCACTCACAGCACCCTCAAGAAACTCCGGTTCCTGGAATTTTCTGGGAGAAGCCGTGACTGTCTCCAACCCTTTAAAAGACCCAGGTCCCACCTGTAGCTCAAACATGGATATGGGGACTCGTATCTTCATTTCTGCCCCACAAACTTTTAAATTGAGTGATTCACATTACGCATATCACATACGGAGTAACAATGACAGGTGATTAAGAGCTGCGTACACACTGGAAAACCGCCGACAACCACTGTATCCAAGGTAATTTTTTTTTAAAAAAAACATTGCCTAAAATTAAATTAAATCCAGTTACGTTAAAGAGAAAGGAAGTGTGTGTGTGTTTGTGTGTGTGTTTATGTACATGCTATCATTAAAATCCCTCTCAAGAAGGTTGAAGCTCTATCATTCCAATATTAGCTATTTTTATGTTGTGAACTGCCCTGAGATATTTTGATGAAAGGCACTATACAAATTACATACAGACATACATACATACATACATACATGCTATAGAGATTCCCTTCATCGATAAATAAATCTTAGTTCTGCCTCCCCTCTCTAACACAGATTTATAAATTTGAGTTGACCATATTCCCTACCCTAAGAAATGAGGCACATAGACCCATTCATGCTGATGTTAATGAATGATCACATCTCACTTTCTTATTGTGTTGGTGGTGCTGTTGTTGTGAGCTTCAACATTAGTTGAAGACGTGTGCTCTGGATTCTGCTTGCCGTTGCCCGCGGACCACTCCATACTGCTCTGGCTCAGAGAAACAGCTGAACAATAAAGGTAAAGGGGAAAGGGACCCCTGACCGTTGGGTCTAGTTGCGGACGACTCTGGGGTTGTGGCGCTCATCTCGCTTTATTGGCCGAGGGAGCCGGCGTACAGCTTCTGGGTCATATGCAGGGGCGGAGGAAGACTCCGCAGTGCCCGGGGTGGTGACGGGGCGTCCTGACGTTACATCGTGACGGAGTGCACATGCAGCAGCCCCACAAGCCTACTTTTCACCTGGCAGGCTCACAACATCGCCGCGGAAGCGGCAGCACCGGCCTAGACAGAGTGCGCACGCACGACATCTCGTGCGTGCGCACTCCGTCGCTGGTCTCCCGCCACTGCCAAGGCTTCTGCAGCAACGTTGCGAGCCCTCTGAGTGAAAAGGCGGCTTGTGGGGCTGCCGCATGTGATCGGCAGTGCTGACTTAGACAGAGTGCACATGTGTGAAATGTCGCGCGTGTGCACTCGTGTCTGGGCCGGCGCTGCTGCTTCCATGGTGGCTCGTGCAGCAGGGGCGGGGCAACCCCATAGCGGGGCCGGCAGGCGGGCCCCGCACGAGCCGCAGGGCGGAGTGGCCTCACTCCGCGGCTTGCTTGGGGGTGCTGGCGGGGTGGGGCAGGGCGGCCCAAGTGTCACTCCTCCCCTGGAACCCGGGGCGGACAACCCCCCGCCCCCCTAGCGACGCCGCTGGTCATATGGCCAACATGAATAAGCCGCTTCTGGCAAACCAGAGCAGTGCACAGAAATGCCATTTACCTTCCCAAAAGAGCAGTATCTATCTACTTGCACTTTTGACGTGCTTTTGAATTGCTAGGTGGGCAGGAGCTGGGACTGAGCAACGGGAGCTCATCCCATCGTGGGGATTCGAACCGCCGACCTTCTGATCGGCAAGCCCTAGGCTCTGTGGTTTAGACCACAGCGCCACCCGTGTCCCGCTGAACAATACACCTGCTTCCATTCATATATTGTTAGCAACCAACCTGCAACAGGTAGCAGAGCCAAGTCTGGCTCTTCAGAACCTGTTCCAACTAAAACTGCTTGCGAATCATTTCCGCCTCAGTTTGTGAATATAGAAGCAGAGTGCCATGATCCTTGGTTTTACCAGATTTGTTAACTTGGTATTATAGATCTGTTGTTATCTCATTTTTATTTTATTGAAGTTTAATTACTTTTCAGCTATTATGTTTTATATGTTTGTAGCTTTCTGTGTTTTATCCAAGTTTGTTTTAATTTTTTTCCCAGCTGCCTTGAGTCCCAGTTTGGGGAGTAAGCCAGGATAATAACAATAACAATAACAATAATTTAATTTAATTAGTTTTCTAAATGGATAAAAGGGATGTAGGGCAATTGTGTTTCTTAGTTGCAGCCCAAAACCAGAAATATTTTTAGAAATTATTCACATGAGATGCTGGTTTGCAGAGGTCTGCTTGCCCATGTCCAGCCTATTTCTATCCTGGTGCTGCCCAGCTGGGTAAAATGGCTCCAGAGCTATTGGCTATTCCCCCACCATATAAATTAGCACAGGGAAATTTGTGTTATGCGGTTGTGCCCTAGCAATTCTCCAGGCTGCTGGCCGGCCATTTCTTGGTCAAGCAGACTGCTTGTTAAATACTTAGGATGGTTGCTTGATGTTTTGCTTTGGGGAGCCTGGGGGAAATGATGGACCCAACTCCTTCAGGTATGTTTTGTGTGTGTTTAGGGAATGGCAGAGGGATGCCATTCAGTTACCTCCCTGTTTCCTTCAGTTACCTCCCCTCAAGGTCTATGGTGTGGGCTTTGTACTTCCTTTATGAATGCTTTTGTGTGTTAATACACAATTGTCTCTTTGCTCCTTTGCCTTTTTCCTGTTCTGACCAAATTGGCATATCTTTTGTTTTTTAATTGAACAATGATTATTTTTACTATGGCCAAGGAGAATATTGTACTAAATAATAATAATAATAATAATAATAATAATAATAATATTTGTACCCCGGCCATCTGACTGGGTCCCCCCAGCCACTCTGGGGGCTTCCAACAAATATTACAATACATTAAAATATCACAGATTAAAAACTTCAGGTATTTTCTGAATGTCAAGTAGTTGCTTATCTCCTTGACCTCTGATGGGAGGGCGTTCCACAGGGCGGGTGCCACTACCGAGAAGGCCCTCTGCCTGGTTCCCTGTAGTTTTGCTTCTCGCAGTGAGGGAACCGCCAGAAGGCCCTCGGCGCTGGATCTCAGTGTCCGGGCTGAACGATGGGGGTGGAGACGCTCCTTCAGGTATACAGGACCAAGGCTGCATACTAAACAATGTTTGTGTTACAGTCAAGTGCATTTTGCATTGCAGGGGGTTGGAGTAGATGATCCTCAGGGTCTCTTCCAACTCTACAATTCTATGATTCTATTATTCCAAGCAGGAGCTGAGTGCAGCAGCATACACTCCACTTGTAAATCTCAGTGACTGGTTTACAGTGAAACTGAAACAAAGCCAGAGCTTTCTTCCCCACAGCCGGAACTCACCTGAACTCAGTTCCGGCACCTCTCAGGTGGACATCATTGCCATTATAAGAGAACAAGGGAGTCATTCATGATAAGTTCTGGCACCACTTTTTTCTAGAAATATAGCACTGACCACAGCCATCATGATGCAGGCAAGCAAGCTCTGATAAGAATTAATGAGTCTCTGGCAGTTTTATGGTACGTTTATTTACAATTAACATCCAGAGTGCGGCTCCGAGCTTGCTGCTCTTAGCTACGAGTTGGTCACTCTGAGCCTCTGCCCCTTTCGCAGCATGAAGGGCGCCACAGTCCAGTCCTTCCTCTCTTGTACTTCAGTTGCATTTTAACCCTTTCAGTTCTTCTGGTTCAGCGAGACGGTGGGTGAACTCCCCCCCCCCCGCTCTCAAACGAAACCCCTCTAAATGCTGCCTCCCTCCTGGTTGCATAGCAACCCCCTCAATGGCATCTATCTCCTCCCCTCCCTCTGCCTGTGAGCTTTCCAAGTCTGCTGCTCTATCTGAGTCTGGGAACTCTTGATGAAGGGGAGCCGAACTAACTCACTCCTGTTCTGTCTATGACTGCCTTCCCTTGTCTCCAGAGTCGGACTCTTTACAGGCGTTCGATTCAGCCACGTCCCTGACACATGACTAGTAACACTCGATAGCTTTAGCTTCCATGAATACGTAAATAGATTTTGCCTCTGAGAGTGGAGGTAGAAGAGATTTTCAATTTTGGTTCCTAGATGGTAGAGCAATGTCAAATTTCCTTAGAGGCCCATGCAATCACCAGCTCCAATGGAAGTTGTGTAGTTGTGCAGTTTTGTGTTTGACCCAGAGGAAAAGATTTATTCGTAGGAAAAATCACACGGGTGAATCTAAATTTCTCTGAAAAAATAAATTGCAAGGGATTTGATCAACTCAGTCAAAGCCAAGTTTGACATTTGTGGAATATTATCCAACTAACAGCTAATTCATAGCATCTAATTTTAAATGGCAAAATAATAATAATAATAATAATACTAATAATGAAATGAAAATTTAAAACGGTTCCATAAATTGTGAATTGTGCACACACATTTAAATGCATGGGTTCCCCTGCAACAGATGTGGGAATAAGGATCCAATCATTTTCCTGATTCTTGCTTCTTTGGAGGAAACCCAGTTACATAATAATAATAATAATAATAATAATAATAATAATAATAATAATAATAATAATTTATTATTTATACCCCGCCCATCTGGCTGGGTTTCCCCAGCCACTCTGGGCGGCTTCCAACAGAACATTAAAATGCAATAATCTATTAAACATTAAAAGCCTCCCTAAACAGGGCTGCCTTCAGATGTCTTCTAAAGGTCTGGTAGTTGTTTTTTCTTTGACATCTGGTGGGAGGGTGTTCCACAGGGCGGGTGCCACTACTGAGAAGGCCCTCTGCCTGGTTCCCTGTAACTTGGCTTCTCGTAGTGAGGGAACCGCCAGAATGCCCTCGGTGTTGGACCTCAGTGTCCGGGCAGAATGATGGGGGTGGAGACACTCCTTCAGTGCCGTTCAGTGCCGGATTATGTATAAACTAAAAAAGCTATAGCTTAGGGCCCCACTCTCTTGGGGTCCCCCCAAAAAAATTAAAAGGAAAAAAAAGATAAAATAATATAAGATAAAAAACAAATAAACTAAAACCTACATACAGCAACAGCGTTTTGTGTTGTGTAGGGTCCTATGATGTAAGTAATGGGCCCAGCCTGCTCCCTAAAATATCACATATAAAGGACCCCCTTACCTTCAGTAGCTCATCAAACCTAAATCTGGCCCTGGTGATGTTCACACATATTTGATTATTTACCCTGTTAGCATTTCCCTGACCCTATGCTTGTCTTATACAGGTATGGGGGCATTTGTAGGACAGACCTGGCAGTTCCAGGGGTTTGCCTAACGTTTTCATCACCCACTTCTTCTACCCTGTGTGTTTAGCTAATAACCCCCCAACCAAATCATCCCATCTCCAGGAATGGAGAAAAAAAAAGCCATTTGGGGGAGAGAGTGTCAGGAGCAGCATTTGCAGGAGACAACCTCCAGGCACAGGTAGGGTTGAACATTTCACCCTCCTCCTCGTTGATTTCCCATGTTTGTGCAGTCTCAGCAAGTATGGGGTTGAGTGTAGACACAGTTACTGAGGCAATGCGTTGCTCTGCTCTTAATATGATCTGGATTTGAGCTAGGCGTTATTCTGGTCCCCCTGCCCCCAATTTTCTTTGTTGGAAACAGAAGTGGAGTTTCCAGTTCTTTCTCCAGTGCTTGGGTGTGTGTGTGTGTGTGTGTGTGTGTGTGTGTGTGTGTGTGTGATGTCAATTTCCTGTCTCTCCACCCCGTTTATCTTGCTTCACCTGAGATATGCCATAACCTGCTGTCAGCTGAGGTTAAAGAGCTTTGCCTAACAGCCAGAAGTAGGGAAAGCCATCAGAAGGAAAGCAGGCAAGTTCTGCTGTTTTCCTCTCAGTTTTTGGGATTGTTAGCTGTTGACTGGGTTCCTAATTTCTTTTAAACTGTAGAGTGTGTGGCTCAACACCAGGTGCTTAGTAACAGTCAGTACGGAAAGAGCTGGGATGAGATGATTATATAGGGCACCAAATATTTTTGTTGGAGATACTCTCTACTACTGACGTTTCATGGGGACTGGAAACTTAATCTTGAAATCCATGTATGGATCTTATTTTTGTGGAATCTGAAATGCACAAAGACAATAGGAAGAAAATCACCTCTGGATGCTGATAGCTCTGAACATGGTGTATTCCTTCCACCCCTCTCAGTTTCTCTTGATGCCTGGTATTTTATTTTATTTTGTTCAACCGGGGAATCAGCGCTTTAGAAGATGTTCATGGCAGAAGGGTGACTTGGACCCTCCTTTACTCCAATTCCTTCTTGAAGTTTCAGAACAAATCCTTTGCCCCTTGACGGTGTTTTCACTCCGATGTGTTCTGAAGTCCTGAACAAAACAAACTGCAAGAAGAGAATTAGGGCATGGCATATGTCACACATTTCAACCAGGGATCCCCCCCCCGTGACGGCTTCTTCCCAATTAAAACGAGGGGAGAGATCTTTAATTCCAAGTTAAGGGGCAGCTTTCAGATCCCTTTCCTGCATCCCCTCATGACCCTGAGTGGCCAAACAGATAACAGTAATTTACTCAAGAGTGCTCCAGGCTGCTCTTTAAAATGAAGCACATAAGGTGTTTGTACACACTGAATGTCTCTGGTACACAGATAGCCAGTGTGGTGCCCTCTAGATGTCATTGGACTCCAACGCTAAGCCCCAGCCAGCTTGGCCAATGGTCAGGCATGATGGGAGTTGGAGTCCAACAACATAGGGTGATAGGATTGCCACCTGTCCCATATTCCCCATATTTTGATGCAAAATGCTACGTCCTGTTTTGTCCTGTATTTCATGTCTTCTCTCTCTCTCTCTCTCTCTCTCTCTCTCTGTGTGTGTGTGTGTGTCTGCGTCTGCCATTTTGGGGGTCCTCTCCAAATGCATGTAATAGAAAAGGTGTGTGAAAAGTCATGTCTTTAAGCTCTCGGTGGCCAAGCACAGATAGATTTACAAATGTGTGTGTGTGCGTGTGTGTGTGTGCATGTGACAAATTCCAGAGGGGCCATCCTGTTAGGCTCCAATAGTTGTCATGGATTGCTTTGAAGTCACTTCAGCGACCAGATGAAAAAATAAAAAATAATGCCCCTCACCCTGTACTGCACTGTCCTGGGACGCGAGTGGCGCTGTAGTCTAAACCACTGAGCCTCTTGGGTTTGCCGATCAGAAGGTTGGCGGTTCAAAACCCTGCGACGGGGTGAGCTCCCGTTGCTCAGTCCCAGCTCCTGCCAACCTAGCAGTTCAAAAGCACACAAGTGCAAGTAGATAAATAGGTACCGCTCCAGCGGGAAGGTAAACGGCGTTTCCGTGTGCTCTGGTTTCCGTCATGGTGTCCCGTTGCGCCAGAAGCGGTTTAGTCACGCTGGCCACATGACCCGGAAAGCTGTCTGTGGACAAATGCCGGCTCCCTTGGCTTGAAAGCGAGATGAACGCCGCAACCCCATAGTCGCCTTTGACTGGGCTTAACCGTCCAGAGGTCCTTTACCTTTACCCTTTTTACCGCACTGTCCTGCAGCGGCGTAGCTAGCCAGTTGAGTGCCTGGTGCGGGGGCGTGTACTGCATCCGGGGGCGGGATGATCCGTGGCTATGGGGGCATGGCGACCCATCCACAGGGGCGTGGCGAGCCTCTTTGACACTTGGAGCCTCTCTGCCGCCTCCCCCTCAGCTGTAGGGCGGCTGAGGGAGAGGCAGTAGGCAGACAGAAGTCCCAAGCTGCCATTTCAGGCAGCGTGGAACCTGCAAGCGCCTAAGCCACCACTTCACTCCTAAAAAGTTCCGTGAGCCCAGTTTTTTTTTTTTTAAAAAAAAACTTATTTTGTCACCCCCCCCCCTCAGTGATGATACCCAGGGCGAACCGCACCTCCTTCACCCCTTTCCTCCGCCACTGTATTTTGCCAGAACAATGGTGGCAACCCTCTCTGGAGAGCCACTGGTCTCTTTCCCACCCCTATTCTAACAAAACATGGACTTGGCATACACAGACTTCGCACCCACCCGGACAAATGCAGTTTCTTTCCAAGCTGGTTGGGAAGCCTGGCTTCCTGCATGTGGCAAGGGTGAATAAATCCATGGGGGAGATTCTGTATGAACAGTTGTGAGCCTTATTTATTCTTCTCTCTGTTTGTTTTGAGTGACAGGATACAGATAACTGTTGTTAAGATCTGCAGAGGCTTCTGACCTGTCTCACAGCATGGGGGGTGGGGGGGTCTGAGCGGTTGTTGTGTGCACAGTTGCAAGAGCAGACTGTGCTTTTTATCAGGACACTTGAAAAACGCAGAAGGTGCACAGCTATTGTTGGGGACCAATATTCTATCTTCCCCCCTGGTCAGCCTAGCATGGGCTAGTAGTCTGGAAGTTGGACAAGGAAGACACAGGTTCAAACTCCAATTTGGACACGAGTCTTGCTAACGTTGTCTTGGGCACCGTACCGCTGAGTTATTGCAAGGATAAAATGGAATAACTGCCTCAAGATCCTTGGATAAAAGATTCAAATGTGTTTGTTAATGTAACCAGGAAAGGAGTCGGAAGTATTTTATTTTTAAAAGTGTTTCCTTATTTCAAAGGGCTGCCTTCTTCCTCCTCCCCCGATATCACATCTCTCTCATAGAACATCTTGATGCCATCTCTCTCCTTTCCAAATGTTTCTCCTCAAGCTCTGTAGAAGCAAAGCTGGTGGCGGTGAATGGAATTAGAACAAAGTGTATGTTGTGCGAGGGCTGATTTCGGGGAGAAAAGGAGGGCTATGGTACAATAAAATTGTGAACGGAAAGGAAGGGTTATTTGCTGTCCTCCTAATTCAAAATGTGGCAGCTAGACTGGGAGTGGACACAGGGACCCTATAGCGCTGGTCCTGAAAAACCTATGTTGGCTCCCAGTATGTTTCTCAGCATAATTCAAAGTGTTGTTGCTGACCTTTAAAGCCCTAAATGGCCTTGGCCCTGTATACTTGAAGGAGCTTCTCCACCCCTAACATTCAGCCTGGACACTGAGGTCCAGCTCAGAAGTGAGGTTACAGGGAACCAGGTAGAGGGCCTTCTTGGTAGTGGCACCCTCCCTGTGGAATGCCCTCCCATCAGATGTCAAGGAGATGTAATTATACAACCTTTGGAAGACATCTGAAGGCAGCCCTGTATAGGGAAGTTTTTTTTTAAAAAAAATGTTTAATGTTTTGTTATGTTTTTGTATATGCTGGAAGCCTCCCAGAGTGGCTGGGACAACCCAGTCAGATGGGTGGAGTACAAATATTATTAGTATTAAGCCATCTAAATCTAAAATCTAAATTGAGAACCCTTTGGAGATAGGGACAACTATTGATGAAATAGCTGCAATCTGCCCTGAGTCTGTGGAATACTTTAAAAATACTTTAAAACATAACTAAATAAAACCCCATAAACCTATCTTTACTGCCTCCCGCAGTTTGGCCAAACCATGCTAGTCGCTTCGAGAACACTGTCCAACCATCTATCCTCTGTCGTCCCCTTCTCCTTGTGCCCTCCATCTTTCCCAACATCAGGGTCATTTCTAGGGAGTCTTCTCTTCTCATGAGTTACTGGAGCCTCAAAGTTGGGTGGGTCTAAAAGGGCACTGATCCTCAGAGGACAAGAGTTTGCACACCTGATTGGCTGATGCACATCAAAGTGGACAGATTTCAACTTTGCTGGATCCGTTTGCCATCCAACTCCCCAAGAACCCCAAGATCCACCAACCAGAGCCAGATCAAACTTCAGTTCACGAGGGAGAATTGTCAGCCTCCAAAGTTGTGTGTGTGTCTCTGTGTGTGTACAATTATCACTCTTTTTTGTTTGAGAAGAGCACTCGAAACACAATAAAAAGCAAAGTAAGAATCTAATGTCAGCAGGGACAGAAGTAAAAAGCAGATTGGTGTTTTCTATGTGGGTATATTCCGCAATATGTCATTTACACAATAATAGTGCATAAGTGGTATATACTGGATCATTCACACGTTGTTCTGCTTTATTTGTTGTTTGCAATGCTTCCCCAGTGCACACAAATTAAAACAACACCCCTTCCCCCTGGAACATTTGTGGATCAACAAGTTGCAAGAGTTTAGCAGGGAAGTATGAGAGATGCACTTATTGAAATAAAGAAGCATGTCTGCCTCTTTGTGCAGGCACAAATGGTATTGAAACACATTTGTGTATAACCCTCTTGATAACATCATGAACGCAAATCAGATGAACACTCAATAATAATCCGGAGGGCTCTAAAATTGCCAACCATTGGCCAGGCTGAACCCCTGCTTGGACAGCAATTTGGTTGACCTGGCACCTAAAGCAGAAGAAGAAGAAGAAGAAGAGGAGGAGGAGGAGGAGTTTGGACTTGATATCCTGCCTTTCACTCCCTTAAGGAGTCTCAAAGCGGCTAACATTCTCCTTTCCCTCCCTCCCCCACAACAAACACTCTGTGAGGTGAGTGAGGCTGAGAGACTTCAAAGAAGTGTGACTAGCCCAAGGTCACCCAGCAGCTGCATGTGGAGGAGCGGGGAAGCGAACCCGGTTCACCAGATTATGAGTCTGCCACTCTTAACCACTACACCATGCTGGCTCCCAGCATGGGGAAAAAACAGGAAGTAGGCCCCTCCACTCCATAATATCCAGGGCCACTCCAGAGCCTTGAACACACCCAATCCCTCCGCTGTTCATTTCTTGCACCAGAGCAACTGTCTAGAAAAGGCTTCTCATCTAGATGACTCAGTATTCACCATCCATATCAACTTGGGGCATATTGGTATCTTGATTTACATTGGTTTGTTACCATTTCCTTTTCTTAATACTTATTGCTTATTTGCTTGCTGTATGGTATGATGCAACACCCTGCTACTGCACGTTTGGGTTGCTAATAATGTCAACATCAAAAATAAATTAAAAAGAAAAGAAAATGGTAGAAGATGTGGGGAGGAGAATAATGAGATGCTAGAGCATTTCAGTTAATTTTGCATTTACCCAACCAAATGCCCACAAAGGGGAGACTGAGCTTTCTTTCCTTCCCTGTCCAACTTCAGATTGTAGGTTAAGGATTAAAAACTCTTCCATTGTTAACAAGCAAGCAAGATTAACCAGAATATAGAAAATTAGGTGTGCTTCCAGAGCAGTTGAGAAAAGCAAGATAAATACACCCCACCCACCAAAAAAACAACCCTTAGCAGCATTAAAAATGTATTAATACCAATGCGTGTTGGAGATGCAACAGTGAAATAGGAACAATGTATCATATGTGTTTTGGAATAAACTTCATTAAGAGATAATAATTTTTTTTTAAAAAAAATCATTCAACAAGAAACCAGAAGCCTATCTTCTGGGATTAATAACAAATGACACCCCCATAAATAAGAAGACACAGTATTCTGGTCAGACCTCACCTGGAATACTGTGTCCAGTTCTGGGCACCACAGTTCAAGAAGGATACTGACAAGCTGGAACGTGTCCAGAGGAGGGCAACCAAAATGGTCAAAGGCCTGGAAACGATGCCTTATGAGGAACGGCTTAGGGAGCTGGGTATGTTTAGCCTGGAGAAGAGAAGGTTAAGGGGTGATATGATAGCCATGTTCAAATATATAAAAGGATGTCATATAGAGGAGGGAGAAAGGTTGTTTTCTGCTGCTCCAGAGAAGCGGACACGGAGCAATGGATTCAAACTACAAGAAAGAAGATTCCACCTAAACATTAGGAAGAACTTCCTGACAGTGAGAGCTGTTGGACAGTGGAATTTGCTGCCAAGGAGTGTGGTGGAGTCTCCTTCTTTGGAGGTCTTTAAGCAGAGGCTTGACAGCCATCTGTCAGGAATGCTTTGATGGTGTTTCCTGCTTGGCAGGGGGTTGGACTGGATGGCCCTTGTGGTCTCTTCCAACTCTATGATTCTATGATTCTAAAAGGATATTCTTATACGCACCCGCTGCCGCAAGAGTTCTTATAGCAAAGAACTGGAAGGGAGACAAAATACCCACAATAATAGATTGGCGAATCAGACTTAATTTAATTTGTTGAACTGGCCAAAATGATGGCAGCTAACAGAGGTCAAACAAATCAAAATGTAATAAAAGAATGGAGTTGCGTGAATGAATAGACGAAAAAACACTTCTCCGGTAAAGAAATGTGGATATGTAAAGAACAAAGTTTGTAAGGGGAAAAGGTTACAAATGCAAGTAAAATCAGAATATTTGTCAAATACAATATAACAACACAACTGTAAAGATAAGTTATAGAATTAAGGTCAAGCAATGATGGAAGGAAGTCAGATTTTAACTCGCATTTCGAGTCATGTCGAACCAATGGTGTCTGTGTGTGTGTGTGTGAGGTGGTGGGATGGTTTGTGTTACTAACATGTACATATGTGTAAATCTTTCTTTTTCCTGTTATTCTGTAGAGATAAAAACTTCAATAAAAATCAATAAAAATAAAAAATAAATAAAATGTATTAATACGTTTAAAAACCTGGGGAAATACAGACTTCTTTTTCTGGCACTGAAACAAAAGCAACATTCATGCCAGGCAAGTCTCTCTGGGATGGGAATTCCATAAACAAGGTGCCATTAATCAAAATGTTTTCACTCTGGTCACCCCGCAGAGAGTGTTGGAGGAAAATCTCCAACCCAGAAGCCCAGTGCTAAGCAGTCTTAGGGTCAGGGTTAGGGTTAGGGTTAGGATTTTAACTTCTAGAGACCCTGGGGAGGGAGCTGAAGGACAACATCAAACATTTTTGAACAAGGCATCTGCAAAAAGAAGGGCAGTAATTTACAGCAGGAGTTGCCAGACAATGGGGGCTGACCTTGGTAAATAGGAGAAGTTGGGACATATCATGTCTTCAAGCCTTCCACCTTCTGAAGAACGGTTGTGCGTTGATGCACACAACTGCTCTGTGTTGCATTGAGTTCAAACTGGAATAGATCAGAATCCTGGTCCTGAGAATCAGATGGCCAAGGGGAGGTAATACGATGTTTTTGCTTGCTTTATCACTCCAACTGGATGGCTGAATCCTATTTGTTAAGGAAGGATGCTGCAAGGTAATGCAGTGGTCCCTTGTGGCTTCTGGGTTCATCTCAAGCTGCTGTTGCAACTGCTCAATGGCCCATAAAACTCTTAAGCATCCTGGGGCTAACACGTTGCTTCATTTTGTTCAAAGACAGGTGAAACTCGAAAAATTAGAATATTGTGGAAAAGTTCATTTATGTAAGCAATTGTTTTCATTAGCTACTGGAGTTTAATATATGAGATAGACTCATGACATGCAAAGCGAGATATGTCAAGCCTTTGTTTGTTATAATTGTGATGATTATGGCGTACAGCTGATGAAAACCCCAAAGTTGAAATTGTTAATTTGGGGTTCTCATCAGCTGTACGCCATAATCATCACAATTATAACAAATAAAGGCTTGACATATCTCGCTTTGCATGTCATGAGTCTATCTCATACATTAGTTTCACCTTTTAAGTTGAATTACTGAAAGAAGCGAACCTGTCAGGGATATTCTAATTTTTCGAGTTTCACCTGTACTTAGTATATTTAGGAGCTTCAAAAATAAAAATAAGATCCAGAGGAAATGAAAATTGCTCTCAGAAAATGTCCATGGAAATTTGTGGAAGCAACAAGTGTGTGCTCTCTCTGACAAACTCAGCCACAGATGTGTTATGGGTGGACACAACGTGAGCAACAAAGGATTAGATTTAGGCTGAAAGAGCGTTTGGTTAGCCACACTGTTTTGTATTGTAGCAATATCACATTTTGCACAGCAAGTTATACCTGAGCATGCCCATTATGGAGAGCTCTCCCAGAGGCAGCACTTTTTTTTCTGCCTCGAGCGTCCTTTTTGCAACTTGCAGCCAAATAACTGAGGCTCAACATGACCTCTCTTCTTTATTCTTGAGATGTCTAGTGTGATACTGGATCGGTCCATGCTCCCCCTTGCTCCTTGTCAAATTCACCCACATTCTTGACAACTCAGCTGACCTAAATTGCCAGACACATGGCTGTTTACTACTCTAATTATGCAAAATAGCATGGCACTCCTGGCAAACCCTCAGTTTCTCTCTCCACCCCCCCATCTCTTCTGGTATGCTTTAGGTCTAGACATTTGTCTTACCATTTTTGATTCCTCTTGATTCCCCTGTTTTGCTTTCTTATTCCCCTGTCTGCCCCCTCTGGTATGTGTGCGAGTTCTCTCTCTCTCTCTTTCTGCTTGTCAGAAATTTCTTTTCCACCGTGTGGGCAGGAGACAGATTTTTTTTTTACTGTCTCTATTTTCATTTCCTCCCCTTTCCTCTTTGCCCCTTCCCACCTCTCCTCCTTTCCCCTTTCCGCTCCTTCCCCAGTCCTCTTCTCATTATTTATTTGCCTCCACCTCTTCTCTTCCCCTCCATCTCTCCTCCTTCCTTCAGCCTTATTTTATCTTTCTATTACAAACCATGTCTCTGGAATAATATCACAGCCTAGTTCCAGGAGCTATGCATGTTATTCAAGGTAAGAGCTTATTTTAGATCTTCTGTTTGCAATAATGGCTGTCTGGGGTAGATTGCTATCTTACTAAAAGTAGGTAATGCTTCTTTAATTCCCCCCACCCCTCTTGTTTGGCGTTCTGTGTTTTATACCTTGCAGAAGAAGGAATCCTAGAGTAGTAGCTAATCTCCGTGTAATGCTGCTACCTGTTGGGGAGGAAGGGCTGCCTGGCTTCCAGTTTCCCCAATTTCCCTGTTGCTACATATTGCCTTTGATCTAAAGAATAGATTTTAACCGTTGCAGAATTCCATCCCCAATCCTTTTGGCTTTTGTGCTGTCATTTCTTTGTGGCAATGCTAGGAACTTTGGAATTATGCATAGGTTCTTTATACTAATATTGATTAAGAGGTACAGCAGCCAGGTCAGAACTGGTTCTTTGCAATCCTTCGGAGTATTGTCATCTGTTTTATACTGGCCATGTGTTTCTTGGGGCTTTGCTTTATTCTGGCTTCATTTACAGGTAGATTTTTCTTGTGCTTTCATCCCCCACCCGAAGTTTGCAAGTGGAACTTTTAAAAGGAAGATGCTTTGCTCTGGCTGGAGAAAGTTTTTATTAAGGTAGCCTTCCTACGTTTGGAGGTTACACATTCATTTAAGGTGGATCCTTTTAAAGTGAGGTGCAGCTAAGAAATCCCACCAGAGTCACAGGTGGATGGATGGACGGTTAACCCTTTTCAGAACTTGCAGGGTGTATGGGGAAAATGGTTCCTCCCTTAATTGCTTGAATTCTTATGCCTTAGTTTTTCTTCCCCACTCCAACAGCACATTTAAGATAGCATCATATTGGTTTGCATATTTCATCACACAGCAATTTAGTTGTTGACTTGCTTCCCTGTTAATGTTGGAGTTGTCATCATCTGTTTCCATTCACAATTTTTGGATCTCCATTCATTGGGGCTCCTGGAGAGAGCTTCTTAGCCAATTCATGTCACATTCCAGCCATGTGCTTTGTGAAAGTGTTCCCATCACACCATACATGAATCATTTCTCCTTTCGTTGGGTGAATCAGTTTTCTGAAAGCTTTTTTCTCGATCTCACCCTCTTCTCAGTACAATTAGGGATAGGTTTGAGAGCACCATTCTTTGGGACGATTGTATAGAAAGCTCTGACAACTGCAATATTCTGTAGTCACAGTAGCAGAGTCATGAAATGTTATTCATTAGAAAAAACTGACTCACTCTGGTCTTCCTTAGTAGCAGAAAATTCAAGAAGTTTATGTTGGCCCCTTGGATAGTGATGCTGGTCTCACCAGTAACCTCAGGAGAATTTGCAAAGTCCCTACAATTGTGCCAATATCATTTAAATAAACCAGGATTGGCAAATTGGCTACCCATAATCCATGGGGCAGTTTTTATCTGGCCCTAGCAACACCATCAAATTTTAATCAAGGAATGGTTGCACCCCCCAAAAAAACCCTCAACAACAGCAGGCAAACTTTTTAAAGGAACACAGATCTTGTATGTTTTAGTCTTGAATCTCTTCATTGATTTTTTTATTCTAATGCTATGCCTGAACACATGTTCTTCTTAATTGTGAATTCCAAATGGGCAGATGGCACAATCTTTATTTTGGAGCCAGACCACTTCTGAGGAGTCAGTTTGCATAGCAAAATGGCAACTGAGAGACCACAATCTATAATGCTCTCCTCCCAAAAGAGATGACCAACCTTGTTCTAAAACCTTTGGACCTGTCTTTAACCCTTTTTAAAATCAAAACATCAAGCGCTTTTGAGCAGGATTTGGGTGCCTAGGAGCCCCAACAAAATCGGGGAAATTCTTTTGAAAATGATGCAGCCGGGCAGCTCCTTAAGGCCTTGTTGAATCTGCCACACAAAAGGTCCTGGTGATTTTCAGCAGGGCTGCTCAAGGGTAATAGTTGTGGCAAATTCTAGTTGGAATCGACAAATTCCCCATCCTGCCTATGCCAGTAAGAACAGCTAGACCTGTAGAGGACCTCAGAGATGACCAGAGACATCTGGGTGCCTGTTGTGGACAGCCCAGCAGTGCCTAATGGCCATGGCTGATCAGAGGGGGGCCCATATCTGAATGATAGAGAAATGAATCTCCTTTGCATGCGCTAGCTAGATTGGATGTGCTGCCCTCAGCGGTACTCAAAGGCAGATTTCAAAAGATCCCAATCGAAAAAAGACTCTGCCCCTGCGGAAACGGCAACTTGGAAGCAGTGGATCATGTCCTCCTGTCATGCTCCCTCTATAAAGATCTGAGGTTCGAATTTATTACTCCACTCTTACTCACTATCCCAGGCCGTCCATCTGCGAATACGTTGTTCTTTCTCTTATCTGATCAAAATGAGCTGACAACAACAAACGTTGCTAGATTTATTGAGGGCGCAATGAGATTAAGGGCCACTATTTGAACGACAATCATAACCATTTGATCGATCTTTTTACCTACTATTGTTTTTAATTGTACATTGTGTATCTTTTGTTGCAATGGCTGCTGGCTATGTGAATAAAGTTTTCAGTTCAGTTCTCCTTTGCATGTGAAGGTCATAGGTCCAATCCTTGGCATTTTTGTTTTTTTTAAAAAAGCTCTGGGTGCAAGGTTGTGACTCTACCTGAGAGCCACTCTGCCACACAGTGTAGATCAGTGTTCCTCAGCCTTGGGTCCCCAGATGTTTTTGGCCTACAACTCCCATCATCCATGACCACTGGTCCTGCTAGCTATGGATGATGGGAGTTGTAGCCCAAAAACATCTGGGGACCCAAGGTTGAGATAACAATGGGTTAGAGATAACAAATGCAAAACCTTTTGGCATCCAGATGTTGTTGGCTCCAGTTCCCATCAGCACCGACCAACATGGCCAATGGTCAGGATGACGGAAGTTGCATGTAGTACAGCAACACATGGAGAGCCACAGGCTTCCCACTTATGGGATTTGTTGTTGTTGTTGTTCAGTCGTTCAGTCGTGTCCGACTCTTCGTGACCCCATGGACCAGAGCATGCCAGGCACGCCTATCCTTACTTATGGGATAGATAGTCAAATTCAGTAGCATTTTATTATGTACCGAAAGGTTTCCTACAGGACTGTTGCCAATAGCCATTGCATTTTCAGCTTCCATGGCTGCTATTGCCCCCCAGTCCTCAGCTATTTGACTCCCAAACTAGATTCAGGTTAGACTTATGTTGAGTCGCTTACCTATGCAGTGGTTCACACACCCTTGAGGCACTCACTCATTAGGGAAGCTGTTTTTTTTAACCACTTCCTCTTCCTCTAATCAGATTGCTTTGCCTGCTGTACTAGCTCCTGAATTCTTAAAACTTGCCCAGGGAGAGAAGATCTAGTTTGTCTTTTTGGGGGGCCTTGCAATTTGAAGATCATCATTTGCCTTTCTACAGTATATTACTGGTGGACAATATCTAGGTAAAGGTAAAGAGACCCCTGCCCATTAGGTCCAGTTGTGTCCGACTCTGGCCGAGGGAGCTGGCGTACAGCTTCCAGGTCATGTGGCCAGCATGACAAAGCCGCTTCTGGCGAACCAGAGCAGTGCACGGAAACGCCGTTTACCTTCCCGCTGGAGTGGTACCTATTTATCTACTTGCACTTTGACGTGCTTTCGAACTGCTACCGGTAGGCAGGGACTGAGCAACGGGAGCTCACCTCATTGCGGGGATTCGAACCGCCAACCTTCTGATCACCAAGCCCTAGGCTTTGTGGTTTGACCCACAGCACCACCCGCGTCCCTTATCTACAATATCTACCTTTTCAAGATTGCTTTTGTTTTGATGTATTTCAACAAAATTGTGCTGCTGCTTTTAAAAAAAGTTCCTTCAATAAAGTTATTCGTAGAATAAACAAGGTGCAATTAAAACATTTTTTAAAAATTAAATTTGTAAAAAACTTTTACATTTTTAATTCTTTTTTATTGAAGTCAAACAAATCAATGCAATAAAAATAACAGAAGTACAAATACAAAAAAAGAAGCAGCAGCAGTGCAGTATATCCAGAATAGACTTAAATCAGGTAAGTAGAATACTTAAGATCATTAGGAAAGCCAAATTTCACATTGTAGCCTAAAGAGGGAAGGTGCAATTCGTTTTGAACTGAGCTGCTACAGATCTCTGTGTAAGAATTTACTTCTGCGGTCTGATTAAATTGAGCCAGGTGAGATTTGCATATAGTCAGGAAAGAAGGTCAATTAACGTTAGTAAAGAGAGCAGAACAGCAATGGCAGATTTGGGGCTGCAATCCTAAACGGGCTTATTAGTAAGTAAATCTCACCAGCCCACTCCGTCAGATGCATGTTTCCATGCACAGGCACACATACCCTGAGTTCTGAGAGAAGTTGTCATTTTTAACTACAAAGCAAGGCCAAAAGTTCAGCCTATGCAAGAGAAAATGTGTCTCTCAGGAATACGCAGAGCACAAATGAATAACAGTGAATGTGACTTTGCTCACACCTATTAGTCTACCTTGAGCTGCCCAGCATTTTAACTTCAGCATGTTATTTTAAAAAGTTTTTCTATTGAGCGTCATATCTATCTATCTATCTATCTATCTATCTATCTATCTATCTATATCGGTGTGTGTGTGTGTGTGTGTGTGTGTGTATATATATATATATATCTGTGTGTGTATCTATCTATCTATCGGTGTATGTGTGTGTGTGTGTGTGTGTGTATATGTATATATCGAAAAATTAGAATATTGTGGAAAGGTTCATTTCTTTCAGTAATTCTTCAGTATTGTTTTTCAACAGGTATATTTTATGTATTGTCATTAGGAGTTTTGCTACTTCTTTTAGCTGTTTCATTCATTCGCTCATAAATACAAATATACAGGTGAAACTCGAAAAATTAGAATATCATGGAAAGGTTCATTTCTTTCAGTAATTCAACTTAAAAGGTGAAACTAATATATGAGATAGACTCATGACATGCAAAGCGAGATATGTCAAGCCTTTATTTGTTATAATTGTGATGATTATGGCGTACAGCTGATGAGAACCCCAAATTAACAATTTCAACTTTGGGGTTTTCATCAGCTGTACGCCATAATCATCACAATTATAACAAACAAAGGCTTGACATATCTCGCTTTGCATGTCATGAGTCTATCTCATATATTAAACTCCAGTAGCTAATGAAAACAATTGCTTACATAAATGGACTTTTCCAAGATATTCTAATTTTTCGAGTTTCACATGTGTGTGTGTGTGTGTGTGTCTATCTATCTATCTATTCTATCATGAATCTACTTTAGTGCCAGCTTTTTAGACCTGGCAAAAGTGGGTTGTGGATCATAACACAAAAAGGGTTGGTGTTCACTGCAACCAGCTCACTGGCTACGTCTCAGGAATATGCTGCTGTGGAAACCTTGAGACATGAGCTTCACTTCTCCCCCTCCTGTAATCTGTTCTGTCTCCATCCGTTTAGAGATTCCGATCCTCATGGCAGAATCTGACCGCATTACCACGTGTCAATACAGCAGCCTTCTATATCCAAAGTGATACTGTTTTCCCAGACTTGTTTTTTTTTTTTTAAGTTAGCTTTTTATTTGACGTCCCTATTTGCTTCTGCAAGACTTAACTAAGGGAAGAGTCCTTAGTTAGGATGTCTTGAATTATGCTGGTCTGAATAACTGATCCCAAGATTTGGGGCCTTGAGATATTTATTCTGACTCTGTAACTTTCCTGGCTCCTGTATCTTCCATTACAAAGCAGCGTTTGATGGGAAATACCCTTTTCTTCCTTCTCCCTACTGTAGCACATTACTCCTCTTTCTCTTGAGATCCATGTAAAATGTAGCTTTGCCCCAGGGGCACAAAGGGTTTAGCTTATCTTGCTCACACAACCTCTCTGCTTATGGCCCCATTACAATATGCATTATGTAGGCTAATTTGGTACTGAGGAACATTTAGGGAGTTCTGAAATGCTGTACTAAAGTAACCAAAATTCTCAGACTACGCTATAAAATGCAGCAGCTGAAATAATTATGTAAATTGGGTATATTTGCGTAACTTGGTTAATTCCATGATATGCAGCCCCAAACTGTGTATGTTTACTTGGGAAATGGTTTTCACAAGAATCCTTGAGGCTCAGTCCCAAGTATTTTTTAAAGGGGTTCTAACTTTTGTCAATTTCTTTGGCTTTCTTTTGGCGGTAGCGACATGGTGTTTGTGGAATTTATATTTCTTTACTTAAAAATCAGTGAATTAAAGAAGAAGAGTTCATTCTTTGCTAAGCGTAAGTTGATATGTGGGGCAGAGAGGCAGAATTTCAGCACCATGGAGAGCAGCTGAGGCTTGTATATCCAAGCCGCTTTAAAATTGTTTATTTTTTAATTTATTTTTTTTTAAAAAAGAGCTATAGGCACATTCACGCCAGACAATGTAGGGTGCATTGCTCGTGTCTGAAATTTGAATGTACACTGTATACTTGCTAGAAATTTCAAACGGCATGCTTGTGCACTTTCTAGTATCCCACATTAACAATGCTCACATGCAGACAAGGCCTGTGGGGAGTCTGAAATATTTTCTCTTATTTTCTGAGGAAGGCTTTCCCCAAATGCAAATCATGTTTCCTCACTCATTTTTTATCAGTGGTCCAGACAATGTAATCTCCCAAAACAGCACCAAAGTTCTCATATTGCTTGTTTTACTTTTTAATTTTTAAAAAAAGCTACTTTCTATTTTCATTTATTTATCTAAACCATTTATATACTCACAACAGTGTAGCTTCTATGGAGCATTCAACAAGGTTACGAAAGAGAGAGAGAGAGAGAGAGAAATGAGTTAAGATTAACCATAAAATCAGAAAAGCTTACTGCTGAAATTTCAAAAGTCTTCACAAAATTCAACAGGAATGGGGTCTCTCCGTTAAACATTTGGAGGGTGTTCCACAGAACTGGACCCACAATACTGGGGTGGTTTGAGCCAAAGGGTCATGCACTCCCCCCCCCAGCCCCTGTCACAATTGTTGCACCACAAGCAGGGCCGGCACGTCCATTTAGGCGAACTAGGCAGTTGCCTAGGGCGCCAAAATGGAGGGGGCGCTGGCCAGCCTGCCCCCCCGCCGCCCGGTGCCACTCCGCCAGCGGCAGAGGGGCAGGGAGGGGGGAGCAGCCCAAAATCTGGCTTCTCTGCAGGGCCGGTCCTAGGGATTGGTGGAGGGGGGGGAGCGCCAGAATGTGATCTGGCCTAGGGCGCAAAAAACCCTAGCACTGGCCCTGACCACAAGTTGAACTGTGGAGTGTGGTGCTGTGCTACTCCTCTGACTTATAGTTGCCGTTGCAATTTGTGACCTGAGTTCTGGGGTGGAAGTTTACCTCTCGCCATTTGTGCCCGTCAAGAAAAGAAGTTGTTCCTGCAACACCTCTACGCTTCTAGAGATGTTCTCTCACTGTTCCCTCTTAAAGGTACAGTGGTACCTCGGGTTAAGAACTTAATTCGTTCTGTAGGTCCGTTCTTAACCTGAAACTGTTCTTATCCTGAAGCACCAGTTTAGTTAATGGGGCCTCCCGCTGCCGCCACACCGCCGCCGCACAATTTCTGTTCTCATCCTGAAGTAAAGTTCTTAACCCAAGGTACTATTTCTGGGTTAGTGGAGTCTGTAACCTGAAGCGTCTGTAACCCGAGGTACCACTGTATTTCACACATTTTCTTTGCAATACCATTTTACAGAAGTTTGTGTGTGTGTGTGAGAGAGAGAGAGAGAGAGAAAGAAAGAAAGAAAGAAAGAAAGAAAGAAGGCTGCAATATACACTATACATTACAGCACATTCAAAGCACATTTCTCCCTCAGAGAATTATGGGCACCATAGTTCATTAAGGGTGGCTGGAAATTTTGGCTCTGTGAGGGGTGAACTGCATTGCCCACAATTCTTCTTCTTCTTCTTCTTCTTCTTCTTCTTCTTCTTCTACAAACACAATCACTTTACTTTTATATCAAATTCTCAATAATTTTCCAAATATCACCCTCTACTTTCCTCCCCTCCACCCGACTTCCCCGCACCCATGTGAGACCTTATTGGCATTTGTATTAAAGTTTCTTGTTGTGTGAGCAGTTATTTATACTTAATAGTCATATCCTTTATAATATCATCTTGTATCCTTGCGAGTCTTTCCTTTTACGTTTATATTAAACTTAATTTCCATATCCATATTTTTTCATATATATCTCTACACACTCCCACTCTCTCTTAATTTTTTGCTTGGGGCAGCCCCTAATTGATGCCGTTAATTTTGCCGTCTCCATAAATTCACAGATCTTTATTCTCCATTCTGATAATTCTGGTATTTTTCCTGTTTTCCAATTTTTTTTGCCACTAGTAATCTAGCCGCTGCTATCACATAGAGGAATATATCCTTTTTGTCTTTTGGGGATATTGTTGGTTATTAAGCCTAACAGATATGCTTCTGGCTTTTTGAGAATTCTTTGAGGCTGGAGGAATGTGCTTTGAATGTACTTTAAACATACAGTGTGCTTCATTCCTAGTCTGTCTTATCTCCTCTGTCTGAGAGTGTTATTGTACTGTACTTTCACTTTTGCTGTATGCTTTCTGTTCTGCCAGACAGGGGCGTAGCAAGGGGGGGTTGTAGGGGGCGGACTGCCCCATGTTCCATAATGGAGGGGGTGACAAATTATCAAGGAACAATTACTGCCCTACTAGGGCGGTTCATAAAAAACTTTTTTTTAAATGCCTGCTCCAAAGGTCTTATCTTACTATACTAGGGATTATATAGCTATATATGAAATTTCATGCATATGGTTAATATCTTGACCCTCCTCCACCAAAATAGCTGTTTACTTGGCTGTTTTCCTATGTCGTGAAGGCTGAAATTTCAGTTCAGTGGAGCACTTACTGTTCCCAACCCTAACCCTGTGGAAAGCCATCTAATTAGACTTTAATTTGATTTTGAGATGTTTTTAGGAGGTAATTTAATTATTGTTTGATTTTATACCAATGTTATGTATCTGATGTTAGCCACCCTGAGCCCGACTTCAGCCAGGGAGGGCAGGATATAAATAAAGTTTATTATTATTATTATTTGTTAAAACAAAATCGAAAATTCTTTCCAGTAGCACCTTAGAGACCAACTGAGTTTGTTCCTGGTATGAGCTTTCGTGTGCATGCACACTTCTTCAGATACACTGAAACAGAAGTCACCAGATCCTTAAATATAGTGAGGGAGTGGGGAGGGGTATTGCTCAGAAGGGTGGTGGGAATGGGTGATCAGCTGATAGGTGTAGAAAACCTGTTGACGACTCTTAATGGCTGTAATTAGTCTTGCAGGGAAAGGCAAGTGGTGAGATGGCTAAAGATAGCTTTGTTATGTATAATGAGATAAGAATCCAATGTCTTTGTTCAGACCAGGTTTCTCCGTGGTTTTAAGTTTGGTGATTAGTTGTAATTCAGCCACTTCTCTTTCCAGTCTATTTCTGAAATTCCTTTGTATTAAGACAGCTACTTTGAGATCTTTTATAGAATGTCCTGGGAGATTGAAGTGTTCTCCTACTGGTTTCTCTGTCTTGTGATTCCTGATATCAGATTTATGTCCATTTATCCTTTGGCGTAGGGTTTGGCCTGTTTGTCCAATATAGAGAGCTGAAGGGCACTGTTGGCATTTGATTGCATACACAATGTTGGAAGATGAGCAATTAAATAGTCCTGAGATGGTATGTTTGATGTTGTTGGGACCAGTAATGGTGTTGTCCGGGTTTATGTGGCAGCAAAGTTGGCATCTGGGTTTATTGCAGGCTCTGGTACCAGTGTCCATGTTGAGTCCTGTTGTAGTATTATTGTGGGTGAGGAGCTGTTTGAGATTGGGTGGCTGTCTGTAGGCGATGTAGGGTCTTCCTCCCAGAGCTTGAGAAAGAGAACTGTCATTGTCTAGGAGAGTATGAGCAATACCCCTCCCCACTCCCTCACTATATTTAAGGATCTGGTGACTTCTGTTTCAGTGTATCTGAAGAAGTGTGCATGCACACGAAAGCTCATACCAAGAACAAACTCAGTTGGTCTCTAAGGTGCTACTGAAAGTATTATTTTGTTATTATTCCTTTGTAAGAAAATATGAAATAATGTAAAACCATTTTTGCGGGGGGGGGGATCAATGGGGGGGTTGACAAGAAATTTTCCGCACCGGGTACCACCTGACCTTCCTATGCCTCTGGGGGGGTGACAAATTTTTTTTGCCCCCGGGTACCAATTTACCTTGCTACGCCCCTGCTGCCAGAGCTTGGAGAACACAGACGTGATGATGGATTCTCTGTATATATTCATCATAATCATCATCACTTTTAATTTGTATACCGCCTTTCTATCTTAGAATACTCAAGGCAGTTTACAAGCTGAAGAAACAAGGAATGTACACCTTATAACAATCTAATGCAATACAAAAATGTGTTAATAAAACATAGCTTTAAAATAAGCAATCTACATCAAATAAAGTAACATTCA